>VZRH01004247.1:101332-168059 GCA_013397555.1 Urocynchramus pylzowi | reverse complement strand
GGGGTTTGCTATGATTATTTTTTGGGCAAGAATAAAACTGTGGTTTTAGCCATCTGAATTGTAATGTTTAGGGCATGATTCAACACAGCAAACCAGACAGGACACAGAGCACCATACCTCTAACCAGCATCCACTTCCCTCTGACTGGATAACTAAATAAGGATTCAGGAAAAAAAAGTGGTATTTGCCTGGATTTTCAGAGTGGGCTCAGAGACTTCAGATATGAAAGCCGGGCTATCCAAGCTACAGAAAGAATTTACTGAGACTGCTTGACATGGCTTTGTATGTACACGGTAAGGTAGGAAAGAAAAGTGTCAATCTCTTCAGAGAAAAATCTAGTTTCCAAAGGGCAAACAGATACAGTACTCACTTTCATGGATTTTTCATGACTGTCCATCTTTCTGTGCTTTTCAAACAATAGGTGCAGATAGCATGTGATTTACACTGCCACAAACAAAAAGAACTCATAGATTTGAATACCCCATTGGTAAGTAACTCACTAGTGAATCAAAAGAAATTTTGCAGATGGTGATATGCAATCTATTGGAAGGCAATTATTGATTATATTTGAGGTAGACGGTAAAATCCAAGAAACACTTATGAATATACAGGAATAATTTGTAAATTGTATCAATAGTGCTTTGTATGAGTGAGTTTCTAACAGAACAAGGACATACTAGCAAGAAATTGGACAACCCTGAAGATTGGCCTGAAGATTACAGAGTTACTTTGAGAATGGAATAGTCAGAAGATTACAAAGTTACTCTGATGGAACATCTGATGTACTCTTCCTAGATAGATGGAACATGTACTGTCCCTGAACAGATAGGATAAGGAAGAAAGAGCATTGTATTAGCGAACAATAGGCCTTGTGCAAAGACAGTGCCTGCTGCCAAGAAGAAAACTACTAGGTTGGCATAACTTAATTAGGTGCATAGCATCTTGTGAAGCATGGCAGCCAATCACCAACTGATATTTGCACATGATTATAGCTAATTAACCAAAGAATGCTTAGGTAGCCACCCCCTGAATAATGTGTAGAAGAAGTATAAGTGTAACAAGTTTACTGAATAAAGTCAGAAGATGGCATTTAATCATATTGATTTTGAGTGTCATTATTCTGGTCGATGATTCTGAAGTGGGACCCTCTTCAGTGCTTCCCTATAATTTTTGCACTCTATGACCTCCATTCCAGGACATTGCTCTATTGATGTGAATGGTACACTATGGGCAGGCAGCTGGGCAGTGGAGAAGAGAGTACTATGGAGATGGTGGATGGTGTGGACATCTTGGCCCTTGTAGGCCAGAAACCATGGGAACATCAAATAGAAATGTAAGGGAGGAAGTGAAAAGGAATGTGGTACTTTGTTTCAAGGCAGTCATGTAAGACTGCACCTATAAGATTGTGATTAAGCAATATTGCTAAGTAACATTAATAATGTGATTATTGCTTAGCAGTGGAAAATTTTATCCAAAGCTGTAAGAGTATATAAACCGAGTTTTAGATACAATAGATGACTTCACGCTTTCACAACTTCACAATAAATAACTTCTTGCTTGCAGCTAAGTGGAGTCCCGTCTCTCAATCACTGACAGTACGCAGCATTATTTGTCTTTGCCTTGTCTCTGGAGCCAGCAAAGTTACACCATGAAGCAGGTTCCCTTAAAGCTGGCAGTGGGTAACAGTGATGGCAGGCCAACTTCCGTAAAGGCAAAAACTAACACATTCTGAGAAATCTTTCCCTTCATGAAAACTTGATTGCTTCTCATCACTGCTTGGCTATCTGTAGAAGTGCCTTTAAGAATTTTACTTAATTGGCTGTGCTGGGCTGTTTTGTCAGCTTTTGAAATAATGAGTCCTTTCAAAACTAGAGAGGTGCCACCAAGAGTGAATTGCTACAAAAAATATAAAGAACTGAGGCCAAGTAAAAAACCACTCAGATATCACTGAGGTTGTATCCAACCTTAGAGGTGTTTTACTGCAGGAGAATCAGACTTTCTAGAGCAACCAAAGAAATGAAGCAGCCAGTCCAGCTAAACCCCCTCCTTCTGCTGTACTTCTGGGAGTCAGCTATGCCAGCAGAAAAACTGAGGCAAAGATACTTTGACTAATGTCAGTGCAGACAATGAAAGAACACAGGATTCTGATGAAAGCCAGATACTGTCTATTAAAAAAAATTAAATTAAAATAAATTAAATTATAGGCAAACAGTTGGAAAGTCATAACAGGATTACTCAGGTGGGTTACCAAGTAATCATTTGCAGAAAAAGTTATTTAGTTGGTCTAAGCAGAGTTATAAAGCTCTTGTAAGGGGCTCTGAGATTAAGAGGTATGGCCTAGATTTTTTTTTCTTGAAATAAAATCCATATAAAGTAATATTTACTATACTTCACAAAGTTAGAATTTTTTGAAACTAAGAGAATAATCATGTTTCTAAAGCACAGAGTATGAATCTTGTGAATATTTATTATATTCAATTTTATATATTAAATCAAAATATATATGTTTTTCTATCTGGATCAAATCTCCTTTAAAAGCCCAAGGCATTCATGTGCAAAGTCAGATTTGTGTCTAGTTACTTAAATAAAAATTTTCAAATTTTCTCTCAGTGCAGTATTTTAGTCACATAACTGTAAGTGTTCATATCAATATAAAATATCAAGAAGACATAATCAAACTTTACTTAAGAGAAATGTGATGGCTTTTAAAAAACTAGTAACTTTATCAGGGTATGTATCAGGGAACACGTATTAAAAAAGCACATTTGCATAAGTTTTTAACCATGAAAGTCAGCAAAAAAGATTCTTTTAATTTAAAAAATTCTGCCGTTTGAAATCAGATTAATTATAGAAGTGTGTTTAGGAGCTGAATGTAATCTAGTCAATTATGCATAAATATTACCTAATAATAACAATAATAATGGAATCATAACATGGTTTGGGTTGGAAGGGAAAAAAAGATCATCTACTTCCAAACCCCTACCTTCCAGGGACACCTTCCACTAGACCAGGTTGTTTAAAGCCCCATCCAAACTGGCCTTGAACACTCTCAGGGCTGAGGCATGCAGAGATTCTCTGGGCAAACTGTTCCACCCTCACAGTAAAGAATTTCTTTCTAACAAATAACCTAACCAACTCTCTTTCAGTTGGAAGCCATTGTTCCTTGTCCTTATCACTACAGCTCCTGCTGAAGAGTCTCTCTCTGGCTTCCCTGTAGGTCCCCTTCAGATATTGAAAATTGCTGTGATGTCTCCACACAACCTTCTCTTCTCTAGGCTGAAGGGCCCCGATTTTCTCAACCTGTCTTTGTGGGGGAGGTGCTCCAGTCTGCTTGTCCAATTTATGGTCCTCCTTTGGACTTGCTCCAACAGTTCCTTGTACTTATGGTGGGGGTACCAAAACAGTACTCCACGTGGGGTCTTACAGAGCAGAGTAGAGAGGCAGAATCATCTCCTTTGACTTGCTAGCTACTCTCCTTTTGAGGCAGCCCAGGACACTGTTGGCTTTCTGGGCTGTGAGCACAAACTGCCAGCTCATGTTGAGTTTTCATCAACCATCACTCCCGAGTTCTTATCCATCAGGTATTCTCATTCATTCTCACCAACCTGTAGGTGTACCTAAGATTGCCCAGACCCAGCTGTCACTGGCTTTATTGAGCTTCATGAGGTTCACACAGCCCCACCTCTCAAGCCTGCCCAGGTCCCTCTAGATGGCATCCCTTCCTTCCAGTATGTTGACTGCATTACACAGCTTGGTGTCACCAGCAAATTTGGTGGAGGTGCACTTTCCATGTCGTTGACAAGTATGCTGAACTGTATTGGCCTCACCACCGACCCCTGTGAGACACCACTTTTCACTGGTCTCCAGGTGGACAATAAGCTGTTGACTACATAAACTAATAGATAATAATAGACTAATATATTATATTAGTCTATTATTATCTATTAGTCTATCTACCAAAATAAAAACTGTAACAAAAAAAAGAAATTTATTCCTTCAGTGGCTGCTTAGCGGTGCTCTCACGTTAAACCAGCAAGCAGATCAGATCACAAAAGTTAGCTGATTCAACAGAAGATTTTAAAGATGGGAATAATTTATAATTTCTTCATATTTAAAATGTAACTGGTACATGAATGAGTCATCTTACAGATGATGTGATGAGTGACAGTGATGAAAAATTTTCCTGTCATACCAAATATAGAAGAATGTGGGGCATGTGTCTTCTAAACAAATAATGTTTAACAAAACTCCAAGTTGTCTAATTTTTTGCTTCAAATTCAACATATTCTTGGTCATCTGTTGCTCATTACATTGATTTTCATTCTACTTGGTATCATACCTGCCTGAGTCAGCTCATGTTAATGTTAGAGATGACATATAAAGAATACAAACTGCATTTCAGCTGCTGAGGTTTAAGAGGAAGGAATGCATGTTAAACCAGAAGATACCTGAATTCGCCAGGTGAAACTCTGTCTTGTCCGTGCTTCATGGGCAGCCTTCTGTTTTTATGTCTCTAAAGAGGCAATGAATGAATTGGGCTAGAGGGAACAGCAGGTGTTTATTTAGAAGGCAAATATACTATTATGTAAGCTTATGGTCAGTGATCACTATGCAAGTTTACAAAGACTGGGGATGGCTTTGATGGACTGTGACAACCAGCAAAGTGGCATGCTGATTGACCTGTGAGCCCAGTGGAGAAACCAGTCAACACCGCTAAAATTCATGAAGTGTTTCTTTCTTGGCTGACACGCCATTGATGCATGCCAGAGAGCTACTGTTAGCCAAGCTGTGGAGCAGCATCTGCCATTTCCACAGACTCTTCAGCGACACCCATGGGTAAGATGGCATCAGGGTTTATGCAGCTGATGACAAAATGAGCAGTCCTTTCTCAGCAATCACCAGCAGTTTCTCAGCAATCTTGCAAAGACAAAGAAATATGTGCTCTCACAGCAGTACACTCTCATTCTTGCACATTAAACATACATTGACCTGGCTTCCTTCCATATGTGATTGCCAAGCTTTTGTTTCTCAGTCACTGTTTTCTGTAGCAGAATTGACACAACACAGTTTCTCTATGTAAAAGTCACATTAATTCCCTTTTGTCTCTCCTTGTCTTTTTGCACCAACCTATGGAACAATTTCCTGAAATTCCACTATTTCCTCAGTATGAAATGAAACCTGATACATTATAACATAAAAATGAAATTACACATAATGCTGAAGGAGTGAAAACAACAGAAAACCAAGACAAACAATCTAGCAGCAATAAGCAACACACCTACCTTGAATAAACTCTCCCTTGCATTTTCTTGCTTATTGGGATTGATTAATTTAGGAAATACTGATTTCCTGAAAAATGCTAGTCCTGATTTCAAGAAAGTCACCAAAAACCACTCTCACTGATTGCCATCACAGAATTTAACCCACTGTTTTTCCATCTGTTTTCTTTCATATTGTCATATGAATTTAATCATATATACCAGAGGAACACAAAATGTGAAACTGCATGATTTTCACAGTGCATGAGAAAACTCCATCTCTTGAATAAGAAGATGCTTTAGAGGAAGTACATAAAATCACTCTTGCAGCAGCCTTTCCAGAATAAAACAATGGGATTTTCAGTCCCAGACTCAAATTACCCTGGTGACTGGACTTCCAACATTTTCATAAAAACTCACAGTCATCAAATTAAGACCAAAAAATTGATCGGAGATAGGAAATTCAAGATGACCTGTTTTTTTGTGGTTATATTTTTCTCAGACACTTGATGGTTAAAACCCTCATATATGGAGTTTTGACAGCTTAAAAACCTGGTGTGTATAAAGACATCACTTTAAAACCTGACCAATACTTTCAGAATTGGGTACTATAATTTTCCCCTTGAAGGTTAAAATCCCTGAATTAAACTTATTTGCACAGAGTTTCAGAAGGTAAGGGTGCAAAAATCTGTATCCCAAATTCTCTGGCTGACATAAAAGGCATTAAAGTTTCTCTTGGCCTGTTATCATGTTATGATAGATAACTTCAAAGATAAGCCTCATGTTATGTAGAAAAGGTTTACCAAATTGAAGGTGTTTAAACTACAGTTATGGACTTTCAAGACTCCTACTGAGGTCACAAGAAACATTTTTCAGTAGAACAAAAGGCTGCACTCAGTAACCGGTTGAGGACGAAAGGTGTGACTATAGTTACACCTGTTGGAAAACCACTGCCACCACCTCACCACATACTGGGACTCAAAATGTTACCATTGCACTGCTGGGCCTTCAAGAATGTTTGGTGAGCTTTCAGGGAACAAAAAACCCAACAAGACAACCTAGCATTGTCTCTGCTTTCAGGATAGCACAGAACAGTCTTTAAATTATGAAAATGTATCACTGAATAAGCTTACCTTCCTACGATGGGATGGCACAATAAAATATGTTTCAATATTATGCTTCTTCAAGAAACTATTCCTCTCATGACCATATCCTGGTTCTACCTCATAGTCCCCATTTAGGCACTCCAAGGTGGTCTTTGTAATGTGTACTTTCCTGGAGAGAAAATTAGGCATTACTATTTAAACAAAGATACATTATGAGCTACTTGCTACCAAAATACAGTCCTGTACAGAAGTTCATAAAGAGGTCAACAGGTCAATTTACATGCAAGACAATAGGTTTGATGCAAAAAAAAAAAAAAAAAAAAGCTATGTTCTGTACTTTTAGCCAAATTGAACATAGAAAAAAAATTCTATTACATGAATTTTCTAAACTTAGGCAAAGTGAACAGAAAGATAATTGTTGACTATCCAAACACTTGCAGATTTTCTGTTTTGTAGAAAGTGAGTGTCTGCACATGATCTTCTATATTGTGTGGCTTTCTTAAACTTTTACCTCAACGGCTGCTTGGAAAAACATCCTGCTGTTTGAAACTTGTGACATCACACTCCAAACCTCTCTTGTGTATAAAGCAGAAACTTCTTTTTCTGTTTCACTTCACATCTCTGACTCATATCATTCACCCACTCTGTTTTGTGGGCAGCTTTTTGACTCACTTTGTTTTGGCAATACACCAATCTTTAATATTATTTTTCAGTTTTATTATCCTGAAAAAGTTTTCACATTTTCTCCTGAAAGACCCCATATATTTGAAATGTCTTCAGAAAAGGTATCTGAAAAAATTTTACTGCTTTTCTCTATAAACATGTGTTCATATTTTTTTCCACTGGGTAACTTTAAGATAATGAACACATAAAATACATTGCCAAAATTATCTAAAGTAGATGTATGCAATAAATAGAAATTCATTATTACCACAAAAAATTAATTGGTTCCTTTGTCCTTCTGTACAGCAATCAAGATCTCACAAAAATCAAAAAGATATGGCAAGTCCAAATGTGAGCTACACACAGAACACCCATGCACCTTTGCAAATGTTCAGTGTGTATTTAAATTGTGTCCAAGGCTGTGCAATGAATACTTAAAGATCCAGGACATGCCCCATGGACTGTGCAGGTTTATGTGCTACTGTATAATTTTCAAATATCATCACTATCTGAGTTCATAAAAAGGTATGTCTTTTCTATAGCATACAACCAGTGTTGGAAATCTGGTCATGTAAAAGGAGCAAGGCATCCCTCTCCCCCCTCAAAGTACAGAGGTGTGTAAGGGTAAAAAATTCCTGGACTGGCTACAGGGTTTTACTTTTGTAACATGAAATTATCAAAGTCTAGCATTCTTACATTCCTAATATTGTCTCATTCCTACTTTTTATATTCAGCAACTTCTAAAAATGATTTTGTTTGAAAATGTTTTACTTCTAATCCAACCTATTACTTATACAAATATCAAGACCATTTGGAAAATTCCACAGGATAAATCACATCATACACTGATTGCTCTTGCCAAACACAATCCTTTTCATCAACAGCAATTACATTGCAAATGCCTTAAAAAATGGAAGAAATTCTTCACCCATAGAGTTTTCTTTTTTTTTTTTTTCCTATTTTTTTTTTCAGACTTACCCAGGCAGTCCTCCAGCTTCCATTACATTAGCTAATGTCACATCATTTGACCAGACATCATACTGCCATTTTCGGAGACCCAAGACCCCACAAAGCACCCTGCCTGTATGCAATCCAACTCTCATGTTGAGATCAACCTCTGTGGCTTCTGCAACAGATCTGTAATGGACAGCATCAGAATATTAATATTTAGATGATGACTGCTCTTCATTTTCTCTCCTCCCAAAATTAAATCATATATTTATGCATGACAGAATATAAAGCATCTTATAAAACCTGAAATGGTATATTCAGGTACTGTTCTCTACCTTCACTACTCACTACTGTTCTCTACCTTCCTAGTTTCAAAGCCCTAATTGCAATTTCAAAAAAATAATTTTATTGGTTATATTTTAATTACTGTTGAACCAAAATATCAATATTTCTAAATTTCTTGACCATTTCTGTGAGAAAAGAAGCACTAATTGAGATTGCCAATGTATAAATAATTATTCCCAATCTACTATGTTCTAATTGGTTCAATTACCCACTTACTAGAGTACAGGACAAAGAAAATGACACAAGTAATAAATCATTGTAAGAACAGCAGAGTGATTACAAACACTGATGTCGTTCCAAAGCTCCTGTAAGAATGGCACTGAAACAATTTGTGACTAGTCTTGCACCTGTAAATTAAATCCAATGTTCAGAGATGTTCACTGCCTAGCTGGTAAAGGATGAATTAATCTGCAAAATTGTTATTAAAAGAATATTTTTTTGGTGCCACAATAAGGAAAGACTCCTCATTTCTGTAAATGAAGGCCATGCTATGACTTGCACTCTGCACAAAGTTGTGAACACTGAAAAGGCACCTTGAAACTAACAGTCTTAAATATTACATGTTATTTAATAACACTGTACATAGATTTTTCAGCTCTTTCTGTTAAACACCTGTCATTCCACAGTCCAGTTGCTGTCAAAAAGTGATATTATCTCTGAAAAAAGGAAACTGACTATCACTGTAAGAATTTATTTTCACTTGATTTTCCTAATTTGAATTTTCCAAAGCATTTAATAGAAGAAGACCTTAAAATGGGACTCTAGCTATCATTTTCCCTTTGCCTTCATTGACCAATTTTTTTTCAAGTGTTATCCAGTTACACTGGATTTTGCAGAGATGCCTCTAGAAAGACTTCAACTATTTCAGAAGTTGTACTAGTTTAAATACAATTAACAGAAAGGTCAGCATAGATACAGATGTGGGATGTGCAGCAAAGATATCTGGCCTCAATTTAAATAAGAAACTCTTCACCTATGAAGGTGCATTCCATGTCAGACATCATGGGGATCTGTTTTGTCTCCACAGGGAATCTCAGCATAACACATTTTTCAGTCATATTCTATGCAACAGCACAGAAAGGCTTATGAACAGCTCTCTGAAAGATTAAATATTTCCTTGTCCTATTCCTACTCACTGCAAGTCAGTTCTCCCTTACTCAGTATTTGCTCCCACTCAAGCCTTGAATATGACTTCAAGGAGTCCTAAAAGGATTCTAGTGTTACAAAGCTTTGTTGTGCACCCATTTTGTCAGATCTTTGAGGAAATGAAAGACCCCAATACCATAAGCCACCTAACAAAAAGCAACCACACTTTGTATCTTCACCTGAGCATGGTATTGTGTCATTAACAGATTGACCTTACACCAAGCCCACACTTTGCAAGCCAAACCCCTTCAGGATTACACCTTGCCTGCCTATGTTCTCCTGCATAATTAAGAACCTATGTAATAATCTTAATTAATTAACCTGCAAATGTTTGGATTTCTTTGTTCACAAGTGAGTGTGGTTTTTGGTTTTTTTTGTTGGTTCCCTCCCTCCTCCTCCATTTAAAAAAAGTATCTAAAACATCAGACTAAATGTATGTGAAGAGACAGTGAAATCCAGACACTGATAAAGTTCACTCAAGGCTTTGACATTGCTTTGTCTGGCTGGGGTAAATTTAGTCTCCATTTAGAAATGTTAATAGAATAACAAAAAGTAAATGAAAAAAGATGAGCAGAGAAATACAACATGGCTTACCATACTCCTTGTTAAATAAGCTGAACTGTATAATGCACCAATGAACCATAAAGCAGAATCTGAAAGCACTTTATATTTTGAGCAAAAACTTTTCATAAATAGTCACTTAGTCAAAAAACTAAACTGAGAATACATTTCTACATCTTCCCCAGAAGGTACAATGTGTTTCAGAGATGCTTTCTTCATTATTAAATTTGAGTAGGGAAAAAAAGCTCATGAGAAGTTCATTACATTTTTTGAGTTTTGTAGACCTTTGTGCTCTTTATGCAGATAATTTCCATTAATAAACCCCCACTGAACTATCAAAAATGAGGAATATTAGGTAATATATAAAGAAGAGGCTTCCAATTTAAATTCAGAGCAGTACAATGATCATGTTCCTAAACATCAACATTTCTACAATAAAATATCACAAAAATGTCCAGTGAGGTATTTTAAATTATAAATACATTTCTGAGAAAATATCAGCACTTCACAAACAAGCCAGGAACAGGAAAAAGGAGTTTCTCAAATAAATTATTAATTATAACTTATTGTCTCATAGGTTCCTATACTTAGGTTTTCCAAATATTAACTCAAAAGTAGACCCAGAAACAAATGGAAATCAAAAAACCATTTTCTTTTTAAACCAATTGTGTTCAGAGTCTAAGGAACTGACTAATAACAAAAGCATCTACCCTGACAGCTCAAGTATCCTACAAAGCCCTTAAGTTTTAGTTCCCTCCTTAACTACAAGTTTTTTATGTGCTGCTACAAGCCGATAAAGTAATTTAGATCACCTGCAGAACAGCTCCAGAACTGTGCTCCTGAGCATTTGAGGAGGGAAACAAAAAAACACTGCATACCATTTCTTATAATTACTTAGGTCTTTTCCTTAGGTCTAAAAATATCTGCAGAAATTAATGTTTCCTGCTTAAAGGCATATATATGACTTTTGGTTCAATTACATAGACTTCCCCAGAGTATTGCTCAGCTGCAGCAGAGCACTACTACAGAGAGACAGGGCTGTTGAAGGGCTGCTGGCTTGCTCTGGCAGAGGTGCAAGCTGATGAAGTTACCATTGGTAGATTTACCTGGTTAGTTTTACCACTGGGAGATAGCTTCTTAAAAATGCAGCTGCTGGTTCTCTAAAAACTTGACATCGATTCACTCCTGCCAGTTCAAACGTTTCCAGGCCCTGGACTTTTCGATGACCAGGGGAAAAGCTTCAAGAGTGTTGACATTGGAGAAGTTAATGCTTCTGTCTATTTCCTCAGGCAAAAATCACACAGGAAAACTTGGTATTTCCATTGGACTTATGCAAATGGTCTGCTGTAGTTCCTCTCCCTTTCCTGGTGCTTTCGGTCAGCCAATGACCAAACCCATTGAAAGGAGACAGTTCGAGCTTCAGCCTCTCCAGTACAAAAACCTCCCCAGGTGAAAATAAGCCCAGCTACCATCTGTGAGGTTTTACATGATGACTGGTGGAGTCATTCCCATTAGGTGGAGTGATCCATTCAGGATAAAATCACCTATGTGTCACAGAAAAAAGCTGATAAAACCCAAACTGGGTTGCCCAGTTCTCAAGAAGTAAAGGTTCATGGACCTCAGTTTCCTTCATACCTGTTCAAAGCCCACATGCAGCAACAACATTCAATCCCAAGGTCAGATGAGACTTATTCTAAAGTAACCCTTCCCCTCCTCACCATAGTATGTGTAGGTTGAACTAAAACTGTCAGCAGCAGTTGCTGTGATCCACAGATGTGCTCCTACCATGCCATTCTCCCTGTTCCTACACACAGTCAGTGATGCAGCTAGTGATACAATTCCCACTTAGTCAGTACTAAAATGGCATCCCAGTAACATGTTAACAGAAGCATCATGAAAATGTACTGTCTGTGTGACAAAAGGAATGATTATGGATTCCATTAAAGTTTTGAAAAAGTTTATGAATGTTAACCTGGATATTTTGACCCAGTCCAAAATACAGTATTTATATACTGCTCACTGAGAATCTCTCTTTATTTCCAATTGGAAACATTACAGATTATCTCTTGCTCTGCAACATTATTGAATGCAGGTAAATAAGTTCATCATTTCGCCACATTTCATCTCCTAAGAGAAGTCGCTATACTGAGCCAAATAATTGTTTAATACAATTTGTATCCACTGATGAACTGCTGTCTAAGGGAAGACAAAACTAGTAAGAACGTATAAAATTTCCCCCATAACACTTGCTTCAAATGGAACTCCAGACAGCTTTTGGAGGAGAGAAAGAGGGAAGAGCTTTGTTAGCTGGGCATAACTTTTCTACATGGCAGTTAGCTAACAAATATATCTATTTAGAAGGTGAAACACTGCAGTATATGAGAATGAAACTTTCAAATGTGGCAATCAATTTAAATATGGTGAAGAGAGTACTTGGCCTAACACAATGTTAATAACCAAGGTGAAGACATTGGCCACATTAGAAAAATACATGACATATTAGAGGCACTAATGAATATGATCACTTAAATTATACTACTAACAAAAGCATGACAGTCAAAACTCATATGGTAGGAGCAATATATGTGGTATTGAACACTTCACTCATTGCTGTGGCACTTTAAGTGACTTTAAAGTAGAACAAACACCTGGCCTGTACTGAGGCACTAACACAATGACTGCAGAAGTTCTTTTGGAATAGAATCAGAATATAACACGATCTGTTTTGTCAGTTTTAAGAATAAAAAGCTCTTTCCATAATTATTTTTTGTTCTGTTCCCTTGAAGAAAACACTTTGAGGAAGGTGGATGAAATTGTGAAAATTATAATTATTTTATGATACTTTGAAAATTATATTCTCAGATGATCCATTCAGCACCATATTGAGGGATACTTAAATAAAAGTTACACAGAACATGAAGAGAAGGGAATGTATCAGTTTATGTGAACACATTCAACTCAGTCCAATCCCAGAATCAACAATCAGCCATGGAAGTTTCTATTCTTTGATTTCCCAGAAAAGAAAACCCAGCTCTTGTTAGTACATATTTCTGGGATGGATACTTTTGACAGATCCATCCCATGAATCACAGTTCAAGTGATTTTATTTATGTATTTATTTATTTATTTATTTATTCATCCCAGGTAACATGACAAGATTATCACTAGGGATGACAAATTCTAATCATAAATTTACAGTGCCAAGACCTGAATTTTACAGTAAAGTGAATAGACTTTAAAAAAACTACCAGCTGGCATCCACCTCTGCATGAAAGGGGAAAGTTTAAAAAATGTGACTTTGTATCTCATGGAACTGATAAACAAAGCTTAATAATCATACCAATACATTATAAAATGCTGCATTCCAACTTCACTGTCAGAAGCTCCTGATTTCTCCTTTTCATTTACTAAACACATTTTAAAACAAATTAGTCTGGGGAATCTATCTTCTAACTTTGGTTTCTGTGAAGGAGAGAGACTAATTGTGCTTATGCACAAAGAATGCAGAATATATCCCTAGCTATCAAACAACCTTAAGTAGATCTGGCATTGCCTTAAAACCTTGCCTCTTACCCATCTTACTCTCTCACTATGCTCTGACCACTAACTACACAAAAGACCTAAAATTTATGAATTCTTTAAAAAAAATTAAATCCTGAAATGGCCAGTTATCTTCTACGATAACCTGTGACTAAACATCCCTAGATAACATACTATACAGCTCATCCACATAAAATTGCAAAGTTGCTGATGGTGCAAGGGGACTCTGGAAATCATCTAGACCAACATGCTTCTTTAAAGAACAGCCAGCTACAGAAGATTGTCCAGAACTGTGCCCATTTGGGTTTAAATCTCTCCAAGAGCACAAATGCCACAACTTTTCAGTGGAACCTCTCGAGTATCTGACTACCTGCACAGTAAAAAAAAAAAAGCTTTTCTTCTAATGAAACTGAATTTCTTACAATCAGTTTGTGCCCACTTCCTCTCGTGCTGGTGCTGGATGTCACAGAGAAAAGTTTGACTTTGTCCTCTTTACTCCCTCTCTCTAGGTATTTGTCTGCATTGGTAAGAATCTCTCTGAGCCTTCTCTTCTGCAGGCTGAACAGCCCCAGTTCATTCTTTTCTAATTCAACTCCTTTTCCAAGTTTACATTATCATGACAGTAGCCAATAAAATATACCCTAAAAAGGGAACATGTTCACTTCTAATAGTAAAACTGAAACATTCTAAAGAGGAAGGTTCCAACAGCTATACTAATACCTTATTTGTGTACATGAAATACAGCACAACTAATGAATTAAAGATTAATGCTAGGTTTAAAAGAGGATAAATGCATCATCTATTGCTTTCCAGGGAATTAAAAAAACCCCAAACAAACAAAAAAGCTTTTGAAAAATGCGTACAAGACCTGTACATCTAATTATGTTTCCAAAGGTCAGGGCTCCCTTATAAATGGAGAATTCATATACTGCTGAAAGAATACACATATTCTTTTAGGGTTTTATATTATCATAGACTATCATAAATTATAGATTAGAAGATTGCAAAGTATTTTATCAGTTTTACAATGCCTACAAATGTGATGAACTTGCATTGAATAAGGGAGAAAATTAATTAATTTACCCAATTTTTCATGCTCAGAGAGATTTTGTAGTATGTTTAGCAAATGAAAAGGAGAAGTGGGCAATACAGTAGTGAAGAAATTTTCCATCTTTATCCTTTCCCTCCTACATAATGAAATAGATCTCCAGCTTCAGCTAAAAGCTCATTCACAGCTCTCTCACATGCATATTTTTTGCCTTGGCAAAGTAACAATCAATGTAGACCTCTCAAGCATAAACAAAAATCTGAGCAGCAAAGTAAACTTCATGTTACACTTCTGAAAAGCAGAATAAATGAAAGGTTTAAAACGGAATAATTAACATTAAAATGGAATAATCAACAGGCTATGATTCTGAGACTGCAAACACATATACAACAGGCACACATCAGGACTTGAGTTTACATACTAGTGTGCAAAATGAGCAGTGTTTATCACTGCAAAGCAACACATTTGACTCCCTTCACTGTGGCAATAGGCAATATTTCCTTATATAGGGTATATTTTCCTTATTTCCCATTGTCTTTCTGCCACCTATTCAGTACATGTATGTGCCTCTACATACTCAATTTGCACACTTACTTCTTACAGTGATTAAATGAAGTGGAAAATCAATGTCTAGAGTGGCTGTTCCTGAAATCAAGGTCCTGTGGCCTGAATGCAAGAGTGTGACTTAACAGGTGAGTAGTGCTAGCAGACATTCATGTTTTTCTAAGAGAACACTTAATGAACACCACATAGGAGCTGTTGCAGCTGTCTGGGTTCACCATGTATGGTACTTACGTGATGGTGTCAATCATATCCAGTCCCATTTCAACACAGCAATGGGCATGATCTGTTTTGGGCTGGGTCAATCCTGATACACAGTAGTAACAGTCCCCTAGGATTTTTATTCTTCTGCAATGATTTTCCTTTCATAAAAACAGAATGGGAAAAGTTTTACTATTTATATAAATATTCCAATATTAACAGGGTAAAATCTTCTCCAATACTATGCAATAATTCAGGGAATCTTTTTGTGATCAAATGAGGTAATTTACAGTTTGTGAAGTCTGGGACAGACACATTTGGTTATTTATTTATAAATAGACACATATATACTGGACATCAGCCCTGTATTGTTCAACACACATGGGTTAACACTGCTTAAAGATATAGTTCTGAACAAATGTTATTGCATTGCCCCCATGCTAGGTTAATATGAATTCAAGATTTGCAATGAGACTTCATTTCTGTGTGAACCCAAAGGCCAAACCACTGCTGAATATTGGGAAATGCTTGCATTCTGAGAAGCTTTTTTTTCAAATTCTGTTCAAATTTACCAGGAAAGATTATTTATTCATTTATAAAGGTACACACATTTTTGCATTCCCTATTCATAAACCACAGTTTGCAATACAGCATATGACAGACTTGCAGATGAGAAGTGAGTCAGTTTGCATTACAATCAAATTTATCTCCTATTTGCATGAAGTTTAATTTTTACCAGAGTTCTTTGTAATTTCTACAAGGAACTCTGGTAAAAACTCTTCCATTAAAAAAAAAAAAAAAACAACAACAAAATTATGGCATGTGATAATTGCTACATCCATCTGAGCAGAAAGTTAATTTCTAAACAGAGAGCACCTAGCAAAATGCTTTTAAAAGAGTAGTACCTTTAACTAATAAACTATGAAGAGACATGAAGAGATGATGGTATCTTTTGTAACTAAACTATAGCAATTTCTACCCATTTAGACTTTGGCACTCTATAAAGAGTAAAGAACCTGATTAAATGAATCCATTAAATGAATTAAATGAATTACAAAACTGGGATTATTCCAGTAAGCACCATGAAAAATTAACTGTTGTGAATATGATGGGAGTGGATCCACAAAAGTCTGATTCTTTTCCCAGAAGTGTGCAATGTAGACTTCAGCAACACAGGAAGGGGAAAAAAAAAGAGGCCGGTGATGATGGAATTTAAAATTTCTGGAAAAAAAAATGCCTAATCATAGTATCATACTCATTCAGCTCCTCATGCAGACATATATTTTTACCCAGTCTCCTGCCTACAGGAATTAAAGCCTTCCTGAGTTGACCCCATCATTATCCATGTAGGCATATCCACGATTATGCCTACAGAGATCCTTTTCTCTCTGACATGTCACCATGTACACCAGCATTTGGGGCTTGTTACTACACACACTTCCTGCTGCAGGCATTCCCACACCTCTCTCTACTTTGTAAATGGTACCCATTATTGAACAAGTACTATAAATAAGAACTACCTCTATTCATGCATGGAAGAAGGCATGGTTTGGGAAAGTTGGCTTGTCTACTTCATTTTATAAATTAAACAGCAAATTCAGATTTCAAATCAACAAGGAGATCTGTCTTTTTGGGTATGCTTAAGTAGTAGAAAATGCTTTTCCAGTTGTGACTACTGGACATATGCTCTGCTGCACATCAGGATTTTAAATATACCACTAATTATCAATGCTAATACATATTTTAATGAATACAAGCATAATTCTTTTAGAAAGATTATCACCAGGGCCCTAATAGTATTCCTGCAGCCTATAGCCAAAAATGCCTCACCAATTTTATTCAGCTTTTTTGAAATCCGTTGCTAAATGCTATTATATAAGAAAATATTGATGCAGATAAAGTAATATGCAGATATCAAAAATCTTTGTAGTTACAGAACAGTCCTTTTAATTCAAGGTTTTTGGACACTAATCACTACATTCTTTAATGGAAACCACAAAGTTTTTTACTAGATACCACTAGATTATACTCTCAAAAAAAGGCTTCTCCCATCCCCCCTCAATTTTGGGCAGATCTTGAAGCACTAAGGTATACTCAGTACTTAAAGCTGAAGCCTGCTTTCCAAAATAAATTCACTTTTGGCCTATACTTCAAAATTTTCTATAAGGCCCTTTTCATCTTCCAATTTGGTATGCATGACTTGAGGTGGCCAGGCAATGGCTATTTGACTCTTAAGGAAGCTATTCAGAAAAGCCATTTCAGTAATCTGGGGTGAACAACACATAAATGTTAATCAATCAATCTCTCTTATTAGTGTCTACCTCACAAATGGCTCATTTCTAATGACTTGATAACAGCCTGGTAGACAGTTAAAGAAATAAAATTAAACAAAAACAAAACAGAGTTTACTCCATTACCACTTTTTTGAGTCAATTTCTTACTTGTGCAGGAGAAAATTAAAAGAAGAAGAAAATAAGTGCAACAGTATTTTCTAGAGAGATATTTATCTTGATGGAAGACATATGGCTAAATCACCTGCTGGTTTTGAAATCAATAGCCTGTTTTTTCCTAATCAGATATTATCCTCAGTGTCCTGATTTATCAATTAATATACAGTAATCTCTAGAAAAAATGTTTGTTTTTTTTTCTTGGCATGTGAGGTAGACTTCCAGGAGAGAGTCACAGTGCAGCTATGAAAAAGCCATCTTTTTAAGGACTGATATGCAAATCAATAAAAAAAACCTCCTCTTTGTTGTATTTCCTCAGCAACTTCCAAAAATCTTTCTCTTGTCAATATTTTTCACGTTTGTGATGCTGATGAATTAATTTGTGATAGTTACAAATTCCAGTCACAACTGACACAAGCAATGTCTGTTTAGAAATAACAAATACTTTGGTTTCATGGACATGATAAAAAGCACTAGGGATCGCCAGCACTGCATTAGGCAGGCAGCTTGTCCACCTGTGGTGCCTTACTAAGACGTTTCCATGTGGATTGGCAGAAATCGCTCTGGCATAACTGTCAGTCACAGGGTTAGAGAGTGTGTAGTGGAAGCCCAACTCAGAAAGCAGAGGACTTTGAAGTTACTAAGAGCTTTCTTCACACTTTCAGGAAAGCACTTAATAAAACAGTTTATTCTATTTATCTGTTATGTAAGACTCAGGGAGGGGGGCCACTTTGTTTCAAACAACTCTGAGGTTTTGTTGTTAATGTAGTTCTTTATTTAATGCATTTTGCCTAAAAAGAGAAGTCTGTCAACTCAGACTGAAAAACTGAAAATTCAGAACATTGACTTCACATTCTCGTACCATATAAGACAAATCTTTTATATACCCAGGATAATGGTTTTTTTTTAATAAAAAGGGAATAGATTTTACAGTTTAAAAAAAACCTTATACATAAATATATATACACTTATATATGTTGTCTCAAAGAAATAATAAAGAAGGTGTCAGACTTCTCCCAGCAAAACCCATAAGAATGACAGTCAGATGTTCTCTAGAACAAAGAGATTGTACTGAGTAAGTGCAAAGTCTTTTAAAAGAGGATCTTTCTCACATATCAGGTTGCAACAATCCTTATTATCACTGCTGGAAATTTGTTTTTATTAATAGACTATCCAAGTAAATAATTGTTATGTGAATAGATTCAAAATTAGGATCAATTTTTGTTGCTTGTAACTCTGTCTGGTAGGAGAAGAGTTTCTTTAAAGCTTTTATTTATTTTGGAGATGGCAGATGCTAATGCTGGAATGAATCCCTGGTCTTCCTTCTGTCATTGCAACAATCTATGTATTCATATATAGTCACGTGTCATCATGTGGTACCTATAAGAGTGATCCAAAGAGGAGGGTCAGATATATTTCAACTTAATACACAAGATTTTAAAAGCATAAACATTGAACTCTGTCTTGTAACTCCACTGACTGCAGTGGAATTGTGCCAAGGCTGAGTCTGAACCTGACTAACTTAATTGCAATATATTTTATGCTTATTATATTCATCCATTTCTTTGTCTGCAAGTCTGAAAGCAACCTGATGTGCAGGTGTGCTTTTCAGACTTTTATTGTCCTAACCTCCTGGAATCACAATCTATGAGCAGGCGTGACTTTAATTATCCATAAATTAGAAAGACATTTCTATGCCATTTTTAATTAAAACTGCATCATCTAAGGTTCAAAAAGTTTCTTTACCATATCCAGCCAATGTGGATTTGGCCATGCTTTGCAGAGTAAGAGAAAGGATTAATAAGACCTACAAAGAGATGCATAAGTAGTGTTTCCCATTTCCCTCAACTCAGACCCTACCAGACTTGCAATCCCTCGTAATGCTATGGACTTTAGAAATAGTAATATTTTGTTTTGCTTAGCCTACATAAATGGGAAGAGGAGTTTGATCACTACCTACAATACTTAGTGATTGCAAAGTTAGACTCTTAAAGAAAAAAAAAAGAAAATAGAAAACCAAACTCCATACATGTTCAGGTTCACTATTTAAATATTGGGGGAAAAGGGAGGAGACTTATTAGGCCTGGACTTACAGTCTGCTTTATGGTTTCCGGGAAGGCTTTGACATCCTTGCTATACGTCAGACTTCAGCTGTGATGAGATCTCTGGATATTGATTGGGCATAGCTGCAAATTAGTAGAGGAGCAGCCCTACATGCAGCAGAAGAGTAGAATGAGATGTATGCACTGGCAGCACAGGAAACAGTTCTGGAGCTCAAAACCCCAGCATGCCTCTGTGGAGGAAAAACATTGCCCTACTCCCTGAAAAAAAATTTGCTAGCTCAATATTTTCTTCACGTATTGAAGTCACAGATAGAGGGAAACCACTAAATGCAAATTTCTGATGGCTCAGTTTTCACTGAAGTAGAATAAACTCTGGGGCAAAATGGTGAACTATGAGGGCAGAAGAAGGAACACAGATGAGTATTTTAGCTCTGCTGTCAAGAACTTCATCACTGGGGTCAGGCAGTGCCACAGAGGGACATGGTCACCTTCCCTTACAGATGTTCAATGAGACAAAAGGAATATCAGTGACCCTCAGGAAAGGAGCCTTCATGGAAGTATTTGTGGGTTTTTTCCCTTTGTATATGCCTTCTCAATTTCTTTCTTCTTGGATTATCAGTCACTTTCATTTGGAAAGCTCTATTCTAACAGCTTCCTTTTTTGGAGGAATCCTCTGAATTGTCTTTATCAGGTAGGCAAAGAGGATCAAATTTTCAGTCCATATTAATCAACATGGCATTATGTGTTTCAGGGGAACTACACGCATTTATATCAGCTGTCCCTCTTATCCTCAGGGACCCAAGACATAATTCAATAATCCAGGCTAACCACATGACAATTACAGACTGTTCTTAGTTACTACTGTAAAAAATGAGTACTGGGGCAAAATGCTCAAAGCATAACTAAAACTCCATGAAGACAAAAAAGAATGATGAAATGCATTCCTTATTTATCTCTCTTCACAAACCTAGAACTTCATTCTGCTTCCAAAGAGGTCTTGAGAGAGGACAAAACAAGATTTACCACTGTTACCACTGCATATTATTTCCAGTGTTATAGCATGTGCAGCATATTTAATATTTATAGCACTTTCTGCCAAAATGCTACTAATCTCAATAGAAAATTGGATTAGAAAGCTTTGAATCACTCTAGAAATTATCATTTACTACAGATGTATGTGCACATGCAAAAGACTTGCAGAAAGAATTGTATCTTCTGCTACATCCTCTGAAGATGAAATTATGTCTCTATTCAATTCCATTACAGTTGTTTATTAGGTTGGAACAAAATCATAAAAGCCTATATGTTAGCTATCATACAGTACAGCTATATGCATCCATCCATACATATGTGATGATGCGCATGTATGACATGCAGACACAGTTCTGCATGTTTACCTACACCATCTTGCATATATACAGCATAAGGGATAAAGGCAAATTTTAATATTCATTCTTTGCAGTACTAACCAAAGTGGCTCAGCCTGATAGCTGTGGGCCAGATACCAGTTTTGAGCTTCCCCCTTCCAAAAGATTTTAATACAGACTGGTAGAAGATATCTGGGTGTTGATAACTATTTCTGGCATTACTACTTCATTCCTTCCTTTAAGGAGAGATATAGTGACTGTCTTGCTGCTCCAAGTGCCTCTGGAAGAACACAGTACAGTGTTTGGCTGTTATGGATATTGTGAAGGACAAATCACCCTCTTCCAAGGTCATCAAAGAAAAGGAGATGAATCGGGTCGTGTTAATTGGAAGGCTGTATAATGTAACTAAGCAATGTACCAAGTTATTAAGTTCAGTGCATGATGACAGGAAGAAATTCTTTGTAAGTAATCACTTTATATTTTTTGTCATTTACACTTTCTTAATGTATTTCATTCTCTTATAAAGTTAAGTGAAACATAAAAAAATATTTATATTTTTTCCCCTTGGCTGTAACAGTTTTGTGCATCAAAGAGCTTTAGAGAAAAATAAAACTGAAAGCATTCCACAGAAATTACAACCAAGTGAATGTCTCCTAGACTGCAGCAGTATTCTCAAAAGACACAGCTAGGTGCAGAAGGAGAGGAAAACATGGGTTTAGATTGACATGAAAAACTCTTTAGAACTCTACCTTGATACCCCTTTGAAACTTTCAGTTAAAAATCTTTTGCCCCTTTGTCCTACAGACCCTGGTAAAGTCCCTGCTGACTTTTTTATAAGCCCCCTTTTATATATTGAAAAGGTGCATTAAGATCTCCCTAGAGCCTTCTTCTCCAGGGAATGCTCCCAGTCCTTCTTCACAGAAGAGATGTTCCAGCCCTCTGATCATTTTTGTTACTGTCTTCTGGAGCCACTCTAAGAGATCCTGGTCTCTCTTGTGCTGAGAGCTCCCGAGCTGGATGCAATTTACTCATCTGCAGTTACCATCTGCAACTTTCATTAATGACAATAATTTCATTTATCATATTGCTCTTTTTTATTTCAGTAAAACAAAAGAGATCTAGCAACATGGTATCTCTGAGTAGCATCCAAATCTGTTTTAATACCTATACTGAATGTGGGCCACAATGTGAAAGATTATTGAAGCCATCTTCTCACATAAAATTCATAGTCAAATCCCAAGAGTAATGAAGTGACAAGGACATTGCCACCAGCTCTATTATATTGCAGTGTGCCAATAGTGATAATACACTTATGAAAACTGTCCAGCCTATTAGAAAATTCCATTGAACCCTGTAAATTACTACATACATATTTTATAATTTTTCCCTCAGGTTTTGAAATGGGGTTTAAAAACCGAAACAACTATTTTAATAACCTTTTAATTGAATAAATCCTGCAAATAGTAGCTTTATAACTAACATTAGCTCTTTTGCATCTGCTAGTCCCAACATGAAAAGCCTTGAGAATGATCTAACTGCAGTACTCCACAGAGTTCAATTTAACAGAGTAGTGAGACATACTTATTGCAATAAGAGTTAGCACAGACTTAAAAGGAAGTTTCTACAGTGGCAGAAAATACGAAAAGAAAACAAATGTGGTATAGGAAGTATAGGAAGTACTACAGAAAATTACTTGATAGGCTCTGACTGGGGAAAGCCGGCCATCCCCAGGTGAGCATTTGTAAGCTTTTAATTTAGTAATGTGTTTGTGAAGTCATTACAAATTATCTACCATCATGGGAGCCACATTATGCATGAACAAATTTGGAATTATTCAGGACAGCTATAAAAAGGATGACATTAACTTCAAATGCTTTCCCTCAATTTTACTGGCAATTGTATATGCTGACCTAAAATGAGCTAAATTTTGTCTACGTTTTCATTCTTACAATAAATTCTTTTCTTACTTCACATGCAATATAATTTTACAAAACTAGAATGTTAAAATGTTTTTAGTTCCAGAGAGTGAAAATCTATGCAACAATCATATATATTAATGTACTTGGAAATGAAAAAGGATTTTAGCAAGAATATTTTATACAGTCATCATGACTGACACATATACTTGTCTCCTTCCTAGATTTTGTTAAGTATCTTTTCAGAGTCTGTCTTTTGATGAAGATACATTCTAAGAGAAGCAAGCCTAAAGCAAATATATTACAAAATGCTGAAAAATTAAACTCTAAATTTCAGGAAATGGTTATTTTTCCAGATTCCAGAAATAATTTTCTCTATGCTAACTGCACAACAGGCAGTCAAAACAATAAGTGTCAGTACATATGCCCACACTTCAAGCACCTGAGGCTGATTGGAACAATCTAATACAGTCCTATGCAAAGATGCAAATTTCAGATTTGCAGTGTACAAACTCAGGAACAATTTGGTAATTTCCTACAAGCATACAAATTATGACAAGAATTGTGACAAAGAATTAGTATACCAAGCACAATATCCTCTTACCTAAAATAAACTGTAAAATAGGCAAGACCTACTCTCTGGGGTACTTGCCTATTTATATATTCCTACTGTACTTAAAGTGTGCAATGTTAATTTTTTCCCTTGAAAACTGTCCCCAGACACTTACTTCAGCTTCGCTCTCACACATCATTATTCCCTGATCCTACAGAGTTACAGGCATATTGATTAAGAACACTTTCCTTTAAGAAAGTTTACTTCCTTAGGTCTCTCCAGAAGACATCTCCAGAATACTGTTCAGAACTAGATTTAAACTTATGTGGTGATCTGCCTCAGTGGGATCCTGTATCTGTGCTGACTTTCAAGGGCAACTGAGGAGACAAGTCTCCTTTAAATTAGCGTTTATAATATCCTGCCCCCAGTGCCCAGAAATTTTCACAAAGAAGTGTTACATGCTGTAAGTTTATACTTATGCTTTCCAGTATTAATTTTCGCATCTTAAACAGTCCACAAAACTTTGTTTATTTTGTATTTTAAAAATACTTCACAATTATCTTAATGCATTCTATAGATGCAATATTAACAATTTTTTAGAGTGATTTCTTCTAGGAAAATCTAGTTCAATGCTCAGCAAAGAACTAGCTGTTCTTGACACAGTTAAAAAACACACAAACTGATTAAAAATATTACCTACTGATTCTTTGCCTAAGGCTCAAAACCAGTGTTTTTCAGTTCAGTATCTTTGAGCTTGAACTGGTAGAAATAGACACTTCAGTAATGCTGAAATATGCAAAGTAAAAATTGTTAAATGCTAAGAAGACAGTCAGGGAAGGATACTAAATTAAAATGGAAAGAAATAAAAATAGACTCAGCCTGACAAAGCCTGGAGGTATACATAACTGTAAATGGAAAGAACAAGGAAGTGGTATCAGTCTACCTAATAGATGAGATACCAAAAGTGGCATGAAGAAATAAGAACTTTCATTCAAATATTAAAACCCTCTTCTAGCGATGTCCTTTGGAAAGTACCTAAAATTATTTTATCCTTGTCAGCTTGTAAATGAAAAATCTTAGAATTCCAAGATGCAGGAATATGGATGCTGAAAGAGAAATATCTGAATCTCTAAAGACAAGTAAATAATTCTCCACGTAGATTAGATTCAGGAAGTATGTGAAAAAAAAAATATACCAAAGAAAAAAGCAATTAAAGAAAATAGAAACTTCTCTAAAAATCAAACCTTTTTCCTTAAAATTCAGGATGTTGTAGAACTGCCTCCTCTTTTCTATTAAGATGACATATTGCAAGTAAAATATTTGGGACATGTCTAAACTGCATCAAAACATAATAGAACTTTCACCATGACAGCATAATGCAAGTGATATCTCATTAAAATTTGTCACTCTTACAAGTAAACTGAAGAATGACAAACTGAAAGCTAGCTATAGTATCAAAGGTTGATTGCAAGGCATCTGAAGACCTCACTGAAAGATCAGTTGCTTGAAGCATTTATTGATAATGTAATGCAGGATGACTATCAGCAGGGCCAAATCTGAGACTGCACAATACTACTCTTGTTTAATGGGAGGAAACCAAAAAACTTCAGAGTAACAGCCCAAACTAAGTAAATTAAGACTGAGCAGCAGATAAATCCAATAGAAATAAATCCTTTCAAGTTGAACTATTCATGAGCCTTATGAGAAACTTCACCAACTCTACGTTCAGGAAGGTGCCTTGTTACTGTTATGTCCCAAGGGAATCCTTGCACAGACAAACTTACCCAAAATGTTTGTATGAGAATGCCTAAAGACAGTCACATTACAAAACTTCATTAACCAGACATACAAATGAACCCTGAGGCATTCATAACAGCACTTTCCCATGTGGATTCTCTGATGTTGGTCTAGGATGAAGTCACACTCCTGCAAGGATACTAATATAATGACATTCATTTTTGTTTATATTTTTGAGACTCACATTCCTTCAAAGTGATTGAAGTTGGTGTTAAAACCCAAAAGCTACTGAGGAGACCACAAATCCTAAATGAAATATGACTACCTAAGGCTGTTTCTTTAAGAAACCAAAGAGTGCTGTTGTGAAAATGAAAACAGAAATTATGCCATCATTTTCAGGAAGCATCTGGACATGCTCTTCGTCAAATGGTTTAGTTTTAGGTAGTACTGCAAGGAGCAGGGCTTTTGATTTGATGATCTCTATGGATTCCTGCCAACTCAAGATACTTTATGATTTTATAATTTTAAATACTGCATTCTGATAGTCTCTTCCCTAAGACTCAAAGACTCAGTGATTTGCAAGGTAAAATAATGTGTGCAAGATAAGTGTTTATAAAAACATACTTTCTGTAGAGGTGAATAGACATGAAAGGACATGATAAAAGTACAAATGAATTCTAGGAGGGAGTAGTAAGGTCAGGATTTTTTTTCCCGCTCTCTACTAACAGAATGCTAAAGTACATTTTCAAAGTAATTGAATGACCTTATATTGAAACCTAAGGTTTGCTTTCAGAACTCCCTATCATGAGTTGTAACTATATCAGAAGCTATTGTGATTTTTTTTTAAAAAAGGTAGCATTTCGAAGAGAGCAAAACTATGTGAATTACAAAAACAAACAAACAAACAAACAAACAAACAAACAAAAACACAAACCAAAAAACATCCAAAGAAATAACACATGGAAAGAGAGAAATAACTAATATAAAAAGTATAAACCAGCTTCTAAATGCAAGAAAGACAAATTTTAGCAGAACTATACTGTCAAAAAGCAAAGACTCACTATTTCTACAATGTGTCCATGTGCAAAAATGTCAAGATCCATCTTGAGGCTCCCAGCAAATATATGCTGTCTTATTACACTTTCCACAGTGGTAATGGGGATTCTTTTAAATATTATATTTTTAAGACAGGGCAATTGTTTCAAGAAAGGTAGTCATAAACTGCACCTTCCAGCTGACATTGCTTCCCAAGAAAGAGCAGCACACAAACAGCAGCACACAACAGGCACACTTACAGATTGCACTATAGTAATCACAGGGACCCTACCTATCACTGTTACACTCTTTAAAGTCTCTGCAATTTCCTCCTTAATCATTCTGAATACTCAAGCACAGCACAGTTTTAAAATCAGCCCAGTCCTCTCTCTTGACCTTATAATAAATACCTAGAAGCTACTTTAATCAAGAGATCAGAATCCTTCTGAAAAAATTGTATTTCTCAGCACATTTCTCTGACCGCTGAAGACACAATTACAAGTCTCCCTTAATCACATCACAAGGCGCTAAAGGAAAGCTTGTATGCCTGTCCTTAACCACACCTCAGTGAAGCACAGTCTGAACTAGAAGTACTTCTAAGTAGCAAATCTTCCTCACATAGCTGAAAGAAAACATGAGATTTTTTTTTTGTAAATTTGAAAAAGAATCCTTGCAGGCTGAACAGAAAAACTAAGACTTTTTTGCTCTTCTGCGATCTCCAAACTGCTTCTTCCATGACCAACAACCGACCTTGCACCACAGGCTGGCATCTGCCTTCTGGTGACACTGACACCTTCAGCTGGCAGCACATGGCCATAGCTAAGGGAGCAAGCATGGTAGTGCACCCATTTCCCTGGCTTCAGGGCCATGACACATCATAGACTTATGTACTTCTGTGTGCACACATGTGATCTTGTGTTACATTACAGTACTTCCCTTTTGTTACATGGCTCTGTATTTCATGGCTATAAAGACTTCACAAATGACAGAACTGTAAGTTTTAAAAGAGCTTATTAGATGTCTGGTTGACATATAATTAAAATGAAATCAAAGTAAGAAGTTCTTAAACCATTTAAGCTCTTGCAAATGACTATCTAAATGGAAGTTCATTTTTATTTCTAAGGCATAATCTATGAAGTACTCTGGACTGAGGATCTGTGCTCTCTATGAGATACTGCCAGTAGTTGCAGTAATGAATTGGTTACAAAAATTCATGCCTAAACCCCCTAGAACTCTATTGCATCTCTACTAAGCATCTAAGTTAATATTTTGCTTTTCTTGGAAAAAAGGGAACACACAAGTTTTTTCTGTTATGACTTGAACATCTAGTGCAAATCAGAACATAGCACTCCATCAAAGGATAACCCACTTAACTAAGAATAGGTCTTTCTCAACCCTAGGACCTTGTAGAGCAAAAGGTTTCTTTCTCCTTGGGGTCCTCGAGAGCTGTTTATCAAGAGGGAGATTTAGATGCAAAATGTCCACATGCTTTAGATCTCTCATGTGGAAGACTGCATCAAGGAGAAGTGAGTTTGGACTGAAAAAATGTGGATGCCATTTATGTCAAAGACCTAAACAAATATTTTCTTTAGGCTGCTGCATGGAGTCTGAAGACAAAATAGCTGGATAGTAGAGGAGCATGATTTATGTGGAAGAGTTACTTCTCAGCAATGAAGGTTTTAGGGACAGCTGGCAAATAAGATAGATTTGATGAAGTTCTGCTTTGTTGAGGGGAAGACACATTTTCAACATCTTGTTAAATGTAATTTGAAACAAGATGTGTGACTTTTTCTGGCACAGCAATTCCTCTCATTTCCCATCCAATGATTCTTGTCAAATTAGGCTGCTTGGAGTTATAGGCAAGGAACATTTCTCTCATTTTCTCTTCCTTGGGGAATCTAGCACAATATAAGTGCAACAACAAAAACACAGGCATCAATTTATTATATGGATCCTATTTTGTCTACAATAACCTCTCTGAAAAGCTACCATCATTTCTGTTTTAAGGAGTGCTCTCTGTGAAGAATGAATTTTACTCTCTAGCTTCCTATAATCACAGAAAGTTTTATGCCATACTCCCAATATTCATATTTTCCACAGTTCTAATCTTTTTGGATGAAGGCTAAAAATTTAAATACTGTAAATTTTCTTTGTTTTGTACAAACAAAACCAATGAAAAACACTGATGGACTGCATGAAGGGGGAAGAAAAGTGTATTTAAAAGTAGCACTTACATTTTTTTTCCTAAACCATTAAAAGAGATTGTTTTTTTCTCTAGAATATTGAAAAAAGATTGAAGCTTTAGAAATTCATGACATGTGGGGCTAAATCAGTCTATTACAGATGTCTAACATGTATAACTCATGAATCATTTTTCAGAAGGAAATGTAAATTAAATTGAAATAACAGGGTTGTACTTACTGTAGCTAATTCATCAAATTTTCCAAAAAGCTCATTCAGCAGCTTCACCAGCTCTTGGGCAGTACACTGTGATGCCAAACTAGTGAACCCCACAATGTCTGCAAATAAAATACTGTAAAGAAGTAAAGAGACACAGATAAATCAGTAGAGATCTTCACATTCTTGTTACTCTCTTTCATTGCACAAATGTAACCCCAAGCACAAACTCTAATAAGTCTTGAAATATTATCAACAAAGTACTAGTTGTAAAAAAAATGGAAAATATTCAGAAAAATATGCATTAGTCTGGTGCTGTCAACTGTTGTAGAGAACTCTCAAACACTTGCAATTGTTACATACCTACCTGGCAGATAAGGCAAAGCACCGCATTCATAGAATGCCCAATGAATACTCTAAGAGCATGGTGAACAATTTATTCTCTTTGCAGCTAGGATCTCCTCAGATCTCTGAAACCTAAACTGGTTTCAGAGACAGTTTTGCACTGCTAGAGTTCCACAGCCTGAGGTTTACTGTGAGGTTTACCATGTACTGAAAAATAGGAGTTAATAACTTCGGTGCAGTAGCTCTGTGGTGTAGTCTTGTGGTTTGTGATGATGCAGTATCTTCCTGTGAGGAGCTAGAATCCACAATGTCAAGCCAGTATTCTCTGCACTGTGCTGCCTAGCTCAGGTAAGCATCCAGCTTTAATCAGTATTAGCAAGGTTTTAATGTCCAACAGTTTAATCTGCTTTAACGATCCCTGCTAGTCAGTGTTGATCAAGGGAGATATTTGAAATAAGTGCAAGTACCATTGTGATTGAGAGAATAAAAATTCTTGTGTAAATCACAAAACTCAAGAGAGTATGGTACTCCTTTCAAATCTTTAGATTCCTTCTGTTGGTAGAAGCTCAGGATCAGCTGCAGGAACACACTGCATTTATCTCCAACACCCAGACTAGAAATGTCAAATAATTTATGAAGGCACTAATAAACCATCCCATGATATATAGCCTAGGTAAAATTGACATAGTGTAAAACTTAGTTTGCTAACTGTAATTTGAATTAAACATTATGTACTCCCATTCTCCTCAGCAAAGCTTCACTCTTTAGATAAAAAAGCAATACTAGAAAAGCAGGCCTAATAAGTCTACTGTTTTCCATTCTTCATAAGCAAGTCCTAACATTCCTAATATGTTACAAAAAATGGCAAATACAACTCCTGACTCAGACCCTCCTTCTATACTTTCATTTAACCCAGTTGTTTAAGTCCCTTGTCCACCACAGCAGATAAGTAGCACATCCCAGCACAAAACCAACTCATCCAAAGTTCAGTTACTTTGGTCTACAAAAAAAGCCTTTACGTTGTCATTTTAAATCCTTGGGGCAGTGTCTCCACTCAGTAAATCCTCAAAGAATGCATTATGAGAACATTGCTCAAGATGGCCCTGATTCAAGGATAAAAACAGCTGTTCCATTCCCATGCTGTTTAGATATAACAAAAAGGCTTCTTACAATAAAAAAGTCAGCATTTATTTAATTTTACTGATTCATGTCTCTGCTATCATAAAAGTGAACCAGTCAAGTGATGGGTAAAGTAAAATGCATTAACAGATTTCAATAACACCTGCATATTTGGCCTGAAAGATCTACTTATTCTCTTAATTCTTTATTGACGTCCTTGTTGTTTGATGGCCCTAGATCTTTCTGGAAATTCAGAATTACCTAAATTCCTTGAAGATTTTTCAAAAGCACTTAAACGTGCATCAATGTCTTTCATACATTCATGGCTGTTTATCTTTATGGCCTAAATTCACATCAGAACTTAAACAGTTTAAAAAGGCACAGAAGAAAAACCAACTACAATTGTTGTAATCCAGTATGTCATGTAGTTTCCTGGTTTTAATTCAATACTATCAGTATGGAGGGGAGTGTGAATGTTACTTTATAGCTTCTGATAGCCTCTCTGCCATTTCACATCTCATCTATTCTACACATTTTACATTTTGATTGGTTTTACTTTTCTATTTCCATTTTAAATGTGGCAGTCCACTTTTTTTCACTGTCTAGTCACACATACAGTAACAGTAATATTTCCAGCAGCACCAACAACGTCCATTTGCAAAAAAAAAAAAAAACAAACCCATGGGGTTGGGAGGGGGTTAGGCCTTTAAGTTAATAACAATGCTATCTTGTTACCAAGATCTTTAGCAATGAGGAACATCTATATATATACAAACCAGAGATGTTCTGTGTTTGTGAAAACTATGTCTTAATAGGTAACAGAGCAACCATTACAAAGCTGACGTACAGATATCAAAACCTCTCTATTAGTGAAACACAGAGAATAGGAAACAGGTTCCTACATGATCATTCAGTTAAGAAGAAAGTTGTTTTACATATGGGTACCTTAGTAGGTCAGTATGAGATCCTTGCTAATCCTTTAAACATTTAAAGAATACTTAGTCCTCAGCACTTGATTCAAAACACTGGTAATTGTACAAAAATGTCAAGTCCATAAAACCACTCACAATACAGAACTGAACAAGCCATTGAAAATCTAGGTAAAAATATGTAATTATTGTATGCTGACCGACTGATGTTCAATGATGCTTGTGAACATTTTAATACTGTAGTTAACTACATGCATACATTTTAAAGCTTATGGAATAGGTTAGGTAATATGACCATTGTTACACTTTCTTTTTTTTACAAAATTCCCAACTCTTTTAATACAATATTCTTAAAATATGCAAAGTATAACTCTCATGTCTGGACATGGCACAGATGGGGAAATGCTGTGAGTAAAAGTTCTACCTTTTATTAATGGAAAATCTCCTCCTTTTTACCCCCATGAAATGTTACAATAGTAGTAACTGCTGCACTTTGTTTGAAAGTAGGCTGAAATACCAGTGACCAGACCTGATTTTGCAGTGACAGTGGCAGGAAACAGCCAGTGGAGGAGCAGGGGATTTCGCTACCCAAAGTGCAACTGGCACTGCAAGCCTGCTGCTTCCATGGTCTGTTCTCAGGGGTGGCAGTGCTGAGGAGAGCACACACACAGAGCTCTAGTATTCAAAAAAAAATGGTATTGAAACTCAATAGCTGATTCATTTTATTTTAGCTGGTGAACTGACCAATATTATCTCATCTACTTCTTCACCCATCTGTGTCTATCTATAGCCTCTTCCCATACTACTTATACTACAAGCATTGTGGGGCAGCACCAACACATACTCTCATTGTACAACATCTGAAAAAAATTAGAGTAGCATCTTGGTCTGTGATGTGGAGTCAAATTACCCAACTGATGCAATAAACTTTTTTTCCCCCATCTTATGTTCTGCTCAGTTTTTTGGGAAGTAAAGCACAAGAAGGGCTTTATGAGGAGATGGCAAAGTCAGTAATAGGGAATGACAACAGAAATGAGACTTGAATTCTTGCTATGGCCATGAAATCATAATGGTACTAAAGAGAGAAATTATAAGCTATACAGTGCCAGAATTCCAGTCATAAACCCGAACTGTTTCCATGGCCAAATATATTCAAATATTCTCAAAGTCCAAGTCTCCACATTGGCACTGAAATTCCCTTTTTTCTGTTTTGGAGATATTATTCAAACAGAAATACTGAAAGCTTTAAATTTAGGCCATGTCTAACATACTCAGAAAAGTTAAAACAAAGCAGCTACAGGAGTGACATCAATGTTAAAGCACATTAATCACTCCTCCAGATATACTCATTCAAGATCAAAGTAGTCTTGCTTCACAGCAACTTAATCTGTAATTGCTATGGAGGTTCACATCCTCAGAGAGGATTAAATTAGAGTAAACTAGAACTACCTTATTTATGCATGAAAGATTCCTCATAATTGTATGGTATACAAAGGAACACATAATGATTGCCAAGTAATTTTATACTTAAAAATGTAAATGCTGGCATATATAGAAACAAGAAGTGAGAAGCTACCAATTAACAATTGTTTCTCTTAATGACCAAACAGGGATGAAACTGTCCCTTATTTAATTCCATACAATTAAACAATTTTATTCCGCAGAATTAATAATGCCATTGGGCACTTTGGTGAAAAGCCAAAAAAAACCCAAACCAATCTCCTTTAAACTACAACTATTAACGAAAGAAGATAAATGAAAGTGGAAAGAAATGGGAAACAAAGAACAAATATTACTTCTGCTCACTCAGCAGCATAGTTTACACGTGATTCATGCACTGCTCTTCCTTACAAGAGATGTGAATGTGTTGGTTAGGAGAGCTAGGTAGCTCTTACAGTGCTGCAGCTGGTGTTGCCTCACAGCCCAGCACTCAGCAATGCTCCACAATCTTGCATGGCACAGAGATGAGACTGACTAGACTATAGGTTTCCGTATTTTCTGCTCTTCCCTTTTAAAAAATCAGGGTTATATTTCCCTATTTCCAGTCATTAAGGACTCACTCACTTCACCTCACTGCCATGACTTTTCAAACATGATAGGTAGTGGCTTAGCCACTATCTGCCAGTTCCCTCAGAGCTCAAAGATTAATCTACTCAGGTTCCATGCGCATATTCAGGCTCCTTAGATGGTCTTGGACCTGATCCTCTCCTGCAGTGGGCTCAAGGTGTTCATTTTCTCAGTCCCTGAATTTGTCTTTTTCACCAGGGTGGCATGACTGGGGCACTTGCTGTTGAAGAATGAGGTGTAGAAGTTGTTGAGAACCTCAGCCTGGCTGAGAAAAGAGAACTTTGTCCAGGATAGCCAGGTCTCCTATTTCCTATTGGAGAGAGTCCAAGTTATCCCTAGTCTTTCTTTTGCTTGCAACATATCTATAGAAGCTCTTTCTGTTGTCCTCAATATCCATTGCTAGACTCAATTCTATCTGGACCTTGGCTTCCCTAACCTTGTCCCTAACTTCCTGTACAATTTCCCCTGTTTCCTTCCCAGGCCACCTGTTCTCGTTTCCACTTCCTGAAAGCTTCTTTTTTTTTGCTCTGGGTTTGCTCAGCATCTCCCGATCCATCCATGATGGCCTCCTGGCATTTTTGCCTGATTTCCTCCCTGTTGGATGCATTCTTCCTGAGCTTGGAAGATGTGATCCTTGAAATTCAGCCTGCATTCTTGGGACCCTTTGCCATCCAGGGCTCTATCCCATGGGACTGTACTGAGCAGGTCTTTGAAGAGGCCACAGTCCTCTGCCAGGGAAGTGAGCTTGCTGTGTACCCTCCTCACTGCCTTGAGGTTCTTGAATCCCCCCATGATGTGATCACTGCAGCCAAGGCTGCCTTGGTCACTGCATTCTCAACCAGCTCCTCCCTGTTGGTGAGCACAAGGTCCAGTATGGCACCTTCTTGTTGGCTCTTCAATTGCTTGTGTACAGAAATTGCTGTTGACACATCTGAGGAAACTCGGGGATTATGTTCTGCTGTGCTGTCCCTCCAACAGATATCATGGTGGTTGAAACCCACCATGAGGACCAGAGCTTGCAAGCATGAGGCCACTTCTGTCTGCCTACAGAGGGCTTCATCCACACCATCCTCCTGATTGGATGTCCCATAGCAGACCCCCACTATAACATCCCCTGTCCCTGCCCTTCCTCTATTCTTCACCTACAAGCTCTTCCTGGCTTCTTCTCTTGTAGGATCCTCATCCTTCCCCAGAGTTCCATACTCTCCAGCTGGTTATTGACATGGGGGCTACATCCTCTTCTCATGTCCCTTGCCTGTCTTTGCTAAAAAGCTAAAACCTTCAATTTAAAAGCTCCAGTCATAGGAGCCATCCCGCCATGTCTCCATCATGCCCATGGTATCACATCCACACAGGCCTGTGCACATCTATAGTTCCTCTTGTTTTTTCACCATACTATGTACATTATAGAGGTGTCTGAGCCAGAACCCAGATAAAGCTGACTCACTGGCTGGAGTATCTGGAATGCCTTTACACTGTTCCAGGCATCCATTAGAGGTGTTGACAACTGAATGTCAGGACTGGGAGGGATAGGTGCCCCCATCCCCTGACTAATCTAATTTAAAGCCCCCTGCACTAGTCTGGCAAGTCTCTTACCCAAGATAGTTTATCTCTTTGTCAAATGAACCCTACCAACCCTCAGTAAACCAAGCCTGGCAAACTAAGTCCCATGTTCTGAGTAAGCAAAACCATGATTTACCAACCATATCCAGATTTTTTTAGTAAATTCACAGGATTAGAAAATTTGGCTAATCTGGTAAAAACTGAAATCACTTTGTTTTTTAGACAGACAAGTTGTTAGAAATCGTAAGTTGCAACATCACATTAATATTCTAATATATCCTAGCGGGAAAAATAATCAGTTGTTGAGCAGAGCTTTCTCAAACTTCTGTTTGCGCTTTATTTTAAAGTCTGTGTGAGGCCATTGTGTTTCAGGAACAGTGCTGTCTTGGGTTAGAGGCTTGCTTGCTCCTATTACTGCCTGCTTACAAAAACTGAGAGAACATATACTGAGTGTTACTGAAATGCAAGAGAGCAGCAGAATGAGACTAGTTAGAAATGTTTCCTTCTAATTGCTTTATTTGAGATGCAAGGCACAGTTTTATAACTGATTTTCTCTCTCAAGGTAAAATGGTTACTCTTTCTGTGACTTAAAATCTCCATTGCTCCTCTAACACCTTCTGCTCCTAGATTACCACAATAACCACTTGGTGATACAGCTACATATGGATTAGTAATGCCTTTCTTCTTCCGCACAACCATAGCAAGGCTCAATGTTTACTCTCCAGTCTTACCGCTCTTACTCTCATCTAGTAAAAGAAGTGTAAAACTACTGGAGTTTTTAGGTTTCATTTGTGTGATAGTATTTAGTTGTAACTTTTTAAATCAATTTTTAATTGATTCCTAGAGTGTAGCTTAAATACTCCCCACTAAAAATGTGACCTGTTTTTACATAGTCACTTTCTACATTTCATAGAAAAATTAGTTTATTTTTGACAGAAAACAACCCATTATTTTCATTATTAATATTTTATACACAAATAGCTTGTTATAGTTATCAATAAAAGAAAATTATCTTAAAATAATTATAACCCAAACATTTTGAAATTTGCATAATCTGAAGAAGGGGATTACAGAACTGCAAAAGTCAACAATTTTACAAATAAATTTCTCCAGAGGAGTTTAGTTTGCTATAGAACATTTCTTGTTTCAATGTGCCTCTGATCTTATGATACTTTCTTCTTTCTTAATGAAATGCATAGATTTCTAAAAACAACTTTTTGAAAAAATACTGTAATGACAATTCTTTCAAGTAAAGTGTTACAAGGAATTACATCTGCAGTTATCAATGAAGGGCTCCTGCTAAACACTAAATACAGAACACACATATATACTAACTAAAACACAAACTAAACTAAACTAAAATTGACATAAATTTTGTATGACTGCATTCCCCACAGACTACTGCAACAAAGCACATACGATAGATAATATGTAAATATAGATTTGTAATCATTGAAATGCAGTGTTTCTCTTTTGACTGTTCATTCCACTCCTTATTTGCTAATGACACAGAGAGGGAGCTAGTACACCATCTACAAGTTCGTGAATGACACCTAGCTATGTGATGTGGTTAGCAACACTGGAGGGCAGGGATGCCATCCAAAGGGACTGGACGGGCTAGAGAGGTGGGCCTGTGTGAGTCCCATGAAGTTCAACAAGGCCATGTGCAAGGTCCTGCACTTGGGTTGGGGCAATCCCAAACATGGATACAAATTGAGGCATAAATAGATTAAGACCAGCATTGCCAAGGAGGGCTTGGGGGTACTGGTAGATGAAATACTGGACATGTGTCAGCACTGTGTGCTTGTGGCCCAAAAAGCCAAATGTATTCTGTTACACATAAAAGGAAATGTGTAAGCCAGCAGGTGGAGGGAGGTGATTCTGTTCTCTAATGAGACCCCACCTGAATTTTCAGCACAGGAAACACATGGACTGGTTAGAGTGTGGTTGTTCAGCCTGGAGAAGAGAGAGCTCCAGGGAGATATAGCAGCCTCCTAGAGCCTAAATGGGGTATACAACAGAGCTGGAGATGGACTTTTCATCAGGGTCTCTACTGATAAGACAAGTGGGAATGGTTTTAAGCCAAACTGGGTTGATATAGATTAGATACAAGGAAGAAATTCTTCACTAGGAGGGTGGAACAGGTTTCATAGAGAAGCTGTGGATACCCCATCTCTGGAAATATTCAAGCTCAGGCCAGTCAGGCTTTTGAGCAACCTTATATAATGAAAGATGAACCCGATTCAGACACAGAGACTGGACTGGATGATCTTTAAAGGCCATCCTACTCAAACCATTCTATGATTTCATGATTCCAATGTTTAATGGAAGTTTCCTGAGGACTTTTTTTTAGAGTCACCTGGACTATTTGGTTTGAAACACCAACTGCTCTTTCTAATCTATTCTATTATATAAATTCTGGACAAAAGCCAAGCAGCAGTACAGTGAGCAAGTTCAGGAAAGGAAATAGTACAAACAGACATTTCTCTCCTCTGTCACAGAGACAAACTGGTTCAGCACTGGCACACGAGTTACATACTCGTATGTACATACATCATTATCTCATACTCCTTGACAATCTGAAATATTTCTGTGTTAACAAGCCCAGAGTTATTACTCCAGGACCTTTTGTATTCCTGTTTTCTCCCACCATGATCCCTGCAGGCAGGCATAGCCAGCACCTGAACAGTGACTGCAGCCCTCCCGCAGCTTCACAGTGGGAAGCAGCTGCACCTGCTAGAACTCAGTGCAGAAAGCCTGTGGCTTGGTTTAAGAGATTTAAGCTGATTCCCAAGTGTGAGTATTGACAGAGTAACTCTTTTGTATGTCACTCTATGGGGCATTCAGAAGGAGAAGTCCTGCCAAGTTACACAAGAGATTTGACAGCTTGTAGGTAGTAAATGTTCAGTTTTAACAGTATGCATTCATGTGCTTTGTGCACTTGAATAGTCCTGCTGTTTTCAAGGGAGCCACTAGTATAAACAAATACTTTACAAAATAAGGAGGGGTTTTATGTCCTGTTTTTTAATTTTATTTGGGCCATTTGTTTAATTAAAGTACAACTTACAGTAAAAATGGTATTTTAATGGCACATGGCATCTCAGAAAGTAAACTGTAGGACTCTTTTTGCCTCAAAGGTGCAACATAAGGGAAGTTTATTAATAATTTTATGTGTGGCTCACTTCAATGTTTAAGAAAAAAGCACTCTCTAAAATTAAAGAGGGCTGTTAAAAATAAAACCAAAGGGAGGCTGTGTTTTTACATAATAATAATTTACAAAAACTAGTTCACTGTGAAGTCTTACAAGTTCAGAAAGACTAGATACAGAAGTCTGTCCATAGGCATCATAATCACAGCTTTTTAAAATGTTGGAATGGTTAAGTTAAATTAAAAAATTATTTAAGGTCTGATTTTTTCTGAAAGACAGGACAGACCACAAATATTTCCTCATAAATATCTGCAGATTGTGTTCTGGCTTCAGATTGAGTCTCAAGAACCTCTAAAATGCCACAAGCAATCTTTTTATTAGTAGCTTTGAAATCAGGCAGTGTGTTTCCTAAAATTAATATCTCTTCTTACAAAGCATCTAGTTCTATTTCATGCTTGTAAAAATAAGGCTAAATGAAACTGCTGTACCTGAGGCCCAAGAAATTTTTAGCTGTTCCATGTTCACTTTCTTTTTATCTCTTCAACATTGTTTGAGTCATCGAATAGGACAAAAAGAAAGCATTGCAAAAGGAAAAGTGCAGCTCATTTTCTATTTTCTGTGTAGCCTTGGAGTTAAAAAACCCTGGAATATAGAATTATAAAGGGCTTTTTGTTGGTTTGTTTTAATGGCAGCACTTTATAGAACACTTGATGTGAAGAGGACAATTCACAAGAATACAGGAATGATTTCTCAGGTTTTCCTGTTATAGCACTGAACTGCCACTACACGGAAGAAAAAAAAAAAAAAGTTGTTTTCATCTCCTCAAGAAAGTAAAGCAAGCACTTATTATTGGCACTGATCACCAGCAGCCCTGCCAAAGGGATGCTGTAGCGCTGTTCTTCACACTAGTGTCAGGGTGGCACCTGCTGGGAGTTCCCCTTCATCCTGATCTACACAGTGACAAAACTTCTGGGGTGAAACTCTGGCCTACTGGGACTGTGCTAGCCACAGATTGCTGGGTATTTATTGGACACTATTTCACCCTATTTTTTTTAATCATTATTATAATTATAGAGTAGTTGCATTACTGAAATAAAAGGCAATAGAATTTCTTATAAGTACAGATAGTGAAGGGAGGCCTGCTATTTTCAGTTCTCTTCCTTGAGGACCTTACCTGTGACATTAAAATGATCCCATCTTACTTGGGCTTCATTTGTCCCAAAAGTACCTTCTTAATGTCAGAGAATGAATTCACCTCTCCAGACAGGGTGTTTTGATTCAAAAACTTTTATGAACTCCACATCAAAGCAGTGAATAAGCCACAAAAGTTTTAGTAGTTATGTGAAAAAAAGATCACGCAGGAAAAAAGACTACTCCTGAGGTTACATTTCAAAAAGATCTTAGTGAAAGAGAGGACTCAGAAGCACTATAATCAACTGCAAAGCAATGCTTTCTAAGATGACTCTAAACAGTGTAATGAATGCAGAGACTTGTGACACATACAAGATATAAATATACTAATAATGATATAAGTATCAGTCTTACATTGACCCTGATACAAGTGTTTCATAGCACTGTGAGGACATAATTTTTAGACACAAAATTTTTTAAAGTATATTAAAGAATGTGATGAACAAAAGGTCGAAGTAGCATCAAAACCTGGCATACCTGAGACTTGATTAGAAAAACTGACTGCAAATAGACAGACAGGTTATCATTCAAAGATGGAAGAAAAAGAAAAAAAGTGAAAATGGTGTTGGTGAGGAGTGCAACAGTGTAGTATCCCATGAACTCTCTCCTCTTGGTCAATCCCCAGGTCCCCAGCCCTGGAAGCAGTAGTAACTACTTAGCATAGAGTTAGCCCACCCGGGAGCTAAAAACAGACTCCCCCATGGACTTCGATGTCGCAACTTCCCCTAGTTTAGACTTTCCCTATCCCATCATGGCTTCGGATCCGTGGTGGCCACCCCCGCCCTTCCCTGGAGACCAATCCCTTCTGCCCTGCCTTTAGCTCTGCCCCCTACCCCTTCCCCTTCTTAAGCTGCCTGCTCCACGTGGCTTATTCTCTTTTCTTGCCGTGTTTCCTTTCAGCTACTGTGATACTCCGCTGGGATAAAGCCTTGCAAAAGAGCCTTTCTTGCCTCTATCGCTGAGTGAGTTGCGGTGAGTGTTGAGTGGAAGTTTGACTGTGTTGCCTGAATGTTAACTCAATTTGCTTTTCGACAGGAGAGGTTTATTGGGGACAAGAAATAGGCAGCAGCACCTACCATTCTAACACCCACATTTTTACAACAGAATAAAATAATGTGACATAAACAAGGGAAAGTGAAGGAGTAAGACAGCTTACTTAGATTTTGAATGTGTCCTTCAGGAGGTCTCAAGTCAGACTTTGACAATTGAGAACCATCAGATACTGTAAACAACATCATCATTTTCAGCATCAGCTTTGGGGTAGTGTGCACTTAGAATCAATTTTAAACTGATTGTTAAAGACCAAGTTTTGTAAGCAAACTGAGGAGATTAATATTATGCAAGATTTAACCATTAACATGAAGTAGACTACTCATTTTTAATTCAGTAATGTTAAATTTTACAGCGTAGAACTGACCTAATTTGGCAGTCTTCTGAACACTCCCATCACAGACATCTCTGATTCCCTTAGTGACAGAAATGCTTTCAGTTGCAACAACTTAGTCACTAGGAAGTGGTCCTTGCATATAATAAAGCCAGCTCAATGGGAGGTAGAGTAAATCTTGAGAGAAGAAACTTAGCAGTGGAGGAAGGAGAGGAGGAGATGCTGAAGTTTACTCCTTTGTTACATGAGTACACCATGCAAATCAAGGCAGCTCTGTGGCATCACTTACTAACACTGCATCTTGTTTAGTAAAAGGGTGACACCAACTGAACTTTGATGCTGTTTTTGATGTGGAAGCAAGGCACTTGGCAGTAGTGTGATAAAACACAGACAAGTTCTTTAAGGAATTTGTTCTGGAGGCAAAGAAGAATAACAAATAAGAATGCACTTCAAGAAAAAGCAGTATAAATGACAGTACTTGCACACAGTCAACTACTGAACAAGAGCAAGAAGCAGAACTGAGCCTTAGTCAATAATCTCTGTGGGGTAATGCTCATGTGATGTGGACAAATACACATTTCTTCATGCTTACATCGCACTTCTTTTCTGTGTTTCCATGCTATTACCCAGGAAAATCTATTAATTTAGAAGTAATTAATCTTACTAACAAAAAAATATAAATGTGCAAAAACTACAATGCTGAATAAATACTCCTGTTCACCCAAAACACAATACAGTACCAAACCAATGACTAGTCATTTTGAAAAAGCTGTCTCCCAGCACTAATATTCTAAGACATTTATTGATTCAGGCTTATCTCCTGAGAAGATTATTAAATCTTCCCAGTGCACCCATTCTTCTACTCTTTATAAATGATAAATCTTCCCTATATTGCTTGTTTTTTTTCTCTGAAACCTGAGTGCAATTATATGTCACTGTCCTTGTACTAAATATTCTCAGTTCTTTAGTTTATTTCATGGGCTGCATCAATCCTACCTAACATTGTCATGCCTTTGAATGTAAATTTTGTGGAAAATCCTTTCAGGAGGCTTCAGGAAGTCTTCCTTCATTTCCATTGCAACATTCCTGGGCAAAAGGCTCATCAAGAGACGTTCCTAAAAGAAAACAGAAGCAACATCAGTTTTGTGGTATAGTGTGTGACCATTTTTCAAAAGTTTTAAACTAGCAAACTGGCCAATCTTCTCTTAATCTGCTTCCTTAAAATGTCTGCTGCATAAATAATGCGAACCATTTCTCTCAAACTCCTGCAAAGTGTGTGGGTGTCTTCTTTTAAGTTTTCTGCACTAAAAAAAAAAAACCTAAAAACACCAACCTAAATAAACCACAAAAAAACCCCCAAAAAAACAAACCCAACAAACCCCCACAACAAACGAGAAAAAACAAACCGAAAAAGCTAGCTTCAAGAGCATATAATTGTCCATATTTTTTATTAACATTACAGTTCTAATAATAGCAACTTACTTTATTCTTAGCAGCATTTATCTGTCTGAGAAAGACTTCCCAGGATCATTTGCTATCCTTTTGTGTGTTGTATTTCTTCCTGGATATAATGAAAGTGTTACATTACAAGGACTATGACAGCTGGTTATTAAGCAGTGAGAGTGGATGACGGATTTATCTACTGTCAAATTCCGTGGAACAGTAAGCACAGTTTTAATGGCATCTTAGCCAGTGTGGCAATGTCTTTAATGAACTGCATCAGAACAAAACCCTGGCTAAACACATCTTCTTGCTATACTCACAGAGAAATTTTTAGCATGGGTCACTGACCTGCATAAAAAGAGTCTCTAATATTATGGATTTTATCAGTATTGACTATAAAGGCCCATGTAGTTTTTCCACGTATTCTGGCCCATTCACAGGTACCATCTGGAAAATCTGCAGCTGCTGTTCTTAGGTGTTGTAAGGTGTCCTTAGATACCTACTCAAGTTGTGTTTTTACCCAGAAAATGCTTGCCATTTAAAATGCATTTCCAAGTTTATCCATCAGACCTGCTAGTTTCAGCCACGGTAACAGTCTGAATGAATTCAGATAACCACATTTTATCTGATTCAGGAATCTCAGGTTCCAGACAACAATGGATGAGGCTTGGAGCAAGGAAGGCATACCCTTGGTGGAAGATGATTAGGTCTGGGAATAATTAAGCAAACTGGATAGATGTAAGTCCATGGGCCCTAACAGGACACATTCACAAGCTCACTCGAGTGAGCTGTCAGATGCTACTGTAAGGCCACTCCTAACAGTCAAATATGGTGACTGGGGGAAGTGATGTGTGGTAATCACATATCCTCTGAACAGAGAGAGACATAGCTGTCCCAGGAAAATCCTGGGAAGCTGTGAGATGCTATGGGAAACTTAGAAGAAAGAATTAAAACAATTATTATCTCTCTTTCTGTAACCATTGTTTAGTAACCATATTATAGATATGGTTCTCCAGAGCGTGCTGTTCATAGTTCACCAATAATGTGAGAGGTTTTTACTTTGAGACCAATCAAGTCTCATCTTAGCAAGTCACATTATAAAAGATGTGCTACTTTTCATTAAATGGCCTTCTGATTCACTTTTTGAAGACTGGAGTCTTTCATCCCATCCTGACTCAACAGTGTCAGTGATGCAAGACTGCAGAAAGAAAATGTCACTTCTCTAGGCAAGAAGGGCAAGAAGGACACAGGGAACTGCAGGCCAGTCAGTTTCACCTTGGGAAAGTGATGAAGGATCTCATCCTGGAAACCAAGGTGGTTAGACCAGATGACTTCCAGAGTGCCCTTCCTGCCTCAACTATTCTGTGATTCTTTTATCTGACAAGAGCCACTGTAATGGCAGCTGCAAAATGTCAAGAAGTGCATATTTTGGCCCAACCTCATCCTCCTTTTCTTTAATCAATAATAAATAAATAAAGAGCAAAATTTAACACTAATTTAACAGGGTATCTGCAAGAGCTATTATGTTGCTAACATGCACACCAGATAAAGCCAATAAATAATACTCAAAGTTTATTCGAAGATTATTTTTATCTTAACAGTTTCTTCTGGAAGACACATTGAAAGAAGTAATAAGTTAAACTTTGCAGAACTGCCCAGGTGATTTTTAGACTTAAGTTCTGTCACATGTTTGTGGTGGTAATATTGTCTTGAGGCTAAGGATTGATAGCTAACTCTGTTTTCTTCTCTTCTTATATATATGTAGCAGAACATTCCCTCCTGCCACAGAAGAGCTTATCTGCTATGTCCATCAGCTGGTGAATAGCTCCAGACATTCTCCCCCTCATAAGAAATGGTGACATAACCCAGGCTGGACAAATCTTGAGCAGTGAGTTATCTCTGGCACCAGGGAGGTGAGACCCCCAGCTGACAATAACTATCTCACCTTGAGGGTGAGATGTAGGGAGATAAGCAAGGAATTCCCAACAGTGAGACACATTACTAACTATAAGAGCTATACAAATTTTCATGGAGGTAGAAGCGTCTTACACACACCCTGGAAACGTGCAGGACTTCTCCCACAAGTTCAAATGCAAGTTCTGCGGTTACTTTCCTGGGAATCGAGAGGAGGGATCCTATGCGTGCCCCATCAGCAATCGTATGGTAAGCTACATGGAATCCTAATCTATACTATTTCTTTGCTAGCTGTAATATTAGGTACCTCAGTTGTGCACTGTGTGTTATCTGATAGTAGTGTTTCTTTTGTTTATCCTGTGTAGTATGTCATCTGTTAAAGTCTGTTAAATTTGTGTTAATTAAACAAATAATTAATTTTGTAACAGACCTAATTGACCAGTATTAAGAACCTGTGATAGGCTACCCCCAAAAGAGCTACTGCCAGAAATCTGGGTCAAAGGTAGGATTTACTTAAGCTCTTCTCTACATTTGTAACAATGTACATCAAGAACATTGCAAAGAATATTATGGACTTCAATATTTGTTGACACTTTACACATACAGCAATTTCCAATTTACCAAAGTATCTCACATACCTAAAAAATGGTTATTCACTCTAAATTTTATGTTGATATAATTAAGTATACTTATATTTCTGCAGCAGAATTGTATTTGGGTAACCCAAATTTTGGGTTACAATCCAAAACAAGTATTTTATCCACAGTGGATCTTACGAAGCTCTGTTGACTGCTACTTGTGTCCTAAACTTGATTTACTGTGTTACAAGAAATAAACTGAGGTTTTGAAAGGAGCTGACCACCTCTCAGGCAATAGAGAACCCATACAAGAGAGGAATTTGGACTGATGGTTAAATTCTCTGATGCTTAAGATGGCAAAAGTGATGCTGGAATTTCATAAGTATTGCTCTGGATGAGAAATTTACAATGTCTGATAAGGACTAAATGTTCTCTGGAGCTTCTCTTGCAGTGAACACATTAAACAAGATCTTCACCATTTTGCTGAAACAGATTAGTAAATTCCAAAACTGTTAAGGAGAGACCGGATTTAGACTTCTGTTTCCTAGAAAGTCGAACTTAACCAGACAAACAAGCAAACAAAAATTATACTGAAAGACTCTTCCAGAGAGCAGTGCTAACTGAATAGTTCTCCTATGGCCTGCAAATACAATTACAATACATGAATAAAAAGCTCACAGATAATGTCTGCAGTGCATGGCAAATAACATGCAGTCCAGGGAAGTAATAAGAATCATTACTGTGAAGGCAGTATTGGAGAACTGTAGGATGCAGGACCTGACAGCATTGAAATGTGCAGATGTCAGATGTATTAAGGGAGGCTACAAAAATAATGATTCTTACATGTTAGGTTGACTATAACAAGAGTTGAAGGGAACATATGAAAATCCTCTATCAAATTATGATGGCTTGCTTTTTTCATCAGAGATGAGAGTAAGATAGAGATGAGATTAAAGATGGGATTCCTCACCAATTGAGGGAAGACTCAGTTATGGCTTTCTCAAAGGGCAGCCACTGCTGACCTTTTAGACCAAGAAGGGAAGCAGCAGCATGACTGTAAGCAGCATGATTGCATGATTTGTCCCTGAAGGGGAGATTGGAAAATGTGAGAAAGAACCCTGCAATGCAGAGTATCAAAACACTGAAAGTAAACGAAAGACGCCATCCAGCTCTCTAGAAAGAATATAAGAAAAGTCTCTTCTATTTACAGCAAAATCTCATCTGTCAAGCAAAGCAGCATTGCCCTTCAGGTCAGCCTAAGGAATGCTGAAGGACTCAGAGTTTTGAAGCAGCAAGAGTGAATTCATGTACACAAAATATAGCTGTTGGTAGGTTTGGGAAAGGGCTCTGCCTAGATCTCTATTCAGCAAATCCTACAATTTTTGTCCAGTTTTTTCATTTGCTCCTGTATGGCTGATCTGATTATAAAAATAATCTGGAAACCAGGCTGAAAGGAAAACTAGGTGTGTAGGATAGTGCACTGAATGGAACAAGTGACAAAACCAATAGAAGACCACTCACATTTATGGTGACATTCATGCTTGAGTGGTTGTTGCCTCTAACAGGGGTGGGTGATGACAAGAAAAAATAGAAAGAGTAACACAGGAGTTGTTGCTAATCAATTAGCAACAACTTTTACCAAAATAAAGCAACACTCATGTTGCAAACCTTCTAATTGGTCACAAATTATTTTCTGTTGAGGTAGCCTCAACATGTGACATATTCCTAAACACAAGGTCTAGTAGAAACAAAATATTTCTACATTTTATTCTTTCTCAATGATTCACAATGTTTTTTTAGGATTATTACAGCTGTTTTCAGAACATTAAATTTTGGCCACACAACCAATTTACACTATTTTAGGAATTTTTATTCTCGTCTCGTGCTATAAATCTTTACTCAGCATTAAAATGGTCTAAAGTAAAGTCACATGCTGAAAAAAATTACTTTCAGAGACTGTAATTGTCAGTCAATGATTTTGCATTCCCTGCAGAAATCTCACTAAGAAAAGAAAATGATAGATGAGGACATACATCTCCTTCATTCACAACATTTTACATTCCCTGTCCTGTTCTGGGATTTCAAATGCCAAATTTAGCTGCCTTGCCAATGTTATCATCCTGATTAATAATGATTACTGCTCTACTAATAAAGGCAGCTATTTTTGAAAAGGACAGTCAATTTAGGAAAACATTCAAATTTCTCTCTCCAGCAATGGAGCATCACTAGAAAAAAGTGGAGGAACAAACATTCATTTTGACCCCAAGGCAAGTCAAAATGTGCATACCAAACCAATTAGGAGTTGCTTAGTGTTACCTTAGCCTTATTCAACAACTAGTACCATTATGCATGTGACAAAGAAGGAAAATATGCCAAGGCAGAGAAATGGATATGAAAATAGTGTTTCCCATTGTTAATGGACAAAAAGACCCTATGCTACTGCTTGGAACATCCTCAACCCTATTTACAAGTACATAACCCTGGACTGCAACTTTCTTTTTGGGTTGGACCCAAGAAAAAACTTAAATAGTTATTCAAGACTTGACTAAACAAAGCCACAGTTGACCAGACCTGGTGTCACTGGCAGTCCTGCTTTGAGAGAATGATTGGGCTCGATGATGTCCAGAGGTCTGCTTTGACCACTGTGTCTCCCTTGGTACACAAGGACCAGGAGAGGCGGGTGCCTGAAGCCTCCTGGGGAGCCCTGAAGCCATCTTGTCATCTCACCACACACAAGTGGGTCTTCTAAAATAGAAGAGGAGCTCAAGGCTCAGCACCCTCTAGGAACTGTGTGATTTCTCATTTCTGAGAAAGGAGAGGAAAGAAGCAAGCAGACACTATTGAAAAAAAACCCATCATCTGCATGCTCTGTTCTGCCCCAACACTCTCTTCAGCTTTCTCCAATTTGGAGGCTTCTCACCACAATTCCCTCTTCTATCCCCATCCCTACCCTGGACAATGCCTCTCCCACAAGCATCCCGGCTCTGCTTTTATGGGAGTCCCCAGTGCATATTCCTAATATATTTCTTGTGCCAGCCTCCAAAAGAAGATGCCTGTCCCCTTCCCATTTTGAAAATTGTACTCTTTTCTCACTTTACTTCTCATTCCAAACACATGTAAGTTACTCAAAGTCCTTTAAAATTTTCGCTTGATTTAGAATCATTTCATGTAGTTGTCCAAATATTGTGCAGTTATTCCTATTGCACAAAATGATTTGTTTTGACATCTGTATGGGAAATGACTGTTCTTTCAGCAGGCTGTAAATGAATCCATACTCCCTTCATCAGAAAAGAAGGCGCAAAAGCACATTAATATCTTAAATGTTCCTAGGCGGCATCCTCACAAATTTCTATCCAAAAACTTGCTGTGCTTCCCCATGCTAAGTTGTATTCCTGTAGTTTATCATGTGAGATATAAAGAAAACAAAATGGAAATACTATTTATAGTCAGAGCAGACTACTTTATCAAAGGAAACAGCTGTCATTTTTCTAAGATAAGCAACCACGCTGAGAGAAGCAACCAAGGGAACTGTAGCATTGCCTCAGAGCTGCAGGCTCTTGCATTTCTCTGGTTCCTTGAATCTCATTGCTCATTGTCCTCTCATCCTACTGTACATGCACATCTGCTGGAATTCATTTTGAGAATGAAGTTATAGTCTGGAAGGGCCATGTAGAAAACTATACTGCTTTGCATGGTTTTCAATCCCATGAGAGCAGGGATGAGTAATGGATACAGCTCCATCTCTTTCAGCCAGCTTCATTAAATTCCTCCTGAACTGCTCCTTCCACCCAGCATGCTGGCACTGCCTTCACCCATCAGGGAGTCTGAGCCCCACACCTGGATGGAAGAGAGTCTGTCTTGTGGGACTTGCACTAAATGGGACTTGGAGGTTCCCAATTTTGTGCTGGGGAAAGCAATAATTCTGCATGGCACTCCAGATCCTGGTCCTTTTACAGCCTCCCTAGCACTGAACCACATTATTCAGGATAGTCTTCATGCCCATGTTACCTTGTTTTTTGCATTTTCATAGCAACTTTAGGAAGGAAAAAATTTAAAAAAATTAACATGTGACAAAACCAGGTTTGACATATTTGTTTCTTAGCTGATAAAACATGAATATTTTTGTTTTTATAGTAACAGTCCAACAATGATGGCAAATAGGAAAAGGAGCTCAAAAAAGAAAGGAGATTTTGATCATCTACTTTACAAAATTCCTTTATAATACGGAACATGAAATCTAACCCAACATTTTTTGCAGTCTATTACAGATCTTCTTTTGTTATTGCTATGCTTAAGAGGAAAGTGACGCCATATTTTAAAACAAATTTTTCTTCCTAGAGAAGAAAAGCATCAGACATGCATATAAAACATTAATAAGACTGTTTCAGAGTCAACTCATCTGTATAATTTTGAGATTCAGTTTCTAATTAGTCAGCAAGGACTCCAAAGTACAACCTAAATATTACCGCCTGCTACCTAATATTACCATGATACCATGCTCAATTTTGTATAATTTTAAAAGCTACATCTTAGTGAGTTCACAATCTCTGTCACCCTTATATTACACTTCACAGGCATTTTAATTCCCTCTAAGGAAAAACAAAAACAAAAAAAAAAAAAAAGGAGAGTGAAAATAAGCTTAATGCAATGCATGGAAGAACAATTTTGTGTACAACTATTAGGATTCATTTATACTTTTTTGTAAGCTGGAAAACAAAGACAGCAGATTTCATTAGTGAATTATTGGAAATTCAAGTATACTATGCCCTTTTTCCCACCCAAGTATCAGAAATAGCACTGTTAAAGACGGTGATCTTCCAGAAGCCACAAGGTGGCAATGTTTCAGAACAGTCCTGAGATTTCTTGGAAAATTCTATTTATCAGCAAGTCATTACTACAGTAGTAATCATAAAAGACAATCCCTAAAAGACCAGATACCTAATGCGCAGATTTTGAGTAGTAAGAGAATGGCTAACAACACAGTTAAGGTAGATGATCAATACACTCTGTATGAACTGCATGATGCATTCAGCCTGAATACACCTATACCAGACCAATTTGACATCTTTCTATGGTTAAGTGATTATTTATTATTTTTGTTTAAATAAAGGAAAGGAAGGATTCATCAACAGAATAGTGTTTAATGAGACATTGATGGTTTCCACATGGAACATTGCTAGTCACAATGGAGATGGTAAGGCCTTGGGAAAGAATTAGAAGAACACGAAGTCTCAGCTAAAACAGAAAGCAATGGGCTGCATGGAGTGCAGAAGCATTAGGATGGAGAGTGGGTATAAGGAAACCATAAAAGTGCTCGAATGTATAAAGTCCATAAGACAGCATTCAAGAAGTAGCATGATAAGAATGAGAAAAACTCGGTAGCACACTGTACTTTGTAGGTACCATCCAGAAAAACAAACGAACTAAATTAGTCAGGGATTGAAATGGTTCATGCCTTAAATATTGCTATGAAGGAGCAAAAACTCATTATAGCAAAAACTGTTTAAAGAATCTAGAACCATAGAATCCCACCCCTCCTTGAAGATGTCTGACTGGAACTTTGGACTGTGAGTTAAGATGCCCAGATAAGATAAAGGGGACACTACTGTTCAGTCATCTCAGGCTGAGGGAGAAGAATGCATCCACAAGAAAGCCAAACCCAGCAGCTGCTGGGAGAACCATCTCTCTCTGAGCTTGGGGTGGGGGAGACCACAGGTCACAGAGGTTTACACAGACTCCTCCTGCAACTGAGGGTGGGGGAGAAGGTTTCAGGTGTGTGGCATAACCTCTGCTTAGAAGGTACTGAACACCCATCCTCCCTTACACAAATTGGCCCAGCTGTGAAACCCCCAACCCCACAGGCCACATCCACAGGACATTCACATAAGAGGTAACTGAGGGGTGTCATAAACCATCAAAGACCCCCCCGCAAGGAACTCCCCAGACTTATTCCTGAGGCCTTGCACCATAGGACTGCATGTGATGCAAAGTGATGCAACAGATCCAGAGTCTGCTGCAAGGGACTGTGTCAAACTGTACCCTGCCAAGGGGAGGTACCTGGGCATTCCCACCTGGCCTGAGCATATCTTAATTCATTGGATTCTATGCTTCTCAGGGGGACCTTCGCCATCAAGAAGACCAGCTGGAGAGGATCAATGGGATGACAGTGGGATCCAGAGGGGTGATATTTTCTTTATTCTGTCTCTGTCACTCTCTTTCTGTTCCCCCACCTCTTTTCTGNTACCCTGCCAAGGGGAGGTACCTGGGCATTCCCACCTGGCCTGAGCATATCTTAATTCATTGGATTCTATGCTTCTCAGGGGGACCTTCGCCATCAAGAAGACCAGCTGGAGAGGATCAATGGGATGACAGTGGGATCCAGAGTGGTGATATTTTCTTTATTCTGTCTCTGTCACTCTCTTTCTGTTCCCCCACCTCTTTTCTGTTTCTTTCTCTCTCTTTCTCTCTCTCTCTGTCTCTCTCTCTCATATTTGCTATCAAATAAAATCCATACCATTTACTTTGACATATGGTCTTGTTTGTACCTTAAATCAGACAGAAGCATTTCTAATAATTTTAAAACTGGACTGTAAAAAAATGTTGAAAACCTCTGCATGTAAAGAAACTCCAGATACTCCCTGATCACAGAATATCTATGGAATATGTATATGACACTGTCCTAAAACGGCAAGTGTGATTCCTGAAAGGACTAGAAGATTAATAGTAGACTAAGTTGAGATCAGCTCCACAAATCTTGTTCAAACAGGAACAAGAGCTGAGAAAGTTTATGAGAATAAACAAGAAAACTGAAAACATAAATTCTCTAGTTATTCTCATATCTATTAAATCAGAGTGCTCTAGAAATACATCAATAAAGATTAATCATCAGAAAGGCTAGCTAACAGTTGATACCAGATACAAACTGGCAATGAATAAATCATGCAGTATCCAAACTACTGTTAGTCTTTTTACTTTCACCTTTTATCTTTAATATTTACTCCCTCTGAAAAGTCACTGGCAATATCCAATGTGTCCACAAAACTATTATTGAAACTTGACAGGCAAAAGATTATACTCATTTCAGTTAATAGAAATCTTCCCACTGGAAGTGAACTTGAGAGAGAGGAACAAAATAGTGTCTTTATAGTTAAGGCATATTTATTTGCCTCACTTTAGTGCAGGCAAGTAGCCATACAGATGTAATCAGACCATTCTCTAGCTCAGATAACTTGAGAGCTTCCTTATGATTGGCAGGAAAGGAAAAGCATTTTTGAAGTACGTGGCCAGGGACAGGTATTTCTCAACTCCCGCAGTGTTAGCTTAACAAATATCTTTGTTTCAATCATGCTTCAGTAGGATTTTAAGTAGGATCTTTAGAATATATCAATGAAGATGAAACTTTGTGTGGCACAGAAGAGCCACTGAACATACTTTTCTAAATCTTCCTATGTGGAAAGAAAACATTTTGCCCCATGTCCTGCAGAGTCAGGAAGGCTGGTTTTCATCATCCAGTGAAAAGATCCCTTCATCGTAGCACTGACTGTATGCATAGGTAGTTTGAGTATATATGTTAATAACAAAAAAGGCACACTTAAAGCACAAATTCAAAAATTATAATTTATTCATTGAAAGTATTTTCTGATTCAAATAAAGAGAGATCTTAAAAATTATCACAAAGAGCACTAATCATCTGCTAATGTCATGATTAGAGAGAACACAGAAGTGCTAATGCAATTCCTAAGCTGGCCTGCAGATGGGACATCTGTGAGCTCAGGTTTGCTAGAGGCTTAAGTGCCACACACTGTCCTGTGTTCGTTCCATCATGAACAGGACTGGGACAACAATCCTGTTATTGTATTTCTTGTTCTGAAATGTTAGGCAGAGGGACTTACAAGCAACGTCAGCTTTACCAATGCTACTCCCTCCACGGTGAAATGAAGAGCAGACAGATTTTTACTGGCTTACCCATGGTTTACTAACTTTCCTCTACAGTTACAACAGCACATCTTTCCATTCCACAGCTGTGTCTGGTTTGTTCCACCAATGTAACATTGAGTATCTTGATTAGCAAGGATGTTTTCCTCAGGAAGGGAATGTCAGAGAGCTCAACCTTCAGCAAGATGGATACATCCTCCTCTTCTACCCTCATTAATGCTCCAGCCCTCAACTAGTGGAATTTTTCTTTAAGAACATGCTACATGTTACAGCTCAAGTTGGTTCTGGGACTATATCATTCTCTGATTTTCCTCTGTCCCATGAGTGTTGCATATAGGTAAGGCCTTATAAAATAAGAACCTTGTTACCCTTGTAAAATCATGGCTCAGGCCTTCCACTTGAGCTAAGTACAGCTAACAACTTGCCTAACAAGTTCCCGTGAGAAAGGAATATGCACCTGTAAAAATAGAGTCTTCTATCTGTGAGAATGATTTTGTACCCACAAAAATAGAATGTAAACATTATTAGAGAGCAATGTTGTAACAGACACGTACACTAGCAACTACTAACCAATGAGCTGAATTGCCATAAGTAACTAACCAATTAGAATTAAACACATTGCCTTTAGAAAATGATATAAATATGAGCTGTGAAGAATAAAGATTGGCTATTGTGGATGACTTGTGGGTCTCTACTGCAACACATGAGTTATGACATTCTCCTTACCCACACTCCTCCAAAACCCACATATCTCCACCAACTCTACATAGATATGTGGCAAATCTCTGTGGTCTCCTCTGGCACCTGGTTGAGAAATGAAGCAAACATAGGGAAACAGCAAGAGAAAGGCCACTAACATCTTCAGTCTTCTGTTCTTGCTGCTGGAGCCAACACAATCTGCAGCTGAGAGTCCAGAATTAGTGGAACTTTGAGGACACAGTGCTGCGCTAGTACCAGTGTTTCACACCACTGCTACTGTCTGATACAGCATCACACACTTTCATTTAGAGTTGCGGTAGCAGCTCAGTATCAGCACGTCTCTTTTTTAGTACAGATCTCTGCTGGTGGCAGAAAAAGCATGAAATCTTCAGTAAAGATAAGCTTTTTGATTGCTGTTGATAGATACTGAGCCTACTAGTGGGTATAAACAAACTAAGGAATGAAAAAAAGCCCAGGAACCTGAAGTCAATAAAAGTAATTTTAGAACTCAAGAAAGACATACTCAGTGGCAAGCAGTTAGTATTTCCTTTTTCAAAGACTGTAAATGCCTTTAGTATAGCAATAGGAAAGAAAATCATAGCATAAGACAGTAAAATGGAATAGATGTCTGAATCTCCAAAGACTAAGATATGGTTTGCTTTGAAAAATCTAGATGTTTTTCTAATTTAGATTAGAAATACCTAAAAGCTTTTGTCCTTTCCCTCATTTTGTCTCTTTACAGAACAGGGAAGCAAGCCTTCCCTATAGGAGAAAATCTCATTGCCTTCCAGAGTAGACGAAAAAGGACCAATCAGTAATATGCTGAGGAAGCAGAGAGTGCATTCACCCACTTAAAATAGCAAGTGTGACTCAAATTTAGTTCATTATTTCCTTGACAATCTGGAAAATTCCTAATCAAATGTGAACAAAGGGGAGCTAAACTCCAAATGAAATAAGTTAGTATTGAAGAGGTAATGGGGAACAGAAACCTTGGAAAGGATTTAAATCACATGACAGACAGAAGTTCATTTAGAATGGCAAACCTGACAAAATTACTACCTTAGAATGTATTTATTTTTCCAGTCAATGGGGAGTGGTCTAGCTCTTTTCCTCCATAGACAGTTGGCCAAAGGAAACAGGCAAAAAATCCATAAGAGCATGTGTGCCAGCAGCTTATACTTTCATATATTGGAATGAAAGTAAAGTGCCCAGCTCAGTATCCTGTTCAAGGAGATAATCTGTGCTTAAGTGGTAACATATCATTTGGCACACTGCACATGTGGCAGTGCCAGCTGCTGTGACATGAAACACCTAGGCAACAAAACAGTTCATGGTCTATGGTGGAACCTCACTGTGTTTGAAGCCTGGCACAGGAAAAAGTGTCAAATTTGTGTAACATGTTAGCTGAATTTTTTTATTATGGTCAAGATTGTTTTAGAAGTGAAAACAATTTTGTGAACAACAATAAAAATACATGTAAGAAGACTTTTCTAATGACATTTTAAAGCTTTCTATGAATTCCTGGTGCTGAGGGAAGAAAATCAGTATTCACTATTGAGGTTACTTTACTTCACACTGTGGCATCCTACTAAAATGCATAACAACATTTTATTAGTTGTTCACACCACACTTCTGTAATGGGTATTACTCTAAATATGAAATCAACTCTAAGAAACTTTTTCTTTTGTATCATTTGTCTTACAATTGAACTTCAGAATCTGATGCACTATAGCCAGTGTGCCTAATTATGATAATTTGCCTTGGCAACTGTCATCCATGATGTTATCTGCTGAAAACTGTTACCTGCTTAAGACTGTATGGTTGTGTGTCTTTAATCATCAAATAAGGACAGGTTTGTGTGAACGTGTTCATCCCTCCTCCTTCATTCTCTCTAATTGAAGCTACACAATGCATGTAGGAAAAATAAACAGAAAAATTCAGAGTCAAACAGTAGCAAATTTGATTGACAGTTGCTTTAAAGAGAACATATTATAAATTTTCCATTATTTATTCCAAAACTCCTAACAGCCGAAGTATTAACAGGTTTAGAATTATATAAACACCAATTTTTAAGTTATCAATTTATCACAGAATCATCTAGATTGGAAAAGGCTTCTGAGATCATCAAGTCTATCTGGCCAAACACCTCCTTGTCAACAAGACCATGGCACTGAGTCTCATGTACAGTTGGTTTGTTTAAACACCTCCAATAATGGAGACTCCACCACCTGCCTAGGCAGCCCATTCCTATGCTTGACAGCCCTTTCCATGAAGAAATTCTTCCTAAGGTCCAATCTGAACCTCTCTTAGTGGAGTTTGAGGCCATGTCCTCTCATCACTTGTTACCTGGGAGAAGAGACTGACCCCCACCTGGCTACAACCTCCTTTCATGCAGTTGTAGAGATCAATAATATCCCCCCGAGCCTCCTTTTCTCCAGGCTAAATAACCCAGCTCTCACAACATCTCCTCACAGGACTTACTCTCCAGACCCTTCCCCAGCTTGACTGCCCTTCTCTGGACACACTCCAGCCTCTCAGTGTCTTTCTTATAGTGAGGGGCCCAAAACTGAACACAGGATTCAAAATGTGGTCTGACCAGTGCCCAGTACCTGGGGACAATCACTTCCCCAGTCCTGCTGGCTGTACTTTTGCTGATACAGGCTAGAATGCCACTGCTGTTTTGGCCTCCTGGGCACAATCTGGCTCATGTTCAGCTGCTGACCAGCAAGCCTGGGTCTTTTCACCAGACAGCTTTTCAACCACTCTCTCCCAAGTCTGTAGCACCGCAAGGGCAGATCCTGCCACTTGGCCTTGCTTAACTTTAATCCATCAATGCAGCCTGTCCAGATCCCCCTGCAGATCCCTCCTGTTCTCTAGCAGGTCAATACTCCCACCCAAAAATTTATCTACTCCAATCAAAGCCAGCATACATTACATATTAAGAGCTTTACATGGGTGGCATGTAACATGCCTATCTAACATGCATACGTATATGAGAAAAAAACAAACTGCAACAAACAACAGTCCAAGACATCTTCCTGCTTAGCCTGAACATGAGTGACTACATGTGTACTAGAAAACAAAGCTAATGCACCCTCATCTATGAATTTTTGATATCTTGTGACATAAAATGGAATGGCTGATAACCAATTTAATTTACATATTTAATATGCTTTTTTTACACAGTTAATTTTCTTCACAGTGGCTAGTAGGGTGCTTTGTTTTGGATTTCTGCTGAAAACAGTGTTGATAACACAGGGATGTTTTTGTTATTGGTGTTCAGAGTTTACTCAGAGCCAAGGGATTTTCTGCCTCTCACACCATGCTGCCAGTGAGGAGGCTTTATATGCACAAGAATCTAGGAGGGGACCTGACCCCAACTAACCAAAGGGATTTTCCATAACATATGGTGTTATGCTCAGCATATAAGCTGGTGGAAAAAAAAGAGGAAGGGAGATGATGATATTCAGAATCATGGAATTTGTCTTCTCAAGTGACCATTACATATGATGAAACTCTGCTTTTCCAAGAATGGATGAACACCAACCTGCCAATGGGAAGGAGTGACTTAATTTCTTGTTTTGTTTTGCTTGCATGCGCAGCTTTTGCTTTAGCTATTAAAGTGTCTTTACCTCAACCCATGAGTTTTCTCACCTTTGTCCTTTCTATGCTCTCCCCCATCCCACCATGGAGGGAGAGAGGGAGGGAGGAGCTATGTGGTGCTTAGCTGTGCTTGGGGTTAAACCACAACATTTACTAATATCCCTGAAAACTTTCAGGGAATGAAATAAAGTTCAACCAAATAGTTATAGTGATGATCTAGCCTGTTCTTATGTGTGGTTTTTCAAATGTTTTGATAGACTTTTCTTAAGTCTCATTTTGTAAAACAAAGGCATGCAGCTAGAGTAATAAAATTACAAGGCAACTAAAATATAATAACTTTGTATTATTTACAATTGTGTGTTTTTATTATACCCATTTTACTATATGTTTCTACACTTTGGAATTGCAATTCTAGTAGCAAGGTGCCTCTCTCTCTCATCCTACAGCTGTGCAGCCCTAAGTTGTGGTGTCTTCTTGTAACCGCTCCCAAAGAAAAACCTCATCTTGTGTTTGACAAGGAGTTCAGGATGGAAGGGTTGAACTACCCTTGAATGTGCCTGTTACTCTCAGGGATTACTGCCTGTAGGTTAAAGGGTTAGATTACAAGCCTCACTTTTACTTGGCCAAAGTCAGGTAAGAGGAGTCCTGGTGGTATGCCAAGCAGTGTAGCTTCCTGCACTAACTGGATTCATGAGATTCAACTGGATTCTGCAAACCAAGAGGTGCAATAGATCTGTAAAATTAAAACACATTTATTTGTTTGCTATACCTTTCCTTGCAGGAGGTTACAAGCAACTCCTAATGACTTCAAGTTGAAGCTGAAGCCTTCCACCTGGAGGTTTTCATTTCATCTGAGTAGCCCTCTGTTTTATTACTTGCTCTATGAAGGATAGACACATGCATGATTATTGCAGAACTGGAGACTAACAGGTGCTGGTCGGTAGAAAGCTTCCGGGCAATTATTGCTGTGTGGGAGAGAGAAATGTGCCTCCATATCTCTTTTTACCTGAGAAAGGTGGAAGATGGACCAGGGATGCCATGGGGGGTTTTTTTTGTGTAAGGATCTAAGCAGCCAAATGGGGCAAATGAAGCAGACACCAAGACAATTTCTAATCTCTGATTTGGCTAAGAGACACTGGTGGTCAGCCTGCACAAGTGGTCCTGAAGTCCAGTAGTTCAAACTGACAGCCTGAAATTGCAACACTCCTTATTTCCTGTTTTGCCTGATCCTAGTAAAGAACAAATAGATTTTTGAAGATAGAATATCCTGTGTAAGACTGTAATTTGATGATGGAATAGATAAAATTTTAAGCTGCCCTGTAACATTGAACATAGTGGTAATGTTGTACAGGCTCATCCTGCTAGCTAAAATTAGTCCACTTATGTTTTTCAAAGATCACACTGGCTAGCTTTTGCAGAGGATCAAGTACTCTCATACACCTTGCACTTTTGCAAAATCAGTATCACTTCCCTGCTGCACACTAGATAATTTGACAAGAATATGGTATTGCATCCACACAAGAACCACGTAAAATTTTTGCTGCAGGGCAATTTGCTGATGCATTCTACCAGTATGAACAGTTATGGAAACAAGATCTGTATTAATGATAAATTTCATATATTCTTTTGCACTGAAAAAAAAGATGCAAGATTCTGAGAATAAAAAGTATGGGAAATATGAGCAGAACCTGATAAGCGTGTTGTCAGGCACTCTAGAAATTACTTCTGCCTGGGGCTGTGCAAATAGCTAATTCCTTAGTTTGGTTGCTGAATTGAAAGGCTAAAATCCTCAGCAAACTGTTATCCACTATCAAACAAAATCCAACATGATTTGCTTTATTCAAAGTAAATGTAATTTTTTCCCTTTCTTCATAAGGACTTGAAATGAAACACAAAAGAAAAAACTGCAGCAGGGTTTCTGTAGGAGCCATCTTTTTACTCAAATATACAGGAGGCAGTATACACATCCAAAATGTGAAATGTCTAGATCAAATTGTTTTAAAGGGGAATCTGAATGCAGCAGAGAATTTGAAAGCAAGACACCCTAAGCAGTAGTTCAAAGTATTGTGCAGTGAGAGTCATGGTATCTTTTGTTGACACCTTTTCCATTTCTATGAATAGTTATTAATCAAATATCTGACTCAGTGGTGGCCCAGTTACTACATGCAGCATTAAGGACATTGCCCTAAATTGCAGAAGACACTTGGAATGCAGACACATATGCATGCAGATATTTGCACACACAATTCAGCATCACATAAGGAAAATTTAGCTAGCTGCACCTATGTGGTGAACATGTATGGAGGAACTGCAGACCATCACCAAAGTTCTAGTCTGTCTCCGAGAACCAGTGTTACTGCAGAAGCATGGTGTTGAACAATACTTCAGCAAATCTGATTAGTATAGCTGAAGTGGCAATCTTGTGGTCCTGAAGCTAGACACAGAGCTGGCTGTCTCAGCCCCATGCTTCCTAATTCCCAGTCATTTTTAAGTGCTTCTTTCAGTTTCTTATATTAAATAGATAAAAAATTTCATGCATTGTGGTAAAGTACACAACTATTTCTTGAAAGACAGGTGCCACCAATAAATACATTTTTCCAGTCCGAAAGGTTTGAAAAACTAGATTTGATAAATAGATAAGTTTTTAAGATAGCAATTGCCCCGTTCCGGATGCTTTGCTATTTTCCAGTTGATTTTCCAATTCTAATGGTGAGAAAGTGCAAAAGTAACATTTAGGAGGGAAGGAAAGATCTAAACAAATGGCTTGAAAGAAGGCTTTATTTTGCAAACATACTTGCATGTACTTATGAAGTTAAATAATTGGTGAAGATATTTAAGGTAGTTTTGTGGGCTTTGAAAGTTTGCATGAAGTCAAATGTTTTTCCGGCCTGCCTCATATGAAAGCAACAGGCACTTTTCATATCAAGCTGTGCTACAACAAGCACATTTCACCAAGGAAAATTATGTGTTTTATCCCCAAATTTAGTGCATGAATATGCATAAAAATATTCTTATTGGCAGGGCAAGAAAAGGAGGGAATGTGACTAAGATTCATTACAAGGTTGGCAAGACTGGGTTAGGATATAGCTTCCATACATCAGGAGACCAAAGAGACAACAGGTCTTCAGCTTGGAAAAAGAGATGAGGAGTGTTATAAAAGTCTACAGTGTTGTGAGTGGCATGGAAGAGGTTACTTTAGGATGATTACCAATGTCAAATCAAGAGCTGGAAAGCACAAAATCAGTTCATCAGACTACAAGTCTATGACAAATAAAAGGAAGTTGTTTCACACAGTGCATACTTAGAATATTAATTAGTACCCTCTTAGAGTGATGACCACAAAACTGTGGGGACAACAAAACTATAAAGATGCTAAAAGAGACACTTGGAAAATGAGAATCTGCAGGTCTTTAAAGACAGTGGTCCAGTTGCTTTTCAAATTAAGATAGCCTCAGAAGAACAATCGTATCTCTTTATTGGAGCACAGCTCCACTTCAGGAGCTACTACACCTGCAATTAATACATGGTGAGCCACATCTTCCTTACTTGTATCCCCTTTTAGTCAGATGGCAATCAGTTCCATCAGCAGCAGACTCCTTCTTTTTCTGTGTTGAATACATCCCCCATTCCCCATCCTTCCTTGCTCCTTTCTTTCTTACTTGGGAAGGGGTGAAGTACTGCTGGAAGAACAGTTGGGATGTCTTAAGACCAGGAGTCCTTCAGGGAGCTGGGTGACAATGCTTTTTTTGCTGTATGGGCAAAGGATGATCTGGAATTAAGGAAGTGGACACAGAGAGATGCTGCAGTGGGAGTGAGGGGAAGTGCTCACATGCTCTTATTGAGCATGAACAGAAAAAACAGAATTCTAGGGAAAGGGACTCACCTCACAATAATTATTCTTAGCTGTTTGCTCTGCAGAGGATGGCTTGCTGCTGAGATTTATAGATAACAAGAGAAAAAGCTTATCCCAAGTGGATGATTGTAACTACTTGCTCATTATCTAAAACTTGGTTCTTGGCCTTCACTTCTGGTAGAATTGCAATCTAGCATTCAGCAATTCAAGAAATGGATGATGCTGCCATGAAGGCCAGTTATTCATTGTGACCGTAGATAATAGATAACAGGGTGAGCATTACACTGAATTTTAACATAAAGAGTCTGTCTGCTCCCTTTCTCCTCAGCAACACTTTCAAGGCTGTTTGCATGAATCCAAAAATGCGCCAACACAAGGTATTCACTCTTGCTTACAAAAAAATAGTTTTATCAAAATTATTCTGGGGGGCTATTACTACAAATACATCCCATGAGGAGAATTCACTGTAATTCACTGTAAGGACACAGAGGAAGAAATCTCACTTACAGTTTCATCTGTGGTGTCGGTCACACATTTTAACTCCAGAAAGCTGTGTCTGTTCAAAAGTCAAGACCATGTTCTTTCCTTTCCAGTAAGTGATTTGCACAGAAATATCAGGGAATAATTTTACCATTTTGGGTTACAATTCTCAGTGTTAAAGGGATATGTTTTCTAGGGCAGAGCATTTGGATGAGACAAGAAAGTCTGATGAAAACATTCAGTCCTTTTTAACATGTACTGTTGATACTTCAGAGAACAAAAATACAGGACTGATCACAAAAATTGAAGTAGGTCAGCAGCGTTTCTTCTCCTCTCAAAACACTCTTGAGTGCTGCCAGCTGGAAAGTCAGAGTATGTTATGCCACAACAACTGCAGAATAATTTTGCAGCGTGTAATCATGTCTTAATTCTCACTCTGGTTCTAGAGCTGTGCTAATATAGTGTGAGAACTGCCACAGAAAGTATTTTGGTGGTACCTGTGACAGCTTATAAGCATATTTCACAACTGCACTGAGTTTTATATTGTAATTCATAAAATTAATTTCACAAGTGTAAGAGAAAAGTTTATTCTCTTCCCTGACCTGTACACTGCATTGGAAAAATATTTACAGGATTATCTAGGTATACTATCAACAATAATGGCATTTATGTGTAATGTTATTGCTTTTGTTGTGTTTCTATATGCATGGATAATATATAAATAAGATAGATTGCTAAAGTGTTAACAAGAGAAACACAAAAAATCAATTTTGTTTTCATGCTGGATCCAGAAGTAGGTTTTCAAAGACAGAAATGGCAGGCTTGTTTAAATCCCATGGAAAATCACTTATGACACATTTATGCCTCTAAAAAATCTGCAGCTTTGGATTACAAAAGACCAGAATTAAATCTAAAGGCTTTGGTTACACAGCCAGCAAAGACATTCAGTTCAAAGAGATGTCTACTTCTCACAGAGTATATTCAGCTCACTAACAACATATTCACTTATTCATAACAGAAAGTACTTATGGACCTGTGTTACTCCACACATAGGAATAGACTTGCTAAAGAAATTGCAAATGAGGGGCAGTAAAACTGTGTGAGGTACAGAAGCTTTGAGGACCCTGCCATGTTGTTTGGTGTAAGTAACCACCATGCCACAGAGGAATCCCAGTGTCACTCTCTATTATCACCTATACAGAAAGAAAAAGCTAGTCCAAAACTTACAGACCAACAGATCATATCAGGTTTAAGCTGTGACAGATTTAAGCTATAAAAGACAAAGGTTCTTTTTCCCAACCTGGAAATGAAACTTGATATAATTTTAGTAAGAGGTAATATAAAAGGGGAACTTTATTTGAAGGTCTTCAGAGGCAGTTATGGAAAGATGTCCAGAACAGCCCATTCCTCCCCAGGGGTAAGTACATTTTATAGGTTCAGAACGTTAGCATAATTGATAAAAAACACCGATTAGGAGGACAAGTGGGGATGCAATTCCCTCCTGAGATCAAGCCCCTTCTTCAGAGCCCCCCCTTCAGCACTAGTTGTCCTTTGTCCATGAGAAAGTATCTCTAAGAGTTGCTCTGAATCTTGGTTCCCAGGAAGAACTACGATAGCATGGAGCCTTGCATCCCCCAGGGATTGGAGCTCTGGAATTTGTTTTCTCTTTCTGCTTAGGGAAAGGCCATGGAAAAGTACCAGGAAAACTAGCTGCTAATAGGTGACAGAGTCACAAATATATGTATGAAGAATACAAAGAACATATAGAGGAAAAAAAAAGGAAAACCCAAATAGCATCAAGATCTGTGACTAACAAAAGCAAGATCCACAATAAAGCATTTTTATTTGTCTATTGTTTCCAAATATGCTTGGAAGGATGACTGATAAAATTGTATAAAATAAACTATTAAATAACTGAGGTGATTTTTGAGAAGAGATACTGATTGCTATCACAGTTATTCTTATTATTAGTCGTACAAAAATATAATATATTCATTCGTGTTATCAATTATACTTATTCAGTTACCAGAGCAGCTCCTTGTGCCCAAAATGTTGACTTTTTTTATCGGTGTCATGAAGGCAAACAGGTTACAGAACACTCAGCAAGAAGAAAAGTATTTACAGTGCATCTAACACCCACCCAAAAACATCCATACAGATAAATAACCACAATCTTATATTACAAAAGTACGTTAGCTTTGACTCAGCATTAAAATACATCCCCTCTGGCACTGGAGCTGATAGTAGCTGTGAAGTCAGCCTGTACCTTCTCTGAGCTCTGTAGATGAAGAGTGAAGAGTGTGCATTCTCTGGGGAGGAAGACCTGAAGCAGATGGGGGAAGGCAGCACTTCCTATGCAATGGAAATGCACACATGCCCTCGCATACATTTGGCAACAATGTCCTAACCTGTGGTTCACATAACTACAGTCATCTCAGGAGAAACAGAGAAAAATAAATGAGGCTTAGAAACTGACCTGTTTTTCATTTTCATCCTCCAGTCTCAGCCTGTCCTCAATGCAGTTCCTGGCCTGAAGAAATGCCTTCCTCTGAGCCCTTTCTGTCAAAATCCTCACAAAGACCCCATACAAATTTACACTGACAAAAAGGATTGCATTGGCCACAAGCTGTAAGAAAGAAAGAAAAATAAATGAATATTTTAAAATACAGATTGTTATTTTACATTTCTGCTCAGCAAAGATATATTAAAAAAACTTATTGAAAACTGTGCCTTACATCACTGATACCCCTTCCTGCAGTGAAACAATTACAGCAGCTATCACAAATCTGGACAAGCAATATTGCATAATACAGAATTTTGCATATGCTGGAGTTAACTTCTTTTAGCTTGTCATCTTCATTCATCATCATTTCTTTCATCCCCCCATTGGCAGGTCTGTCTATCTAATAAGGAGAGCCATATCATCAGTATTTGTTCAAATATACCCTGAAAACTGAAATGGTTTTCCTATGCCTTTGTAAAGTAAAGATATTATTGTCCCTTTTTTTAATAGTGGAGAAGACAGTTACTGACAAACCTGTGACTGCAAAATACCTGTGCCTAGGTACCTCAAGCTTTCATATTGTGTAGTTTGCATTTGGAAAATCTGTTTCTCTTCCCCTATCCACTGTTAGCAACCATATTGTACTATTTCAGAAATCATCCAAAATATCGTTGATGCTACCCTGCAGCAGATCTCTCAGAAGGTGCTGAGTCCTTTCAGGTGATGGCCCTCAGCACAACCTAAGGTCCACCTTGGGTTTTTATATGCAATAATCAGCGACCACAAATTACTTTGGAACTACTTCTATAAACAGTGTTTTTGTGAAGGTCACAAAAGTGACTCAATTGCCTTTCTGGGTTTTTTAAATGCTTTAACAATACGTGATAAAGTTATTTAACATAAATAACTGAACAGGGGTTTGTACACAAACTCCCTATCAAAGGCAATTCTGTCCAAGTTTCTCACCACATCTCTGAAACATGTCTTCAGATTATAATTTCTGCAACGCAATGTGTATTTAGTTAAGAGGAAGTAATGCCTTTTTGCCCAGCCCCAGTATCCTTATATACCTTAGAGCCTAAAACAACATCCTGATAAGGATTCATGGGACTCACAAATTCACAAAAATCAGAGATGAGCTGGCATTTAAACTGGCCAAGAGTGAGCAAAATAAGAGCAAAGAAAGAGATTACAGCAAGTAACATAATTCATGTAAAGTTCCTGTGCACCTAAAATAGTTGAAAAAGACCATATAACTGACATTTTTTTCCTAATTCAAGGTATACATTTCAAGGTAATGCACCTCTACTGTTGTATGATCTACCAGCATAAATTGAAGAGGAGACCATTTCTTTTGTTTGCACAGTATAATGAGTCAAAGTGTGCCAACAACATAATCAAATTTTAAGAAAAATAAAACCACTGATATTGTTGTAGAGAATGCTTCCTAACAAGACTAGGGTTGAAGGCTTTATGGTAAGCCAATATGGTAAACAGAGATCCAAAATTACATCCATGATGTTTTTGGAGAGACTTTGGGAAATGTTCCACTCTGCAAAAATAAGCAGGAAATTTCTGATGTGAAGAACTAAGGTAAGAAATATCCTACCTCTTACCTCAGAATAGTGGGAAGAATTGAAAGACTCATTCTGTGTCAATTTTACAGACCTTCATGGAGTCACAAGTCCTCCAACTTTTACCTTCAAACCTGGTTGTTATTAGTTAACAGGACATCAACAACAAATTCCCTGCAAATATTCTCACTGGCACAAAATTTAAAGATAACCTGTCACAATAAAAGGAGCTGTGCCTAGCATTAGTGGTACTTTTCCCCTCAGTTATCAAAAAAGAAACAATTATCTCACAAGAGCTAAAAGCAATGAAGAATGGTGTTATAGCTTCCTCCCAAAAATGCAAAATGTAGGTTCATCTGCATTCAGATGAATTTTAACCTCGCAATCTCATATACCACTTACTTATATGCTACTTCAGATGACAATACAGATAGTAAAACTTTGAAGATGAAATGCAGTACATGAGTATATTATTTCATGATACAGGCTGAGCATAAATGGTCTGCAGTTCCCATTCTGCTTTATTTTACTTGATCACAGAGAACTGTTTGAGGTATTTCAATTTTTTATCACAAGTTAACACCTACTAAAATGAAATGACTGTGGAAATTCCAGTGGAATCCTATTTTTGGAGACATGAATATGACCACACTCACCTTATCCTTGAATTTTATCATGCCAAAGTGTAGTAACAACAGTGTATTTTAAAGCTAATTCTTCAAGTGCAATGGTATAAAGATAGAAAGGATTTTAAAAGGTTGTATTCAAAGACAGTGAAGAGAGCCCACAGAATGAACAGAGCTGACAGTTACAGACAGTGCAACTACTTGTACAAGTATATATATGTATATGTATATGTACATACATATATGTACACTATACATATACTTTTGTATATGGACCCTGTCCATATACAAAATAGCTGGTAATAACACAGGGTGAAAAGCTATCTTTTTGTGCTGATATCAGAGTGGCTCAAGACATAAATAATTACTTCTACAGACAATAAAAAAAAAAAAAGAAATCAACTCAGTTTCTGGATTTCAACTGGAAGCAGTAAAAGACGATGTATTGTAACAATCTGCCAAATGTTTTGGGACTATCATGATTTCACTCAAGCAATAGTGATCACCTGGTCTAGGGGTAACCAGTAGGTGGGTTCCTTCTACTTTCAGGCTCAGAAGGGTAAGTAATTTTCTGACATGCTTTGAACAGTTTAAGATAAAACAGAAGCTTAGCTGTCAGCTCTGGCCTGCAGGGAATCAGGAAAGTGATAAAGCAAGTAAAAGATTCATAGATTTCAAAATGTCAGAAAAGAAAGTAGGGCAGTTTGTCTCCTGAGGTAAGAGTTCCTTTCCTCCACAACCTGTTTCTACTTAATTACTATTTTTCCCCCAATTGCAACAAAATACTAGTCTTTCTCTCTAGGTTTCTCAAATGTGTGCCATTTTCCAGTCCTTTCAATTTAATATGTACCTCTTTACCTACACACATATATACATAT
>VZRH01004247.1:61186-91630 GCA_013397555.1 Urocynchramus pylzowi | reverse complement strand
AGGTCAGCTCTGATCCCTCGCTGGACCCAAAGAGGAAGTTCCCCTGGGAATGCTCTGCTTTTAACCCCTGTGTGTTTTCAAGGCGTGTCCAGGTTCCTAGTGGCCACCCCAGGTGCCAATATTCACCTCTGGCCACTGATTGATTTGACCACCACCTTCCCAAGAAACTTCCTTCCTCGTCAAACCACCACAGACAGAAATGTAAATAAGTAAATATTATTTCACAGTAAATAAGAGACTCTCAATTTTTAATTTTTTTTTCCTTTCTGTAGTTAAGAATAAAAATATATGTGAATCATACATTCTTGCAGCAACCGCATGTTAGTTACTTTATTTTTTTATGACACGGAAAAGAATTGTGTGTATTAGATTATTCTAATGAAGACTCTGCTTTTTTGTTATCATTAATAGACTGTTCCTATGTATATTTTGAAGTGGAATTAAAAATAATTTAAAAAGGTTTTATGTCAAAACTTTCAAAAATTTTCTTGTGTGATTGTCCCAGTGATCTGACAAAGTATCCTCTTTAACAGTCCATGAACCCTTCTGTGAGAAATCCTAATTTACACAGATTCATTAGTGATAGTTCTCCTGCCTTCAGAACTAAATACCAGTGATCTGATCCTAATTTCCTCAATGAAGTCACCTGAAGTACTTCTTAAAAGAGCATCAAACGTTGAATCCTGCAGTACCTGAAAGTTGAGGAGATAGTGTAAGTTTGGTGAAGACCCTTAAAAACTGGAGGTGCTGAGGTAGTGATTTTGAAACAGAATGAGTTTTTGCAAACAGGATGAACCTCAAAGAAATAAAAGATGAGTGGAAACATCATCTTGATGTTTCAAACAAACAAAACAAAAGAACTAGGGAATCCTGACAAGGTGGAAGACCACACAGCTCAAGAGTACACATCCTTAGCAGATGAAGTAACAACAGATTACTTAGAGTAAAAATAGTTGCAGGGAGAAACAATGAAGGAAATGAAACAATAAAACCAATAGCTTGAACCAGTTAAGTTCCATCTAAACGGTGTAGAAAGTAGGTAGTCAGACCAAATGGGTGTATGCTTGTATGTCAATACAGAATGGTGAACTGGGATGAATTAAAACCAACTAAGAAAGATCATACTAGAAGGCAGAAGTGGTTAGTATTATTGGTTTTATACAGGAAAAAGTGACAAAAAACTATGAAGAACAACTGAATCTGTAGGAGAAGCACAGTCAGGTAAAAGGCAATGCAATGCTTAAAGGAAAGTTGTGTCTGTGAACATAAAGTCTGTCTCTGTGGTATTTTTATTTAAAAATTGTTCTGAACTAACACTAGTGCAAATCACAGGGTCACTACTTCCGTTCACTTTTAGGCATCTCCAGCAACTTCTAGCTCCATCTAGAAGTTGGAGTATCTTTCATTAAGTCCAAATGCCAGCTACAACTCTAGTCAGAGATGAAATCCATGATGTTCACACAAAGTTCTGTCAATTTTGGAGCTATAACCCTACACGTTACATTACATAAATAACAATTGCCCCAGTGCAATTACTTTTACTAAAACCCCAAATGCATAGTCTATAATCAACTAAATAGTCTATAATAAACTAAATTTTGACAGTAGTCACTTTACATGATCTGGTTCAATTTTGTATCTACATGAAAGTCAGAATGATAGCAGCCTTTCTGCTTTAATAGCTTAGGTTTCTACACTGTGTTCTAAAGATTTAGTTGTTATCGCTATGTTATTATTTCCAGGCTATCTACTTGTCTCTAATATTTTGAAAGTTATTTTAAATTCTGGCTTCTATTATGTTGCATTCGCTATGTTGCCTTGCTTTGGCATGTTGAAAAAAAACCCCAACACATTTATTTAAAAGAGGCAAATTTTTATATTGAGTAACTAATGGGTCTATTTTGATATAATTAACTATGCACAAGAACTAAGATTCAAGTTTTAAAGAGAACGCTAAATAACTTTATTCATGTTGGTATGTCTGTAATTGTGTTCAGATTACATAAATTATGTACATTTCCACCTAAAAACCTGTGCTAATAGGGATATTGAGTGAGATATATTTCCACTGTAAGGCATTGTGTAATGAATTCAGTGTAAAAAATACACCAAGTAATTACATTTTTACCTGCATAAATTTCCCCTGTAGGTTCAGTGGATTATAGGAATTTGCCAGCTGTTAAGCAGCTACTGTGTTTCACCTCAAGTAGCAGTTTTCAGCAATGCACTAGGCAAAATAATTCCTCAAAATCTGTAAAGTCTCAATGCTATGAAATGGACCAATATATCTAACTTATCACCTGTATAATTGTGCCATTAATGAAACCTAGTGGTTGCTGCCTCCAGTAATACATTATGCAGTACCAACTTACAACTGCCATCCTTTGAGGCAGGGAACACCACCAGTTCTCTGGGGGTTTTTTAGTAAGCAGTGAATACACAATGTGGCATAGCATTTTGAGTAATCAAGACAAGACTACTGATAGAAGTAGGATACAAGTATAAGTGGAACAATAATTTGATCTAGAAAAGCAACATTTTAGCAAAAATGGATCAGTTTATTTAGGGACTTATGACTTTGCACAGTCAAGAGAGCCAGTTGCCAACTGCCTTCAAAGGTGCATGTCAAAAGGTTGAACACTGCTTGTATGTCTCCTGAGGATAGCACAGTGCTACAAAGACAATACCCTCTGAGCTCTGAAAAACTCTTTAATTAATTCCGTTTTAAAACACAGAAATGCAGTCTCTCTGCCCGAGAGACTTGAAACTCTGTTATGCGAGTTTATCCTTCCAGGTGCAGTGCTGTGCTCATATTGCTTCTGGTTTCAGTGTTTGAACAGATTCTTGAAGCTGTGTGCTACATCCTCATTAGTACTGCTATGAACACATGAAATGGGGAGTGAGTGGGGGAAGGCACAAAGGCAATGTGAGCCAGCTGAAGCAGAGACTGCCCTGATGCTGCTTTCTGCTGGCCCTTGTTCCTGTCCTGAGTCAGCAATCACAAGTTTAACTGGCTCAGAGTTAGTCACCTAAAAACAACCCACTACGTACAAATAATCCTATTTTTCAAAGTTGTACCCTTTGAGGGATCACATTCTTTTCAACAGTTAGCAACATGAGAATCACCTTTGCATGAAAATATATTCCAGCTAAACAAAATTAATTAAGCAAGATGCCACAGATATTGCTATTAAATCATAAAATGTTGGCCATGGTTATTTCCACAGGCAGGCTGGTAACAGTGATGAAGATGCTGACTTTAAAGATGATGTATTTAAGTTAGTTACATTGGTAAAAGAACCTAGAAACGGTCTTCAAACGTCTGATTTATTTAACAGTACAAGTGCAAAATAGAAAAGTGGAATGAATAGCTTTTGCTAAGCCTCAGCTCTATCAAGAAGGTCCCCTTCAGGAGAGTAGTCCAGAGTATCTTGAATCAATAATAAACCTACATTCTGAACCTGGCAGGGATTTCTTAGACATGTGGTTTCCTGACCGCACAGCTCTCATCCATGCTGAACAAGTAGAAAAAGGTATGGCAGGTAAATACCTTCAGCCTCCAAAGAGACACCAATTATGGACTAAGTACAGTAACTGTCTCCTGCTACTATGTTTTCTATGGACTATGAAAGTTTTGGATCAACTGCACTGGATCTACATTCTGAAAAGTTCTAAAGGCTCTCTGGAAAGATCATAATGTGCCGGAATCACAGACTCACAGAATGGAAAATAGTTAACTACAAAGAGAATTAACAATATGTATCAGAGGTGCAGTCTGAATGCTACAACGGAAAGCTTTGGGAAATGACACGGAACTAAGGGTACAAAGGAGAAAAACTTAGATTTCCTTACAAAAATGTAGATGTTTCTGGGAAGGAAGCTCCAAGAAAAATGTTAAGTTTTCAGCCTGTGGGGAGTTTTTTGTTGGTTTGTCTGGGTTTCTTTTTGTTTGTTTTTTCCTTTTATCCCTAGCTGAAAGCAAAGGGAATTTTATTACTGGATTTCTACAGAGAATACGGTTGGGCACAAAGTATTTGAAAGCTACATCAAGTCTACAGTCATGAAGCCACAAGTAAAAAATTAAAAAAATATGGTTACAAACAGAAAATGTTCCTGTCCATGCTCTAAGCATAGACAGACAGACAAGCAATAGACACCCTGCCCACTCCTAAGACCTAAAGGCAGGTGGACAAGAACAATACTGCCAGTTAGCAGTGTTCATTTGAAAAAAAAATCAGGTAATTAAAATCCAAAACCCATAAATTAACCATCCAATGTAGATGATGGAAACAGTATTAGTATGAGCCAGCTAGGAAACAGGGCAAGTCAGCTACCCCTTTCTAGGACTGACAGAACTGAACAGAAGACCAGCTAACAGCAGTACATTTTGACAGACACCTAATCACTGCAGAGATCCCACAAAGAGTTAAGAAGTGAAACAGTCAAACCCACAGTTCCAAGATGGAGTAATTCTTCACAAAAGATCAAAGCTCAAAGTCAATGTTTTTAGCAGTTGCTGAAGGTTATGAGTATGATGCAGTATTTTGATGACATTTTTCTATTTAAATAAGCACCCCAGGAGAAGAGTAGAAAAATCAAATGTCTCTTGCAAAGATATGTCACACAGTTCCAATTCAGCAATATTTAATTCAACTCCTGCAAAACTTTTATTAAAAAAAAAATCCTCAGTTTTTTCCACATCTCCAGCTTTCTTTGTCAAACAGCAGTTTGCTCTGAAAATTTTTACCATGCAGTGGCACTGTGGCAAACCTGGGGAGGAACTCAGGTGTGTTGTGAAATAGAGTGTGTCTTGGGACTATTAAGAATGCTAATGTCAGGTCCATCAACGGTGTCATTAAAACTACTGCACAAGGTGTTGGCTGATCTGGTGATGCAAGTAGTGGCTGATGCACACTGGTAGCTGAACACATCCAGCCTGTGTTTCACTGCACAGAGAGGTGTGGGGAATTACCTCTGAAAAAACAAGTGTGATTTCGCAGTGTTTTGCACAGCCAACCTGATGTTTTCATATGTTCAAATATATGATAGAATCCTGAAATGTCACTGTGAGACACTACATGGGAAATTACCAAGACCAACGCCAAAAAGAGATGGGGGAGAAAGAAATTAAGTGAGCCCTGTAACCCTGCCAAGAGATTTGAAATGGCACAGTAGCAAATCCCTTTCATCCCATACAGTTATCCCTTGTTACATAGTTGGCTTTGGCTATCACCTTTCAAGCTGTGAAGGCCTAGACACTTCTCTGCAGAAATTATAAGTTTGCCTGGGTATATTATGTAAATTGATAATTCTGAGTTATCTAAAATGGAAATTAGACTGCCAGATATGTTCCGCTAATGATCCTTTTCAAGTCAGAACAGCATTTTCAGAAAAATTATTTCCTCACAAATGTAGGTATATCACTGTATTTCACTGATCAGATAACTGAAATATCTTAATCTACTTAAAAGAGTTTAAATTTAAACTTGCTGCATCCATTGAAGCAAGTCAATAAAGTCATCCATTGAAAAGTGATATGTCTCTGTGTGACTCTGTGTTCTGTGTATGTTATATATAAATGTATGCTTTATATATGTATATATATATACCTATATATTATCATAAAATCAAAACATATAAAATATAAACCATCAGTGCAATAGCCCTTTATTACTTCTAATTACTTTTAATTACAATTCAACCACATTTTCATGCTGCCCTGCCATATTGCCCAATATTTTACAGATTTGTAAGTGAGCGGGAGATGCTAATGCATTCATATACAATACATCTTGACATGCGTTATTTGGCTTTCTATTTAAGTGCTTAGCCAATCCGTGCAGCAATAGGAACACGTGCAGTATGTTAATGTAAGTGTACATCATGATTCTCTACTCCTGCAAATGATTCTCTTATTTCCAGGAAGTATACCTTCCTGGAAATACACATGCTATGCTCCTAAATGCAGATGGTATTAATCAGAAAGGATTGAAATTTTTACAACAGGGGTTTATCATTTTTGTCAACATGCTTCTTTGTTCAGTATTAATTAAAAAAAAACAAAATAAGGGCAGTGTTCGCCAAACTAGAAATAGAAGAAATGTAAATCTACAATTTTTACACAATTCTGCTTTAAACACTTATTCAAAAATATACCATTGCCAAAGGATTTATGATGCACTCACCATTATACAAAGTCCAATTCTTATACAGCAAACGTTTACTAATGAACCATGACTCTTAAATTCTATCCTTGTTTCTAACATAAGAAACCAGAGGATGTCAAGTTAGGGTGAAGAGAGTAGTATTGCAGAATTGTCTACAGTGTACTATCCAGTTTGAGGTTGTTGCATGTGGTGTTGGTCCTTCTAAGAACTTCTGAACTAGAACAGAATACAATTCACAGTGCAAAAACCTAAGTTCAGAGAATATTGAAAATATGAGCTTGTTTGATAGTCCTTGAAGCTGAACCACTACAGGACACAGACAGTATCTAACCCACCACTGACCTCCCATCTCAGGGGCAGCAATGACTGTGGTGAGCTATGTGGCACCATGGGTCTGATCACAGAACCACAGAATCATGGAATCACAGAATCACAGAATGGCTTGGGTTGGAAGGGATGTTAAACATCTACTTCCAACCCCCGCAGTGGGCAGGGAGACCTTTCACTTGACCAGGTTGCTCAGAACCCCATCAAAACTGGCTTTTAACACTTCTTGGAATTGTCCTAGTTTTCTTCAGGACAAGGTTAATTTTTTTGCAGTAGCTGGGAGAGAGGGGGCATGGCCAGGGCCCAGATGTTATTTGATACCACCTCATGTCATTGCCAGGGGCAGGGGAAAGGGACTCTTCTTTGGCTTCAGAGGAGACAGGCACTCCTTCTGGTGGGAAAAAACCTGGTGGGTGGAACAGTTCAGTAATGTTTTATTTTGCATTAAATAATTTCTTCGTCTTATGCGTTTTGCTACTAATACTGCTGCTTTCATTTTCTTATCTCATTGCTGTTTCCAGTAAGTTGTACTTAGCTCAACTTGTGATCTTTACTTTGTGTGCCTCACATTGGAGGGAGGGGGAAGGGGAGCAACTTGTGGTCTTTTTAGTGGGAGTACTAAATTGGAGAGCACCATTCCTAAATCGTGACAGGCATCTACAGCTTCTCTAGCAGTCTTGTTCCAGTCTTACCACCCCCACAGTAAAGAATTTCTTCCTAACATCTAATCTAAACCTGACTTTCTTCAGTTTAAAGCCATTGCCCCTTGTCCTATTGCTACATGCCCTTGCAAAAAGTTTCTCTCAATCTTTCTTGCAGGCTCTGTTCAGGAACTGGAAGGCTGAATTTAGTTTACCCAGAAGCCTTCTCTTCTCCAAACCCAACTTTCTCAGCCTTTGCATATAGGAGACATGCTCTATCCCTCTAATCATCTTGGTGGCCTCCTCTGGACTCCCTTCAAGGTTGATGCCCTTCCTGTGCTGGAGACTCCAGAGCTGGATGCTGTTCTGTAGGTGAAGTTTCACCAGAGCAGAGCAGAGAGGCAGAATCACCTCCCTTGACATACTGGACACAATGTTTTTGATGCAGCTGAGGATAGTCATGCTCTGCCCTGTTCACCCTGCCACTACTAGCACCAGTGTGGCCAGTCTGCAAGGGGAATGGCAGTTCATTTTAATTACTGAACTATATGGCCAGCACATACAGTCATACATACATACACAGCATATGGTCACTTGGTGATGATTATGAGCAAGATTATCACTAAACCTATAATTTCTTGCTATTAAATATGCAGAACCATAACTGAATCTAGTTTTTGCTGCTGTGGTAGATCAAAGTGCAAGATTTGCCAAGCCTGACATAATTGCAAGGAGCTGAAAGAATTTCATTGACAGATCATCCCACTATGATGTAGAGAGAAGAGGAAAACAGAAAAAAAGGAAGGGAGTGGGAAGCAATTTCCAAAACCTGCTACCAAGAGTATGGATATCAATAAAATATTTAGGAAAAAGCTCTATCAAAAACAACACTGAACATTGTGTTTAAAAACATGTGTTTAAAAAAGATTGGACATGGCACTCAGTTCCATGGTTTAATTGACGTGTTAGGGCATGGGTTGGACTCGATGATCTTAAAGGTCTTTTCCAACCTAGTAATTCTTTGATTCTGGGATTCTGTAATTCACCCAATAGTAGGCACAGTGAAGCAAGAACAAAATTGTGAGTGGGTAATAGGCCATAAAATACGAGTTTCTTTGATAGTAAAATGTACCATATTCTTGACCATAATCTCCATGATGGTAACTGTGATATGAAATTCTATCTATTCAAACACATATCCAAAGAATACTAACACACAGAAAAAGTATAGCTTCCTGTTCTCTAAGACATGAGTAAAGATCTCCCTCAGCTGTTGCATACAGTTTAAATACCTGAGGTGAAGTTCACTTCATTCCAAACAGAAAAACAGCAGAGCACTGCAGTTGTCCCCTAAATAATCTGGTTTATTGGATGCTTCCCTTACACCACTCAGTTTGAGATCAGCTTTCCTTCTTTCTGCTAGTCCTTCTACACTCCATTTGGCCTCACTTTCTGCTGCATAAATCTTTGTACTTAGGCAGCTGTAACCATTCCTTGAGCCACAAAGAGAAGTTCTTTTCCTGGAATAGATCAGTGCCAGAGAGATACACATGCAGCAAACCCTTCAGCAAAACTATAAGTGCTCTGCTGAAGTGCTCACTACCAAATGCATACCTTCAGAGGAAGGGGAGGGACATGGTGTCACGGTGACTGATAAAAAAACTAAAAAAGAAATTATTTCCAAAAGACACAGGAAGCTTTTAACTAGATGGAACAGTTCCTTCCTTCTGTGAATTCAGTTCCATTCTACATGTACATATATTTACCTTAAGGAAACATGGATGCATTAATGATACAATTACCATGATAATTTGTTATCCTACTTCAGTGCCTTGATAATTACTATTTACCACCAAGCACAAGAATAAGACATTTATCTGTGACAAGGCAGAGATATCTAGGAAGAGTCAAGGACCATCTTTCTGGTTTTCACCAACACACCATCCAGTTCAACAAAATTCTGACGCACATCTTTTGTGGGGAATTTTTAAAATTTCTTTTATTAAATTTAGTTTTCTGGGCAACAGTGCTGAAGAGGTATCAAAACAAGAAGAGTAAAAGGTTTTTCTGGGGATTGTTTTTTCTGTCTGATTAAGGTCTGTCTGACCTTCTCTTCCCCTTTTATTTTTCTTCCTGGCATTTATTTGCATAGGGGTTGCTAAATGAGGAGTGGTGCTATATATGGGCGACTGGACACAACTAAGGAACAGCCTCTATTTATTTTAAAACAATCTACAGTCCATGTTGTCTTTCTACCTCTATCATAGTTTGAGAAACCTTCTCCTTTCAGGAGCATACAGGCTCTAATGCTGCTTCCAAGTAGAGACAAATAAAATTTTAGAATGAATTTTTCTCCTTTTCTAAAGGGAAAATATCTTCATACCAACTTAAGTCATCTAGATCTTCAGTTCCCACCATAGTGTCTGACTTTTTAGCACAAAATGTACTTCTCATATGCTCTGTCTTCTGTCCATTGTTAATGCTCTGGAAATCCCTCGCCCTGATGCCGTATTGTTTGTGCTCATCAGTGTAATTAAGAACAAAAGAATAAGATGTGCAGTTGCAATCACATGATAGCCCAGTCACAACTCCTCCCGGTAGAAAAGATATCTTTGTGATTCTTTTTGATAAAATATTTCTTTCTTCTCTGTATGACCTCATAAAAATATATATATATATTATTCTTGCTACTTAGCATATATCCGGAAAAAAGTATTTAAAAATATTTTCAGTGTACCAATTTAGTGTATTCTGGGGATATTTGATAAATCATTACAATCAAACACAGAGATAAAGTTGCTGGAACTATGGTGGTAAGTGTACTCTGGATCAGGGAATAAAAGTAAATGCTCCATTATGGAATGCATAATACCTTTCTCTCCTGTTTCAATAGGGTCACATAATTAATGAAGCACCTATCACTATGTTTCTTCCATTGCTGCCTGAGCAAACAGTTGCACAATTATGCTGGTACCATTTCAGTATACATGTCTGATTGTTCGGTACCAGGGTTCCCTGTCTTGACCTTTGAAACACAACATCTTACTATAGTCCAATAATTAACAAAGGCCAATCACAAACTCAGTAGTTCCACAGTGCACAGCTGGTGTTCATGTTCACATTAAGGAAATCACCAGCCTGTGGTGCTTACGGAGGCACCTGCAGTGGGGACTGCAGTGTGGCCCAAATGGCAATGCAGCAGGAACTCAGCCCCATGAAGCTGCCACAAACTTCCTATGCAAAACAAGACTTCAGGCTCATAAAGAATTCAGAAAGGCTCTTTCTGAACCTTTGTATCCAATTTCAAAAATTGGTATCTAGAGTTAAAGGCTTAATTCTACCAAGGACATGGGGAGTTGCATGGTTCTTTTGGATGTTCTGGCCTAATTGAATTCCACAGGTCATCTTCAGCATGCAGTCCTGAAAGGTGCTCCTGGCATAGCTGGAGCATCATTGTAACACAGCTTCTGTGACACAAGGGATCCAAGGGTATCCAACTCAGGTGCAAGTAGGAAGCCCAACTTTTTTTTTTGGCAAGGAAGAGTTGGACCTCCCTCTGCAGTGGAAAGGCAATCAAATCCATTTGTCAGAGTTTAACCACCTTTGCTTTGCTGTGCCCATTATATGCCATCTGTAATGGGACACTGGACATTTCTATCTTCATCCATTTGTACTACACAGCTTTTATGTGTCCCTTCTGATGTGGAGTCTGAGAAATAGCAAGTAATTCCTGAGCTGACATTTATCAAATGAATAAAAAAGTGATTTCCTGCCTATTCTTGGCATTTGCTTCCATGTGAACCAGTTTCCATCATTATCCAAGGTTTTCTAATTGTCTGCTAGTAAAGACCTGATTATGGGGAAGCTGTATGAACCAGCTGAAAGCAGTCAGCCATGTGCTGACTTGGGTGCAAAACCACACATGCCATTGGGTGCCTAATTGTCTCAAGATCCCGTAGGTGCCTTAACCTGTGCCTTGCTGTATAAGTCTCACTGAATATAAGAATAATGCAGTATTCAATATATGACATGTCATGTCTTAAATTATTTCTGAAGGGATATTTAGACTTCATAAGAGTGAGTAGAAGATACTTTTACAAATTTATGCTTCAGTGTTTTTACATTTACTGACTAGCTTGGTGATAAAACCTGAGCAGGAGTCTGCCTCTCTTTGAGAAAAGAACCAAAGAATTTGTTTCAAGACTCAGAAATTAAAATACTTTAATCCATGAAACACTGCAAGCAGCCAGAAGAGCAATTATTGAAATCTGTACTTCACTTTTCCTTAGGCTTTTCTAGTCAAAATCCATTACACAGAAAACATTCCTACAGAAGGTCAGAGTCTAGCCCTGTACAATTTTCTACAGATTTTCCAATGTGCTAGTCTTGTGTTAATCATCATCTGAGCATGTATGAACAGAGTGAAATCAACATTTGTACTGAGGGAAGAAAATAAATGAAGACAATAGCTAATGGGTTTTTTTTTTCTTTCTCCTATCACCATGTGGGGTAAGGGAAGGAGAGGAGATAAATATGTAAAGGGGGAATCAAAGCAAGAAAAAGTGAGGAGGAAGAAAGATTAAACAAACAAACCAACAAACAAAATCCTAAAGAAAGCAAGAAAGGATGGACAGACAGCAAATAATGAGAAAATAGTGGTGTCTCTAAACCCGTGTGAACTAACTTCATTTTGTTATAAGTAATTGATAATTCATGCTGAAATAGATGTTTTAATATTAGAAATAGTAAGTAACTATACTGGGTGAGACAAACCACAGAAAGGAATGTAGCAAACCAAATTCCTTTCATTTCCATTCAAACAGACTGTGGGCTCCAGCAGTCACTGCCAGAAGCCTACAGCTAGGAGGACACATTAACATGTTATCAGGCTGCTGCAGCACATACATTGAAGGAACAGCCATGGGTGGAGGAGGTGTTATTAACATTTGAACACCCAGGGCCAGACTAGAATGTAGTGTAACAGAAAACAGTGAAATGGGTGGAGGGACACACATTAACATTTTAACAAGAAGTTAGCTCGACACAGGAGAACGCCCATCACCGCCGATCTGCCCGGGGAACACCTGGTACGGATGGGCGATCAAGATATATCCTGCAGATAATTCAAGCTGAATGCCGAGTTCCAGTAACTGGGAAGATACCATCCATCGCTTCTCAGAAGGACCTTTTACGAAGAGGAAGGCCGAAAAGAGACCAACATGAATGTAAGAAGAAACTGAAAGAAACCTACATGAATATGGAGAGACACTGAAAGAAGACAAAGAACTAAGCCTGAGGGCAGGAAAAGAGTATAAAACTCAGCTCCAACATGCTGCAGTTGTGAATGGGGGAGGTTAGTGCAATAGAGGCCAGGCTTTTTGGTTCACCCAGTCCCAAGCCCGGGCTCGGTGCTGTCTCTCAATCAGTTGGCTAGCTGATTTGTAAACAATTAATAATAAATTCTATTTTTATAATTTTTTAATTGACTTACGAAAGTTTTATTTATAACTATTTGGGGCAGTTTTCTTAACAAATAAGTTAAATGAATTCTCACCTCACTTAAAATTAACAAAAAGATGAAGTAACTTTTTAAAATTTACTAATGAGTATACATAATTAAAATAACCTTCTCATCTAGGTCATTGTTTTGTATAGAACTTGGATATGCCTGAACGCATTTGGTGCACAAATCAGGAAGAGTTATGCAAATATAGCTGAGGACAAGATCTGCTTCATTTCCCACAATTACTGTGCCTAAAAGACCTCTTTAGTTGCAAAAGAAAAATAATAATAAAGTTGCCACAGTTTTTACCATGTTCTCTAAATCTTACCAAGACTAATCACACTGCAAGTACTGGAAATACATTACCCAAAGCACAATTAGAAAGTCACTCAAATAGAGTGTTTTATTTCTCTTTTGGTCTTGACTTTTAATCTATCATATTTTAGTCTATCATTAAAATCCAGTTGAGTCAATTAATATACCGCTCATATGCTACATTGATTGCACCATATAAGAAAGGCAGAATTTATACACTGTCTGTTGGTGCTGTAGTAATATTTAATTAGCCATGCAAAAGCCAAGTTTGTAATGCTGTTATCACATGGAGTAGTATGTCACAAAAAGGCAGATCAACAACAAATGATTCAGAGACCAAAGGCTGAAAATGCTGCTGCGTATTGCAAACAATTAAATTGTTCAAAGAGGATGTTAGTCAAGTGGTGTATGATTGCACATGGAGATTGTGAAAAAAGGTCATTAACACAATCACCTTTTTCACACAGAAAGTATACATGTTGAATTCAATAACAAAGCATACACTTTTTCATAGCCAAAGCCCAAATACATTCTGTTAACCAAAGAAATCCCCCTTTCCACAACTGAATGGGAATCAAAAGCTTATGTGAGATTCAGCAGTGATGTCCCAACAGATAGGAATAGCAAAGCACATTGCACTGAGAAGGAGCTGTGTGTCAGTCCCTGGCTGGGTGATAAAGAAAGGCTACTGCTGCAGCACACAAGGAACTCTGACAGGTCTCTTATATCACAACAGTCATATTTAGAGCTCAAACCTCACTTACAAGTGCAGTTACACCATATATTTACATGCCTTTCTTTCAAATAGTCCAGATCTGAATGAAGATGATAGTGGTATGTTTTCATGGGAGTAATATGATTTTGAAGTTAATATGCTTAAGTTTGAAATAATCTTCCAGCAGACAGACAAATGGTTCTGCTTGAGAGAACAGTGTTTATGAAACAGCAGGCCCTTTGGTTGTCCTGGAAACTATATTTGTAAAGGGCTGTAACTTACATTGTCCTGGAGGCTTTTAACACTTGCATTAAAGCTTCAGAGGACAAGAACTGTCAGAGAGTATTTATTCAGAAAAAAACCCAAACTTCACTTAAAGAATGTTGAGTGATCTATTTTTTTTTCCCTGGCAATTGATAAATGATCTTTCAAGAAGCAAACCAAAAAACCTCAAGAAGTTTTATATGTTTGCAGAAAGTCACAAGCAACAAACTTAGGATATTACAGCTGCTAGACTGTTACACAGAGAACTTCAAACCAAATAGAAAGCAAAAAGAATTCATAAAAGGAATAACAAGAGTTTAAATATTTTCAGCATTTTATGCTTACTGCTTTTCAGTAATGACCCTCAGGTTGCATCCAGAAACTTACATCAGATTAGGACATACTCTGTAATTGATTTAAAAATATCTCCTTAGAAAAAAAATCAGATGCAGAAATCTAAAATTAAATATTTTATTTCAAATACTTAGTGACAAAATGGTCTTTGTTTTAGGCCCAGAAGAGCTTTTTATTTTCCAAGAACTGTGAAAAAGCCCCAGCCTTTCAGCTATTATTAGAGCTTCACAAACTTACCTTGCACGAAATACCTTGCAGAAAGTGCCAGAACATTACCTATTGTTTTCTGACCTTAAAAACAGTTTATAAGGGAGTCATGATGTTTATATTGAAGCAAATCCACCACTGAAGTTACTGGGTGAAATGCTTATTGCAGAATGAAGCAGAACAGTCAGAGAGATACTATTTGATTTTTCTCATTTCTGTATCAATTTATCTTATTGAAAAAATGTAAGGAATGGAAGCTGCCCCAAGATTAATCCTCTTTTAAGGGTCTTGCACAAACAGGAGTTGAGGACAACATGCAGAGATTTTTATTTATGACTTGCATAATAAAAACTCTGAAAATATATCAAAAAGAGAGATCTTTCCCTGGTCATAGAGATGCTTAGAGATGAGTTGAGGAAAAATTTTTATGAAGTCTGTGCAAGAACACTAACAAGGAAAAGAGGCAGACAGAATGAGAAATTGAGAGTCCTCTGACTCATTTCCTTTGGGAGAGAAAAACTGAATGAGGAAAGAGAGAAAATAAAAACCAGGCAGGATACTTTCAATAATTTTCAGAATAAATATGCTTTGTGTTTGTGTGAGCGATTGTACACTACAGACCATTTGCAATATTCAAATGAATTATTCGAATAGCAAAAAGCAAGCACAGTGAAATTTTTACAAATGAAATCAGACTAAGAGAGGAAAAATTTTTTTTCATAATATTTTATAAAACAAAGTTATATTCCTTGCATCATAAACTTTTTATCTATTTTTGATCATTTTGATTTTTGGGCTAAAGTATGCTTAAACCATGTGCTGCCAAGCATGCTGACACAGGTAAAGGTCTATAATGTACATGGCAAAGTTCTCCTAACTCACAAGACTTGTGAAGCTGCTCCTGGGAATTATAATCTGTTAGCAATGGGCTACAGAGCAGTCTGCCTCTTCTTTTTTGTTTGACTAACCAGTGACTCTCTCAAGCTTCCTCTCAAGTACACCCATCTTATATCCACTTCTTATGTGTTGTGGAACAAAATGAAGCCCAAATCCTCTGCAGACAAACCAGTGTACTGCCTCCTAATAATTCTTTAGAAATGGCAAACAGAAAATAAAATAATGAGCATTTAAGGGCCATTTGAATTTTTCAGATTTTCCATTGCTTAGTGTAAGTTTCTTACCATTATCATAGTAACTACAATATGCTCTGGCATAATGCCATTCACCTTTATCACACTCTATCTTGTACAGAATTATAATAGACAGCCATTAAAATGTACAAATTCTGGATGTTTTGTTCTAAAACCAAGATGAAAATTTATTCAAAAACATATCTGTAATTTCCAAGGGAGGAAAAAAATGAAAAAAAGCAAATTCTATTGTTTTTGAAAGATATATAGATGAATAGCTCTTCTTACTTGTGTACAATCATGTCATTGCTTTGGGTAAACAAATTCAACCTTTCATTTACATCTTATGCAGTTAATAACAAAGTCACTGAAGCAAATACATTGGAAAAAAAAAAAAAAAGATTAAGCAGCTCATAAACATGCTCCATTTAACTGTAACATGAAACTCCTCAGTCTTTTATGAACATCCTGCCCCGAGTCATGCAGACCAGAGGAAAAGCTTAATCTCAGAGTAATTGAAAAGAAAACATGACAGTTTAGCTTAGCCCAGAGGAAATGGAAATATTTTAAACTATTCCTTGGGGCATTATAATGCTTAAGATGAAGTCGTTACTTATTAAATTCTTGTCCCAGACAACTGCAGCTAAAGTCAGGACACTTCCAATCTAATCTGATTGACCTCTGAATTTTGGAACATCGTCTCACTTCTCTTCCTCTTAGCCTTCTTCCTGTTCTTTGCTATGTCTAGCAGAGCAACATGAATTGCCTGTTACTTGTGCACTTGGACAGGAAGTAGTGAGTTGAGAAGCCCATCAGAGTTGACACTTGTAGATATTACCATAACATCAATTATTAAATAATAATAAGACATAGTGAATTTCAGCCTAGAATTTGATATGTAAGGTTTGTGAGCAATCTCATGCTTGCTTTGTGTTAGTGCTTTCTCAGCTGCAATGAGAAAACAGTCATTGGGAAAGAAGCACCTTAAGCAAGTAGATCTTTCTTCCTGAAACACAGCTGCGAAGTATGACTAGTTTCAGGATACAGTACTTGTGTATTTTGCAGCGCTGCATCACTAATTTTCAGCAAGCACTCTTTTGTGCTTTCAATGAATTTGTTGCAAGACATCTTTATTTGAACACATTCAACAACATTACTATGCAAGACCTCTTCCTGAAACACACTGCAAGACAAATTTAAATAGATTGTAAATCTTCAGCTCCTGATGTGACTGGATGCAACAGTGTTGAAAAGCATAGATTATTACAGGGTATCATCTTGCTATCAAAATTAAGGCCTTCTTTGAGGGTCTGATATGTAACTCAGATATTGAGAAGGAAATATAGCCAAAGCAATAGTATAACATAGAATCTGCCTATTTTGTGTGGGGAGAAGATGCTTCCTGTCCATTCTGAAAGAAATAACATATTCACGTAACATTTCCAAGCTAACATGCAAAGTCTATTGATTTCCTGTATCAAAATTCCATATAGTATCTTTGGTACTTGATAGCAGGCACATTACCTGCTCCATAACTAACGCATTCCATGCCTCATTCACTGAGGCCAACGTGCTGGTTATAAATGATCCACTCAGGCAATTTTTAAAGTTTTGAGGCATTTAAAGAATACCTAGTAGGAATCCAAATTGTTTAAACAACTTTATTTGCTTCTAACCATTTTAAAATGTAACTTCTATTTTTTTTTAAGTATAATTTATCAAATTAGTTCCTCTATATCCTGGGGTGACACTCTATAGACATGGTTTCAGGGGGGATCCTTGAATTACTTTTCAAGTAATAAGAAAATAGGATTTTTGGTTCCTAACAGTAATTTAGATTTTCAAATTTCTTAACAAGGTTTGAGAGATTTCTTAATAAGCTGAGAGCTGTTCCAGGATCCATCAAAGAAAATCATTGTTTTAACACCTATACTAAATTAACCAACATTTAGCTATAACATCAGTTTTTTTTCCAAAAATCCGTATCTAAATTAAGGCACATATGATTAGGTATAAAGTGAAAAGTTAGACTGCATGTACAGAAGATGTAATCAGGCTAACACTATTCCTGCTTAAGTTCATGCAGCAGTAAATATAACGAGGCTGTTGTTACATGAGGACCTAAACTGACAGAACAGTAAAAAAAAATTTCTTGACCTTTTTTTTTTTTCCCACTGGTTGCTTATTCCTATTCTCAGTCTCTTCACGCCAGCACAGAAGTCCACACAGGTGTGATGACAACTTTGGAAAGCATCCATCTGAAAGCCCATCCTACCTGGCTGGTACTAATTCACATTAGCAGCTTCCCACTCCACTCAGTGCAGGGATTTAACTGTAATTGCATGGTGAAAATTGGTGAATAAGGGGGTGCACCCATATGCATGACACTACTTTTTTTGTGGTAATGATTATTTAAAATATTGATTCACAGTAAAATTAGGCTGTTAAAAGCTGGTTTCTGGAAACCCATAAAGAAACAGCTGGCCTTTCAACTGAATTGTTTAACCCAAATCATTCACCTATGAGACTTCCTTCCTACTAGACCCTAGATATCTGATATTCCTGGAGTCTGGGCAAAGTCTAGACACTGTCTTTCACTGCTAGAGATTTCTGATTCCTATTCAAAAGACATTACTTGAGCATCACATGTCATCACACCTACTAATGGTTTCCCAATTTACTATTCAGGACATAAACAGCAGATGTGATGACATCACCACTTACCACCAGGCTTCATGACCTCTCCTTTTTTCTGACCTGTGTTAGCACTTTAATGCCACTTTATCATCCACACAGAGATGAGATTACAACATAGAAGGCTGTATTGACAAAAATACACCTGGCTGTGTTACAAAGTTTCAAAACTCACAGGACTAAGCTTGACTGACACATTCACAAAAAAAAAGCATGCCTTAGGTGGGGCAGTACAGAGTGCTACCCAACCTTAGGAAAGGCACAGGCACAACTGACCTAGAATAGGAGTGAACTCCACAGTGCAGAAAGAGAGTGCACCAAGGTCTGTCACCATGTCTCTCTTCTTCTGAATGTAAAGAATTGTGATGCAGTTTTCTTGAGTCAGAGGAGAAAATGTATTACCTGGAGTTCCTGTTCTGTTTGCATACACTGTAAAACTGGCACAGTTTGCACATGGAGCACCCAACACTGTGCTTCAGATGCTGAAAGCATCATCAACAGGCTGGTGCAAAATGCAGTTTGTTTCCTGTCTTTAGCATTATGTTTTACCGACACTGACATTTCAATGTGTCCAAGGACTAAATTAATCCTCAAAATAGATGGTTGAACCAAGACTGCTGTTTACTAATTCTTAAATGGACATCTACTAGCCATTTGCATGTCAGTAATTTTGTCTTGATAAGAATTTCCTCCATTCTTTGTGTACTAAATGGAAATTCATTCATTTAGTGAGGGCAGGAGAGGTGTAAGAAATGAAGCATTCTATCTGCTGGACAAAGACTGAGAAAGCAAACTAGATCCTATTTTTCCTATGGCACTCCATTGTCACATGAAACTCCCCAAAGTTTAACCAAGAAACTCAGACTGATAATACCAATCAGCATCTACAATTGTTAATATTGCAATAGCTATGTGATACAGTGATATAGTATTATGTCCAGGCCACCAGTAGACCTCTAACACCTACACCAATCCTAACAATGTTTTCAATTGGACATATTTTAACCAACTCTGAAAACAACTGAGAGATTTTCAGATGTTGCAGAGAGAAATATTCCTCTTGAGGACTAGTAATCCGACCCCTAATGGCTTTCCCTTCTTCTTCTACTCCCATATAGCCTGTCTCGTGCCAGCTTTCGAACTACTATACCTTCTTGTTTCCAGATAGTTTAAGCATTCCTTGAAGAAAAAAACCCACACCCTCTAAATCCTCTACATTTATTGCCATGTTATACAGAATTAGCTCATACAGTACCCCGTGTCTTCTTACATGTCGCACTGCTGGCATTTGCCAAAAAGTCAAAGCCCGTGGGTTTCCTTGGGATTGATTTAGAGTCAATGTGGCTTTGCTACTGTAAGAATAATGATATTTACCCAATATGTTAAGAATCAAATATGGCAGCAGACTCTATAATGCCCTGGAAGTAGGATTGCCTCGCTTTCTGTTGTTATACTCACTAAATGTACTTGCAGAGGCCCTGTGAACTTCCATTACAATTCCACATAAGAAATACATATTACCTCATAAGCAATCTTAGCAAAACAACATTCATGCTTGCCTACAGACCAAGGAAACAACTTTAAGTTGGCCAGGCTTGCTGAGTTACCAACGGTGATGGTATATAAATAACTCACATTCTCATATCAGAAACCAGACTAGTGGCATCAGTCTTTCTTACACATTTTGGTAGATCATCAAAATATCTTTAGATATTAAAGAAACTTGAATTTTAAAAACCTAAATCTGAAATATGGCTCTAAAGAAGAAAATATTTTTCCCTCATACACCTCCACTCTTGAACCCCTTAGTTGCAGTAAGGAAGAAAAAAAAATCTCTTTTCCAAGGTTTGTAACATTGAATAGAGCCATCTCCTTTTAGGATTGTGCACAGTAAGATCACTGTAACTCAGCAGTATATCAGCTTTAGAAATGCATTTTTTTAAAATTACAACTTCAGAAAAAGGTTTTCATCTGTACAAAGTAGCTGCAAATCTTTCATTTTTCTTTTTTTTTCCTATTTTTATGAGTAGAATGCCAGCAACTATCATACACAAGGGAAAATGAACTGAGATAGCTGACATATCCCTGTGAAGAGAATTTCTTTGAGAATGTTAGATAATGGTTTATATATATGTCAAATCCTTACGTTTAAAGAGAACCAGAAACTCTTAGTAAACTTCAAAGACATCTTCAGGGGCATTTAAGACATTTCATAGGAAAGACAATTTCTCCTTACTTTAGGTATCACATATTCCTCCCAAGAGAATGAAGAATCTTTATGATCAGTACCGAAGCTCAATTTTTCAGTATACAGTTGTGCTGAAGAAATGGGACTTTTGCAAATGATGGCAAAGAGATTTGGAACAAAGGTCCATGACTGCAGACTGGCTAACAGACAAGGGAGACAAGGTCTTGAGGCTGAATATTGTGTACCCTTAGGGGAATTAGGAAAGATCATCCTCCTTTCTGCAGTAATCTCCCTCCCAGAAGAATGTTCTCTGTTTTGCATTTGATTGATACTCCTTTTTGGGGGAAATTCAGTAGAGACTACTGCACCAAGAACTGCAGTAATCAGCAAAAACCTGACAGGGACTGGTTGCACAAAAGCATCAGCAGGAAAAGAAAAAAAAAAGCAAGCAAGCAAAAAAGAAAAAAAAAAAAGAAAAAAAAAAATTATTACGTCCTCTGATGATACACTGGAACTGCTAAAAAAATATCAGTTAAGGATAGGGAATAATTCATAGCTTTACAAGTGAACATTACCCATTTCAGTACTTCTGTTCATCCTAATTTTAAAACACAAACTGTTGATGTTTTCAGAGTATCCTTCTAAGACTCAAGAGCAAGAAAAGTACATTTTTCATTGCCAATAGACAAGCTAAGAAAATCCAGAAAATGATGCCCACTCTTTCTTATTAAACATCACTATCCTTTTCAGTGATGGATACTCCAGAAGCTATTATAAGAAGAATATGCAGTCTCAGGTAGAAAATCACACTGCTCTCCCACCAAAGCCATTTCAGCCATTGTGTTAACATTAATCAGTATTGCGAAGTGCAGTTTACAATAGGAAACCCCTCTTCAGGTTGCGGTCTCTTCAAAGGCAAAAACCAGACTAATGTTTTTAACAGTGCAAGCAAGAAGAAATGGACTATTGATAAAGCAGTTTATTTTGACGAACAGATGAGGCAAATTAACTCAGCTGCAATCTCCTCAATCTACTGCTGCCTAAAATAGAGAGAGCTGCATGGAGAAGGCCAAATAAGCTGCTGTAATCTTTCCATCTGGGGGAACTCGAGCAGCTATCATTCACCAGTGTCATTTACATAACTGGTAGAGGAAAGAGGAAACTCATATGCTGAACATGGAGACAGTGCTCAGTTTGTTTCTCTGTCTTGAAAAGCATCATTATTCCTTATATTTTAAAGCATATAGGAATGACAGAGCATTCATCATAGCTAATCCAACTATGAACTTAAAATAGGGTTCAACTCCCAGAGCCCCTGCAGTGACAGCTGATTTACACTAAACCAGCATGGATCAGCAGAGGGATCAGCACAACAGCTTGCAGGGTGCAGTATCAGGAGTCACACAGGACATTCATGAGGGGTAATCCGCACTTTCCAGAGCATAGCACCACAGCTCTGGGATCCATAATACGAGGTGAGAGTAGCACTCAAAACTTTGACAGCCATAACAGGAGTGACCACGAGTCTGCAGAGCAGACTCCAGAGAAAACCTGCAACAGTGGAAATTTGATCCTGGTAGAGCTTCTGTCTCTTGGGTGCTTGTTTGGTCAGAACTTTACACTGCCATTACTACTTCCATGTCATTTCACAAACAAGCAGATATTGACTTTTATATAGTTCCCATTAAATGATGTACCTGTTTAAAACATCTTGAGAAGAAATTATTACAGGCAAGGAGAATTTTTGACACATCAGGTGAATCTCCCTGAAGCCCAGTCAGATGGTTTTTGGCATTTAAAAGTAAAACGAGGTTCAGTCCAACATCCTCCACCTTTGAATGAACTGTGATCAATTTACCGCAAAATTAATTTTGCTACATAGTATTTTATACAGAAAGAAAGAAAGAAAGAAAGAAAGAAAGAAAGAAAGAAAGAAAGAAAGAAAGAAAGAAAGAAAGAAAGAAAGAAAGAAAGAAAGAAAGGTCCTTAAAAGGCATAGGCCTCTTTTCAACTTCTTGTGAACAAATTTCATAAATCCTGCTCGAGCAAAATATTCTTTTTCAGCCTGATAATACTCAAATTAAGGATATATTTTATGTATATCTCTTTTTAAAACTGTGTTTATTAGAGTTATTTCATTTTCTAATTTTGTGTGGCTGGATAATTGCTTTCATCTTCTAAGAGGTAATCATAAGCAGATTTATGGCAATTGACAAACATTTCTACATTGTAGTGTTTGAATGAGTAACCTATAAAAAAAAACCCACAACAGCCAAGTTAAGCTCTCCTTAACTTTATGTGCCAACCACTGTAAAAAGTTAATTATGTTTACTTCTGTGAAGTATGCACCGGAGTATGCACAAACATTTGAACCTAATAATTAACAACTTACTCCAGAACAAATATATGAAAGGTGATGTTAAAAGTGAAATATTGCTCTATAACATTTTTCATACTAGCCACGCATTTCTTGCAACACACATCTCTGGATGAAAAAGGATTTCTGTAGTTCCTGAACCACAGCTAAAGAAGTAACTGTCTTTCTTGTGGTTTTTTTGCACTTTATTGCTCACCTTAGAGCCACACACTAGATCCACATTTCTAGGATTTTTCACCATTTCAAATACTGATGGAGAAAACATCTTTTCTGTATATAAAAAGTGCTTGGTCAGAAATCAGCTAATGTGGTAAATTCATGGAGAATATAAACAGCTGGACAAAGCAGTAACTATGTTGTTTCCTCATATTCCTCTACATATGTATCTTAAAAATTTGAAGCAAAGGAAATTTCTTCCATGAAAAATTTCCCCAGAAGAAGAAAGTAAGAAAGAAAATCACATAATTTGGAAATTTTGAAAAAAAAGAAAAAAAAAAATTTCATTCCACTCATTGATAGTACCTCATACCCATCCATCATAGTCCGCCAAAGACAAAGCTCAGCTCAAAAACTTGAATCAGTCTCTTCTGCTTGCACTCTTTCCTCACCTCCCCAAAAGCAAGGGTCTTATAGGAGTTAATACTACCTGAGTTCTTCCTGTCATAAAACACAAACATTTTAAGTCCTTGATGAAATTTTCTTATAACATTTTGAATTAATCAGAACATGAAGTCTGTGTGAAGCCATGCCTTTTCCACACTCACAATAGACTTTCTAACAATTACTCCCTCTTGACACCACCAAGAGCTCACAAGGAACAAGAAACAATGCTTTTCTGGCTCATCTCTGGTTTTCCATACATGCCACCTGCATTAAGTTATGCTTGTACCACTTTATGGTAACACAGAAAAGAGATGTAAAGCCAGGAATATATGGCCTTTTGCATCTGAGAAAGTTAATAACTAACTGTGATAGACAGAAAACATGATTTTATGCTAGCTAATGTTTTCTGGAATGGCAAGAGAAGGAATGCACTGCATCTAAACTGACAGAATGAGATAAGATGCTAGAAAGAATATTTCTGTTCTAGCTCTTAAGGCCCATGTACAGACAAGCACACATTCAGGGCTGTGCCTAAAGAAGATGAAAAGAAATTGAAATCTGCACTACCTAGTTGTTATATTACACTGGTTCTGTCTAGCAAAGCATTGCACTATGATAATAACTGGGGAGAACAAAATGGGGAAAATATTTAGAAGCCTGAATGACAGAACATATCAAGAGCAACTACTCCCTACAATTAACATTGTCTCATAGGAGTTTAGCTCTGAATATATCCAAAATTACAAGTTCAGAAAAAAAAAAAAAAAAGAAATTAAGGAAGAAAGGAGTAGAACCCCTTGATAACTTATCCCATAGAACCACCAAAAATCTTTAACCCCAAACTGGCAGCCCCTGAGCTCAGAGCTGCACAAACACTGAACACTTTGTGAAAACTACTTTTCCACACAGTAAGCACATAAATTAAATACAGTCCATAATTACGAACACTACATGCAACATTTGCTATAAACTAGGGTGTAGGCAACAACATTTTATCATTTTGAAATGAAAACATCCTTGGGCTCACTTTAATAACATTAAAATAATAGCAATAGCAATACATGTGGAGACAGTCTAAACCACACACATTAAAAAGGAATGCAACCATACAGACCTGTAATACTGTATTGCCATTGCTCTTACTTTATTGCCACTGCTATATATAAAAAGCTGTAAGTTACTCACTAACTTTGCAAGGCCTCCAGACTGAGACATGTCATACTTTTTCTGGGCTAAAAGTTTTGCTTCTCAGACTGAATATTTTTTTAACTTCTGTGGACATAGTTTTACCCGGTTTAAATATTTTTCTCTAATTGACCAGATCTCTCTAGTTCATTTATGTTACTTTTGCTTATCTTTGTATGCTAGCACAACAGTTTTATGACTAAAACATAATGCTGTACTATGCAGAAATGTAGGCCTATGGAAACACAGTACACACCTTGAAAAGGGGAGACACGGGCGGTGGTGTAGAGTACAAGCACCTTACAAAACGTGCAGCATAGACTCAGTAGAAGATAACACCCATAGCTATAAAAAGACTCCCCAGTGGTCAGTTAAAGAAATGTGAACATGGAGATAACCAGATCTGATATGAGTTGTAACAAAGGGAACAAAGAATAAGTATTTAACATACACAAAGGGAACAAAGAACAAGTATTTAACATACATAAAAGAAAACTATTTTAAAAATTTGGATGAAACATGGAGCTGTAGAACAAAAGGAAGAGAAATTAATATATCAACATTAGCATGAACATCCCCTTCCTTCCTGTGAAAGACTCCAGATGCTGCCAATGTAGGCAACACTTCCAGCAGAATGATAGACACTACCCTTAGAACTTGGAGAAGCAGGAGAAGGGAGAGCCTGACATCAAAGAAAGTGGGCAGTAACTGAGTGTGTAACAGTATTAGCTTGGTTTTTAATTATTATTTTTTGAATACTTTTTTGATGAGAAGCCCTCTTTTTCTTCAGTAATAATGGGATCTTGCCTATTAATAACAATTAAACTTCTCAGATAAACTGTTATTGACTATGTCTCCAAGTCACATGATTCTCGACAGCTTCTCAAAGGCTTCTTGTTTCTCAAGCATGCAGAATCATCAGCTAATTTTTGGAAACCCACGAAGAGTAGCAGTGTCAGCAATCTGCAGACTCAGGAAGCCAAGAGCATACTAATCTCAATGTGGAAAAAGATCCTGATCTTTACATTCCATAGAAAATCTTACACTTCAGCCCCTAGATAAAATGACTGTGGTCAAGACCTGGCAAAGCCTCCGCCACAAATTAAGATACTACTTCAATTTAGAAAGGAATAAAAACCCCAAGACCCCGCAAACTCTTGACTATCTTTCAATATGGACTAAATATGAAATGAAAATTAGAGTTACAGGTATTGCGAAACTCTAAAAATAGTACTCCTCATCTTTGGAAAGAGAGGAAAATAGTGAATTCAAACAGATTATTAGTGGATAGATATGTCTGAATTCTAGAGAATATTATAGAGAATAGAATTCTAGAGATATTCTTTATTCTAGTATTTGAAAAGCATCTCAAAGAATTAACTAGTAGAGTCCCTCAGCAGTATTTTATATGCATAAAGGAGAAAAACAGAATTTTGCACTGAATAATAATGACAATGGAGCTGAGCTGTCTTTGATTTACAAACCCTTTTATTAGGCTACTAGACTCTGCCTTCTATGTGAGAGACAAAGGTGTGGAGATTAACAGTTCTGTCAGTGTTCATTAATTTTCTTTTAAACACTAGCAGAAACAAGATTAACTTTGGCATAACAATTCCTTGTGATATTCTATAATACTATCACACTAACCTGCAAATAGTTAAGATTAAAAAATAAACTTTTAAGTAATAAATTAATTATTTTAAATAAATTTTACCAATTTCCCCCCATTATCCTTTACACAATCTATCTAATCCCAACTAAAATTTTTTGGTACTTGCTGAATCAATAAAAGTGCTATCATTCATATAAATAAATATATGTGTAAAATCAGTTTTAAATGCAGGCAAAAAAAAAACCCCAACAAAAAACCACAAACCCAAACAAACTAACTGAAACCTACATTTGTTTCACCACACTTCTGAAAAAAAAACTTGTGCTAGTTTATGAGAGCACTATTCTTTCTTCTGCTCTTTGTTACTCATGCTGTAATTCTGGGTTTTTTTCCTGAAAGATTTACTCTTTCACAAAGATTTCTGTGATGTGTTAGGGTACCTTGGTGGTGTATGATTTGGTTTTTAATTTTCTGGAAATAAGAATGCATTTTTTTAGAAAGTGGACTAAAATATTTAGAGGGCCAAAAAAACTTATTTAATGGTAAGACATGAAATGGTGCATATGCCACCACTGAGTAATTTCTGTGAGAAGCCTTTGCCTTCATTACCCCATCTGGTCCTCATGTCTCTAACACCCACTCACTGCATTACAATAAAAATTATATTAAGATCCTTTGGGCAGGATTCTGTATTTCTGTAAGGGCTCTGAAGCACCTAACATATATCTGGAATCTGTAGAGGTAAAAAAAAAGAAGAAAGAAAAAAGGAGACAAAAGTCCAAGCCTTCAAAACTTCATTTGTAGGTTCAGCCATCTGTGGATACATTGTCACCTTAAACACCTGGACCATTCTGTTCCATGATTTTGAAGAAAAGGAAAGAGTCCAACTAACATGATCAATATGCTATTGGTTATATACACCACTTACATCCTTATTACAATGTCAGATAAGACATGCAATATCAGCTGTGAAGTCAGCATGTCTTTGACATGATCGCACATGGGATCAAGGTTGCCCCCAAGTACTTTGCATATTTTTTAGACTGCACTTATTTATATACATATAATCTATTACTATATTTCTATTCAGAAATGAGCAGGATATTTTAGTAGATTGGAACCTTTCATTTAATGAACAAAACACTTATTGAGAGGAAAGATGAAGCTCAAGTTCTGTCACATTACTCCCCTGACTCTCATTACTTCCCTGTACTTGCTTTCTTGCTCTCCTTTTTTCTTTATACATACCTATGTCTCACCTCTGACATGGCATGGCATGGCATGGCATGGCATGGCATGGCATGGCATGGCATGGCATGGCATGATCTCCTCAGAAAATACTGTGCTGTCAGAAAACTATCACTCGCAAATTAAATGGGCTTTACTCAATAGAAGTCATGACAAACTTCTGCCAAAATGAGCATGGGTTTTACTATGTAGAGAATTTGTACGTTTAAAAGAATGCAAGTCTTAAGCATACCATGGGGCACACTCAGGTTCTGATCTGGCACTATTGCAGTTAGTGAGGCATTCAAAGATTTGCAAATGGAGATTCCTCAGACTTCATGAAATAGAAGATGCACATCTAAAAGCTCTCTTTGGAAAAAATCCCTTAACTTAGCTATGCCTGTTTTTTAATGGGTTAAACTTGAAACAATATGAACTATTTGGTCGTGCTGACCAATTTCCAGTTTAATGTCAATGGAAGTTACTAGATCTGCAGTCTCCTAAAGCTCAGGCTAAAAAAAAAAAAAATTTATTCCCAAGTTGGTTCCCTGCCCAAATCACAAAAAAAAATCAAAGAGGTCTTTAAAAGAATACCAATCTCAGTGATTGGTGCAGGCGTTTCTGCATTTTTGGATACTTCAGATATCTGTTTAAAAATTTAAATTCATCCACTTGCTTGGGGCTAGAGAGCAAGGGGTTGGGAGAGAGAACAGAGACTTTCATGTTATTGCAGCTCTGCATACAGCAGTCCTGCTTCCCTGACATATCAACTGCATGCTGTGTCTACAAGCATGGGGGCCATCATGATAACCTGGGAAGCAAATCCCAGTCACAAGGAAAAGTCCCTTACAAAAAAGGCTCTGCTACTCTCAGGCCAAGCAAATAAAATTCAGATGATGCAGCCTTTACATATCTTTAAACTTCCAACCATTGCTAAGTTGTTCTTTGGAAAAGCAAAAAACTACTTTGTAATGGAAAAGTCCCTTCTATACATGGAGATGGCCTTCAAATCAGAAGACTTATTCCTTGCCAATATGCCACAAATCAGTGTGCATTTCTGTGTGACACAAGTTCACAGACCAGTTCTATTGCCTGACTCTCAGCTGGTTTATGCCTCCTGTTATCAGTAAAGCATACTGCTTTGGGGTCTGCATACAAACCACTGAAATTACTCTGGTTGGGGGAGATGGTGATGAAGAAGAAACATATGTTACATCAGATGTTGGTCAACTATTTCTATGCATTTTCAAGTGAGTTTCTTGCCTGATGAATAACTGAGTTAAACTAGTGTGAAGGGAGAGAGCCAGAAGATTTTTTCTCTTCAAAATGTTTTACATTCATGACCTTGGTTAGATAATTTAGTGAGCAGACGTTATTGTCATCTTCTTTATGTTACTCATCTAGCAGAGCAGATGCCACACTGAGCTGCAGCTTGGCATCAAGGAAAGTCTGACTGTGTGTCAGGGTAGCCAGGATAGCCTGGACTACCATAAGGACTAATTGGTACTCCAGTAGAAAGAGCTATCTTCAGCCCTATTCAAAAAAAAGAATATTCTAGTGTTTTTAACATCCTTCCAGATGCTTTTTAGGAAGGCTTCTCTCAGCGCTCCTGCATTTTTTCAGATCTCCCTCTCATGGAAACTCTAAATCACATATTTAAAAATAGACCATCAGATTATCTGGGTAAATCATAAAGCTCAGCTTATCTCTCTCTCCCCCTTCAAAATATATAATTTATTTTGTCCACCAGCTCAGCAGCGTGAAGCCATCAATAATCCTATTTGTCTCAGTAACCCCACTCAGCGATTGCCCCTGTGTATCTCTATTCTGTGCATGCATGTCACGCTGGGGTGTATGTGTGTCTGTGTGAGCACTGAACAAGGATCCAGGAATTCACAGTTCTGGGCACAAAGGTGCACAATCCTGTTGTATTTATGCCCATGTCAATTGTGTACGTCCTAGCATCACAACACTTATGGAGAATAATACGAGCGTTTTGCAGAAGTAATGTACTAAGTACTTCAATTATGCATTAAATTGTTGTTTAACACCAATCTGGACGACAGAAGCCGTGTGCTTCTCCTGAGGGTAGGCATAATCAATGCGTGCAAGGAAGGACACAAAAATTGTTCAATTCCTCTTTCCCAGTAGTTCAGACGCACCAGATAATAGAGCTTTTAGTGGCAAACCCCGACTGCCAGCCCACACGTTTCCTATACGCGCATCTCCTCATCCTCCTCCCCCTGCCAGTGCGGCCCATCAGGCCACGAGAGCCGGAGAAAGCCCTGCAGGGATATAAATAGCTCCTCGGGGGAGGAGGGGAGAGTGCAGCAGCACGTTTCTAAAGATGCTTGCTGCAGAGGGAGGTTTTGCTGGATTAATCCAGAGGGGAAGGGAATCGCTAGGAAGTTCACTGCTACAGCAAGTAATGTCTGTGGAAAGAGGGCAACAGCTGTCCTGGGGAAGTTAAAGGGGGAATGCCCCGCTTTCTGAGAGAGCAGCGAGGCGGGGTTCCCATTCTGAGTGTCCCACCTATTTCAAATCGTTTCCTCAGAGCCCCCCCCGCAGATGGGTTGTGTGTAGGCACGAACGGCCCACGGCTGAGACAGACAGCGAGGATACGAACCAAGTCGGTGGAGGTGTTATTACCACACGCAGCTTATTGTCTGTGCCAAGTTTGTACAGAGCCAGGTGATGTTTCTCGTGCGCGCTGTATTGCACTGACTGTGCATGCAGTGCTCTGAACATGCCCCAGGAGCGGGGCACGGTAGCGCTGGCTTCCCTGCCCTGTCCCCGGTTTTCCTTGGAGAGACAAAGCCGAGAGGTTCCTTCTCCCCAGAGCTGCCCTATCCCCCCCGCCTCCCGGAAACTTTAGGGAACTACAGACACAGACGCCAGAGGCACAGGTGCGCGCTCGCCCCTTCCCCGCCGGAGA
>VZRH01004247.1:36010-52283 GCA_013397555.1 Urocynchramus pylzowi | reverse complement strand
CCGGGGAAATAAAAAAAAAAAAAAAAAAAAAAAAAAAACCAACCAAAAAAACAACCTTAATGATGCTTTTCAAATAGAAAGATAAGCTTGTTACAGAAGGCTAAGTCGCAGAAGATACTTATTAGAGATTCACCTCTTCTAACACTCCCTTATAGAGAACAGAGTACCCCAAAACAGCATGTATCAGACATTAAACTGCTGTTCCAGATGATCTCCACCAAGGGCCAAGATTCCCTCTATTTTATTTCTAATCTATGTAATGGGATTCTTCACATAAATCCTGCAACTAGCAGCAACTAATTAGGTCAAATTAACAGGACATATGTTACTTGATCTATTTTGAGTATAAATCCTCAAGATGAAGCTACCCTCCTCTTTAAGGTAACAACTACTGGTGTTAAAAGTGAAAAGACAACTTTATGTTGAGGTGTGTTTACTACTCCTTTAGTCAGAGCCTTGCTCAACATTAAGACAGATTTCCAGTGGACTTCAAAGCTATATTTATTTTCTTATCACCTGTGCTACCCCTTCATCCTAAACAATTTGCATAAGCCTGCATAATGCTTCTCAGCTTATGCCTCACTGCCACTATATATAGATGAACTGGAAAATTAGCTTAGTAAAGCAACTTAATTATTTTTTTCTTTCCTTATTTCTTCCTGCCTACACACTGTGCATGTATTTTTGTGCATGAAGATGTGAAAGAGAGATCATGTACTCAAAAGGAATTTTAAGGGCTAAGTGTTATTGTACTTATTAATTATTGGGGGAAATAAAATTTTCTAAACTGATGCAAAAGTAGATGCCATAAGAACAATCCCAAATATCACAGGGATTCCAGTATATGTGTGTACACCTCTGTGTGTGCATGTGAGTGGGTGTGTTTGTAAATGAGAAGCAGGATTTTTTTCCTTTTTTCAAAAGAAAAAAAAGACAAAAAATATTTTACCTTTTCTTTGTGACACACATTGAGAGTTATGTAGTCAAGTTAGGTTCTGATATTATTAACAGTACATCTCATACATTTCATACAGGCTTTTTTTCATTTTCTGTGTTGTCATTTATTTGCTTAGCAATCTATTTGCTTTCAAGTTTCTATTTTCAAATTAGGTTATTTCTTTAAAAACCTTGAGGTGAAATTAAAAATCTCATTGAATATGGAATATCTCTGATTGGATAGGACTCATAAGGAAATAAAAACAATACTTATATTTTAGTTAAAAGTAGACATTTTTCTGACAACTTTTCTTTGCAAAAAGTTTAAATATAGATCTGCTTGCCTAAAAAAATTAATTTTATAATTAATGAAGCTAATTTTGTAACACCTTAGCAATTAATCCCTGAGAAGCTTCCTCTCCTCAGTTCAGATAGCCCTTTAAAGCAGAAAGAGGCATTACTCTAAGGAGAGCTTACCAGTGTTTTCAACTCTAAGTTGAAAACTCTAAGCACTCCTGACTGAGTAGTACAAGCCTGACTACATTCACTATAGACTGGGTCTTATCCTATTGTCTGAAATATATCTTACTTCTCTAAACGAGGTTAAAAGCTACTTTTCTTCTCCTAATCATGTTTATGAAGTTAATGGACAGTCTGGACAGTTTAAGTATTCCAGTTAAGTGGAAGAAAGGTCACTGCAAGACTACTTAAAAGGTATCAGAGGATGCTAAAGGATAAATGCAGTTTTCCAAAGGATTTCCTAAAGGGTTTCCAAAGGATTTTAGGGAAGGCAAGTCAGTACTAACATTAAAATAAAAAATTTCTAGGAATTTCCAACTACCATTGCAGTGATAAAACTTGTGTTTATTTTTGCAAGTACATTTTACAGTTTTTTCCCAGCACTGACATACTCTCTTGGCCTTGCATGAAACTCACCAAAGCTGAAAGCTGGTGGGAAACTTTGACTTCCTTTAGTCCCAGGTGCTGCTCCTCAGTGCCCAGTGATGAAGGGTGTCAAGGTGGCTAGCTCTGCTCATTGCACTGCCTAAGAAAAATTTCCCTGACTTCAGTTGTAACTTATCCTACAAGGCTGAATTCAGAGGTTAAGGAAGCTGACTTGATATTTTCCTTCAACTCTGTGGAAAAAACTCTATATGGTTTTATGCCTAGCTTGTAATTTTTGGGCCTTTGCATTCATGGTTTATTTGTGACTGACAGACTTCTTCAGTGAGATTTGCCCCTGCAATTAGCAAGGTGCTTGCTGAGGTCTATATGTCCAAAGACAGATTTATCCAACAAGGAAAACTTGAAGAGAAATGCCCTATTGACTAAGTAAAAATCTCACCTGCAGATTTTGAGGGTTTTTCTGCAAGAGCACCAGGGGAATTTTTCCAAGGACCTGATGGGGAGAAGTAGCAGCAATAATCCAAAAAGTGATGATAGCAATTTCTGAGGATAACTCAAGTACCATCCCTGATGGTACAGAGATTTCATGCACCATCTCACAAACAGTATATGCAGGGGATTCCCCTGCTGAAAAGGAGCTTGGCAGTAATGGACCTGGGAGTCCCGTTGGACACCAAGTTTTCCATAAGTCAGTGATATGAGTTTATGGCAAAGGTGACGAACAATATCCTGGGGTGTACTGGAAAAACCTCTGTCAGCAGTTCAAGGGAGGTGATCCTTTCCCTCTTCTAAGCACTGGTGAGGTGTCATCTGACACCTGTGTCCAGTTCTGGGCTTGTCAGTACAAGAAACATGGAAGTACAGAAGAGAGTCCAGTGAAAGACCACACATATGCTTAAGGCACTGTGTGGAAAGGCTGAGAAACCAGTAACTGTTCAGCCTTGAGAAGAGAAGGCTCCAGGGGTATTTGGTCAATGTCTATAAATACCTGAAGGGAGGTGCAAAGAAGAGGGAGCCAGGCTCTTTCCAGTGGAAAGTCCAGGACAGGACTAGAGTCAATGGATAGACAGTGAAACACATCAGGTTCCCTCTGAACATCAGGAAACACTTTTTTTACTGTGAGTGTGACTGACCACTAGCACATATTGCCCAGGGAGATGGTGACATCTCTGTCCTTGGAGATGTTCAAAAGCAACATGGACATAGTCCTGGGTAACTGGCTCTAGGTGGCCCTGCTAGACAGACAGGTTGGATTATATGACCTAAAGAATTCCCTTCCAATCTCAAGCGCTTCTGTGATGCTGCAATTCTGTGGCATATGTGGGGGAGGGACTGTTAACCACTCTGGTGCAGGCCCATTCCAAGGTAGGCTATTAGTATGTGCAAGAAGTGTCTCCTACATTTTCTACATCGTGTTAAAAAGATAAACTAAAATAAATCAGTCTGTCAAAGAAAAAGCAGACTTGACAATGCACAATCTCCCCTAAAAAATGCAACTAATTATTGCAAAATATAGAAGTACAACTGCATTTTCTAATACACCTGATTCTTCAGGGTTATCTGTATTACAAGCTTCTCAGGAGAATAAAGAACAATTAAAGGATCAATTACTTTAAAGGTGCTAGCCATTCATATTCATAGCTTCAGTGAAGAAAAATCCTCAACTCTGTCAAAACTGGTTTTATCAGAACTAGTAGTTCCAAGAAAACAGGTGAAAACCCCTGTTCCCTAGAAAATAAGCCAGAAGAAAAGAGGTATGGAAATACTATTTTAGCACTCCAAGTTCACACATCAGTTGAATGTAAGATTTAAAGACTGTAACTTGTGTTTAGGTTAACTTGGTTGTCAAATTGCTCATGGGATCTGACCTAGAGTGTGAAAATTCGTGTTCATGAGCAGAGAAATAATCAAACTGAGCACTATCCACCTAACCTTCACAAATTCAGAAATATCCTGCCTGGAAATTATTCTGTAGCACAGTTTTCAGAAGTTTTAATGTGTAATGATCTGCTTTTGTAACATTTGCACTTTACAGAGAAGTATTATTTCTCTTTTAAATATATTCTGATATATGGTGATATATGGCACTTGTAGATTTTCAATATTTCTTCTCCCCTCATATTTATTCATCCCCATGATTAACTAACAAAACAATTAAAAGAAATGAAATGCGAACAATATTAGATATATTCCCTCACCATGACTGCACAACATTTGTTTTGGTTCAGTAGCATCCTTGTTTATACCTCGTATTACTGTGTTCCTATGATTTCATTGAAATTTTTCAGAGATTCCTTTATATTCAATGTTCCTTTTCACCTTTTATAGTATTTCAGTTACACACAGTAGATGAAACGCCCTTCTAAAATTTCAGTATTTGAAATGTGTGGCTTTTGAACACATTTGGAAAACCTATTTATCATCAAGGAGAACTTATTTTGACCTAAGGAGTTTTATACATATATTTATAGTAATGACTACAAGCTATTATGCTGGTCATAATACAAAGCAGATCAGCTGGTATTATTCTCATAAATATTTAAAAGTTAACACACCAACAGTGTAGGCGAGCAGTATTATAATAGAGTCACTAAAAAAGGGAAAATCTATGTGAATTTCATCTAAATAAACTTATTTAAAATAGAAGCAGACATGACACTCTGGGGCTTTATTTTGAGTTAGCAAGTTAAACTCAGATTTAAAGACCATTAGAATAAAAACTTGCTACTTTTTTCTTCTCTGTCTTTTAGACATAATTTAACTAGATCAGCTTAGTCACTTGTAGTTTGGAACAAGTTCTTCTGATATAGTCTAAACACAATTTATGTGAGGATTCATGCATACTACATGTCCCAGAAGACTGCAATCAAGGTGCAGTCTTGGACATGTCTTTGATCAACCTGATCTGCTGAGTATGTCCCTGCCCAGGGCAGGGGGGTAGATTATCTTTAAAATTCCCTCCCAACCCAAACTATTTTATGACTTCTTAATTGTATTTTCCAGCTGAAGATTCTAAGCAGTACAGACAATATCAAATTTGGTCTCTGTATCCAAATGTGAGAACAACAGTCATAACTGGGATTCTGGACCATGGCAGAATTGTGTGGAGGGAAATATTAGGTATATATATATAAACTAATAGATTGCTCCAAAAGCACTTCCTTTTCTATATTCCTTTGCTCTTCCAGTTTTCTTATGTTTATAAAATCCATGTGGATAGATTCATCATTTACCAAATTTAATTTAATCTGAGTCAAGAAAAAAGAAACTGAGGAGCCTTTTGGTTGCCTTTTTAGATGTCTCCATTTATTGCTCACTTAACTCCATAGCCTTGGACACGAACAGAAAAAAGCATTTTATTCACAAAGATGTAACATATCAATAAAGGGAACAAAGCCCTTTTTCTACCTTCCGCTTTGGTATCATTGCTGTCTCCCATAAGTAACTAGAATGGTCTGTTGGGAGCTTTTGCCAGAGGAACAATCTTACGTATATTTAAGGTGGTTGCTAAATGGTATTGTGCTTATCATTTGTGAATCACTGGAGCTTGCATCTGTTTCTTATGGCTGGGTTTGGGACCGAAAGGATTATTTTAATGGCCCATTAAACTCTCACCTGTTTTGTTGCTTACACTAATCTATTTGTAGGTTCATTTGTAGATTTTTTTAAGGGAGGTAAAAGCATATATTCCTTTCCACAATCCACCTTAAGACACTGCAACTGTCACCCACATAAAATACACAAAGGACTCATAACAATAAGCAACTAGTTCAAAGTGGTGAAGAAGTGGAATTCCTTTAGTCCTTAGTGTCTACATCCAGAACTACGGAAATGTAAAGGATAACAGAATGTCATAGCTTCCTAAGTATGCTGTGAAGTCTGAAATGTCGTAATAATAATTTTTTTTTTTTTAGTCTTGGTAAAAATCATGTAGAATGTTGTTTACTCATACAAAAATGTTAGCATTAAACTATGGCATTATTGCAGATATTACTCTTTAGGATTAATTACTTGTACTTTAATAATACCAAAATTAATATCATAGAATTATAAAAGGGTTTCGTTTAGAAGAGACTTTTAAAGGTCATCTCATCCAATGCTCCCTCTGCAGTGAACAGGGACATCTTCTGCTAGATCAGGCTGCTCGAAGCCCCACCCAACCTGAATGTTTCAAGGGGTGGGATATTTATTAACTCCTGGGGATACCTGTTCCTGTGTTTCGTCATTGTCATTGTAAAAAAAATGTCTACCATAAGCACATTTATACAATATTTTTTAAAATCCAAAATTTAATTTTGTTTTCAGTATATTTAACCACACATTTTCACCTCTTGTGCTTCAACTTGGTGATGAGTAGCATCCTGGAAGACTGCACATACAATGACCAAAGGCTTGTTGTGAAGCCCTCCAGTCTTGATTTATCAGAAGTACAAATTGGTGAAATAGTTATATCACAGTTGAAAGAGATACTGACTCAGTTAGTAGTTACATAAAGCTTTCCTGCTTATTGCACTGGGTAAGGTTACATCTCATCCAAAAGCATTACTTTTCAAATAATGGCCCATAAACATAAAGAAAGAAGTATAGCAAAGTATGTAGCACCAACACTGCACCTAGTACTTAAGCAGCATAGTGGATCCTCAAAGCAAAGATTTTCAAGGCTACATAAACAAAATTGAATAACAAGATTTTTGAAAGTGGTCTGATTTAACCTCTTTCTGTTCCTGCTCAGCCCTCACCAAGACTAAGCTTTCCTTTCAGCGAAGAATTGTTTGCAATACATGCTAAAATTGCTTATCTCTTCTACTTTAACCCCCATCTATTTACTTTCCTCTATTTCCAGTTTATCAGTACTACTTTGAGAAAGGTTCTTCTCTGTTGACACAACTGGTACACATCTAAAAGCTTTATTTGAGATCAATATTTCAGTAGCTTTTGAACTGAGAGACTGCCAGTGTTGTTGGCATAACCACATGGACAGAAATAGTTGTGCTAACACACACATCAGAATAGCATGCACTGAATTTTTCCTTTTCAACTGCACATAAATCCCCATCTCTGAGGTTTATATCTGTTGTTCTGCATTTCTGATACAGAATAATTTATTTGCAAAAATCTACTTATCTTTGGAGAGAAAAGAAAGGTCCTCATCCTTAGAGCAACAAGTGGCTTGCTAAGAAATGATAAAAAAACTTCTCAATATCTAATAGTAAACAAATCAACAACCAACACCGCCCAAAATACAGGTAGACAACCTTCAAGGCATAAAACATGCATAATTCATGCAAAACTTCAATTTACATGAAAATGTAAAGACATCAGGAAGAACAGGAAGACTTCTTTAGAAATAAAGTAGTTTTTGGTAGTTTGGAAAGATCTGTAGAAAGATCTAAAGAAACTTGTGTGAATGTGCGGGTTATACCTTTAAAATTACTGGGTTTGAACATTGAAGGAGTAGGAAACACTGAACTGCAAAGGCAGCAAACAGACAAAAACCAAGAAGGGTGTCATGAATAACCAAAATGTTAGGCCATATGTGCTAAAAGAAGAGAGCAAGCTTCACCTGTGATAAAGGAATATGAGTCTCACAGCTAGTAAAGAAAAACATTACTGCATATTATCTGAGCCACCTGTGTTTCAGAAAGGCATTTCTTTTCAGGAAAAAGTGTCATAGATAGAAATTAGCAGATATAAATCACAATGCAGTGCATTGAGCTTGGATTTGAGGTGGTGGTTGCAGAGCAAGGTCCTAGTGATATCAACTTTGCTTTTCTTTGTAGGATTTTGAACTACAAAATAATAGACTATAAAGAAAAAACCCCAAGATAAAAATCATCAATATGCTGTTTGTGTTATAGCTGGTGAAACAATGCTCCAGAGCCTAATGGCAGCAACCAAAGTCTATAAATCTTGTCATATACAATGAAAAGCAAGAATATAGAGATGTGAGCAAGTGGTTAGAGTAAACTTAGGTCATACATACTTCAATGTACTTTAAATAATGCTATCTAATGTTCTTACACTATCTCTTCCTTAAGTTGCCCCTTATCAGTTTGCAGCAGCTAATAGCTGTCCAAAGGTATATTCTGTTAAAGCATGGATTCTGTGAAAAAAATAAACAAGATGAAAAAAGGGATTTCAAATTATCTGCCTTCCTTTGTTTCCATGTCTATGCTGTTTAGAGTCAAGTACTGATGGTAAAATTCAAGAAAACCATGGGCTAGAATTACTAAATAAGTGGGAGATTTGCCATAAACACACTGAATTAAATCATCCACTCAAGTCTAGTCTCATTGTGGTCAACTGCTATGTGAATGAGGAAAGACTTAGAGAATATGGTCTTTTTCAAATACTGAAGGAACAGAACTATGGGGAACTAAAACCAAAGCATCAGTTTTTAAAAATACTGTCGATACCATTACTTTGCTCTCTGATCTTTTGATTGAAGCATTTCTGATGGTATATTCTTATAATTGCAATGATTTCGCACTTTATTCCTTAGAAACTCAGCTTAAGAAGACAAGAACAAACTGAAAACTATCATGCTTTTAAGAATCCAGTGTTCTGAAAGGTAAACAAAACTTGTCCTAATATAGATAAACTGAAACACTGGGAAGAGCAATGGCTTCCCCAATATCACCTCTTAAGTGCTGGAAAACTTGTGAATAAAAGAAATCTTAGAATCCTCTCTACCAAGTCACCTTACAAAGGGAAAACCTTTATTTGATTTATACTAATGAAATAATTTATTTCAACTTGAATTTTGGATATAGGGAAATGATTTTTAAAATTCATCTGTGATTTCACAGGTAGTAGTGGTCTCATTCTTTCTCTGCATTCCCACAATATAAAAACCGTACATTTTCAGACTGCCACAACAACCGTTCAGCCCCTTATCTCAGCTTGCATATCTAGTTCACTGTCACTTTCCTGGTTTCCAAAAATGCTTGTTTCTATTAATTCATATGCACCCATACCTATACAAAAAGCAGTGGTCTAGAAAATGTTTTTAGGTAGGGCAATACAGAGAAAGGGGTATAGATCTGTGCTGGGGTGGGTCACAGACAAGAAGAATAATGTGCAACATGATTTATGCCACTTTTACTGTGTGCTTTAATAAATATGCTACAAGTTATACAGTGAAAGGAAGGAAAAATTAGAGTTCATTCATCTTTGGACAGTTGTTTGATATAATGACAACTCTTGAAAGGCACTCACTAACATTTATTACCATCAATAAAGAGATGGTTTTGCTTTGTTTTGGTATGTGCCTATATTACATGAAAATTATCAAAGAGATGTGTCCGTGCCTATTAATTTCACATTAAAAACTTCAGAAAATAAAGCAGACTCTTTTTAAAACAGCAGATTTTTTTCCTTTGGCAGAGATCTCATGATGCTGTTATTTTATCTATAATTATATATATCATATTATTAAGAGTTGACACATTGTTTGGATTGTTTTTTATGAATTTATCAGAATATAAAATACTGACAGTTTTCACATATATGTCTGCTGGCAAAGACAACAAAGAGATCCACATCTATTCCTCTCTAAAACTTCTTTTCTCCTCTATTTGTGATGCCTTTTAAGATCATCACTGTTTAGCAATCCCTTCCTCTGCTCACAACTATTTACTTTTGACAGTGCTTTGAGGGTTTGTCTGCTCAAAGTACAACAACTGGAATTTTGTGCTCGTCTTGCTGAAGACAAGGAGACTTTGTCCCCTTCCTGAGATGACATTTTGCACCCATGTCTTGGTTGGAGACAGTTTAAAAGGAAGACACCCCGTAATGTATTGCCTGCTTCTATGGTATTCTTTTCCACCAATAAGAAATGAATATGAGTAGATATAAGTGAAAAAATAAGTTTACTGACAAGCAGAAGAGAAACAGGCAAACATATCAGTAAACAATTATTAGATACAAAATTGCCAATTGCACAAACCTCACAGGAACAAAGAGACCTGGAAAGGTGGGATAATCCTTTCCCCACAAAAGATTCCCCACTCTGCAGCCTAGATCATTGCTTGAAAGACCAAGGGAAAGATAGAGTCTGCCTCCTTCCCCCTTCTACTTAGCTCTCCAGCAGCTGGAGCTCTGACTGGTATTGTCCAGATCAAGGGGCTACAACTTATGGCAGAAGACAATAGAAGCAGTTAGCTGGAGCATCTCAGCCTCAGTGCTTTTTGGGCTTTGTCCAGGCCTTGTTTTTGGAATGGAGCAATTTGGACCAGAGCAGGAACCCCCCATCTTCACTGTGACAGCAGTCCCCGAGGGCAGGCACTGTAGAATTCACCCCAAAGCAATCCAAAACACAAGGAAAGAACAAAAGAGAAGGGGGAAAAACCCAAGGTAGAGTTTCTCCCTTGAGCAAAGACCACCAGGCAAGACAGAAAGTTCAGTTCCAATGCTTCTATCTTTTAAAGGGACTGTGGTAAGCCGTCATCTGCCCCAAGATCCCACCTGACCCATTTTGGGCATACATAGATATGGAATACAATGACATTTTGGATTACCCACATCTACCCACAATTTTCTTAGAAACTTCCCTTGAGATGCTTGGGCCAAACCTGAAGAAAATTACTTAATTGGCTGATATGATAACATGTAAACTGGACAAATGAGACTTCATTAAACCTGAATCTCAAATGTGTTAAATCTCAGTCTGTCTGACAAAGAAGTAACGTTACAATCAGAAGCAAGCTTTGTTGCTAGAAGAAACTCAATACACTAACTTGCCCACATTACTGAAAGGAACTTCCGAAGGTGCATTTTGCAGGGCTACAGCATACATAGAAAAAATTACCAGTCAATGGCAATTTTGACTCACTAATATTACTACTATGCCATATGTACTGGCACATACCCACATTAAAAATCAGGCACATAATTCTAAAAGGGAATCTCATTCAGAATGCTATGATCTCTATAATTTTAATAGTTTATCTTGAAAATGTACCTTTAAATTAAGTCTATGACATCAGGAAAGAGCAGAATTAGCATAGTCCAAATTTGGATGTCAAAACTGCAATCTTTGCTTCTCTCTTCATTTTCACTAATGAAAACTGCAAGTTCTAAATCTTAAAAAGGTTCCCATTTTGCCAGACCAATCTTATTGGAGCAGAGACACATGTCTTGTTCCATATTAGAGTGCACCAACAATAGAAGACTCAGCAAAGGGTTCAATTAATTGACTACTAACATAGCTACAAATGTTGATGGTGTCCCTAATGAGATGGAGCTCCAGCAACTCATCTGATGATGCAGAGTTGAGCACCAGGTTGGAAGAGACCAATGAAATATCCTACAGCTCATGTCTGAAAAAGGATGATGAGAAAATCACAAGGTAACAAGGTCAAAGTTGAGTTTTGACAGGAACTGATATTTTCCTTCCAATGCAGATTCACAGTGCTTCCTTTTCTTTCAGCCTCATTCAAACTGAAGAATATTTCATTTCCTATGCCATGAGACATATTAAGTTCCTTTGGGAAATGTCATGACTTTGAGAGGCAGTGCAGTTTGCATAAATAAAAAAGACCGGCAGTTGCAATTACACCACTGACTTTCTCTTTATCCTTATGAGGTTAAAATCCTTCTGTGTTCAGAGTATGGATAATTTCTCAGGTGGACTGTACCTAAAGCCTTTTCTATAGGCTATGCCTATGCTGTTCTCTTCTCGTGTACACACAGCTGTAAATACAAGGAGTCTATGGACAGGCTAGATGGGGGTGTCTGTAGAGAAATAAGGACAAAGTCTGCTCAGGTTACAGGGTTGCTACTGTAAATCTTGGGAAAGAATTACTACTAAACACTTCAAGCTCAGACATCCACATGTTGGAACCAGGCTGAGTAACCAAATACGAGAAGGTTTTTTGGTCATGGAAGTGAAGTTTCTAATCGGTTTCTTCCTTATCATACTTCCAGATTTCCACATCTTTCCTACTTGCTCCAATATCTCTTGACTAAAAGCGTTTCTTTAATTTTTCTTAAACAACTCCTTTGATATCTTTTCTCTCTAATACCTCAATTTATATTGCTGTTTGTTTTCCATTACGATCCAAGGACAGAAATCTGTTAGAATACCTCTCAGCAATATTATTAGAGGGTATTTTGTAAATGTCCCCATTTGTTTGCAATTTTATTTTGTTCTGGACATAAAGGTACATGCTTGCTTTATTTCTAAGGACATAAAAATCTTGCCTCTTGTTGGCTAATAGAACAGATGCAATTTTCCCAAACATTGATGAGCAGCAGTCATCACATTATGAATAATCAAAGGCACTGTAAAATCTCTTTGACCTTGGGCTTTATTCTTCATAGCAGAGGTTCAGTTTAGGGGGGTTTGTATTGGGGGTTGTTTCCCTGGGAAGAAGTGGCTGTATATGTCTGTTTGATTTTGATTTGTCCTGGAGCATTAAAACTTTGTGTTTCCTGCTGAGTACAACATGATGGTTTGCAACATCAAGGCTACAGATCTTGTCTTCACTGACATAGTGGAGAGATGAACCTAGACTGAAATGGTATCTGTAAAAAATGGCATGCTGCTATTGACCATATAATTAGCATTTCAGTTGGAGACAACAGAAATCAACAATAAGAATTTGGTCCAATATCTACTATGGTCAGAAGTACCAGAGCAGAAGCTAGAGTAACTCTATTTAAGTCAACCACAGACATGGTCAGGAGTCATAGAATCATAGAATGTCTTGAGGTGGAAGAGACCTTAAAAGATCATCTACTTCCAACCCTCCTGCCTTGGGCAGCATACTAGTTTGAAAGCAAACCAGTGAAAGATTCCAAGTCAGAACTACAATTTAATAGGAAAATTAAAATAAAGTCAGAAAAGACTGGCTTAAACTGACAGAGTCAGGATACAACCTGACACCCTGTTCATCAGGGTGGTGGTAGCAGTCTGATTAAATGATGGCTACAGTCAGTAGCTACAGCTGCCCATGGTGTTCCAAATCTGAGATTATATCCAGGTAGGAATGCTTGTTTCCACCTCCTGGGCTGAGCATTTGACTATGGGATGATGTAATTTTATCAGTCATGCAGTGAGGCTTGATGGCCTATTAGCAGAAGATAGCCCCCAGAGGGAATTATCAGAGATGAGTCATGGAGGAGATAAAGAACACTGCCCCACCTGTTTTTAGCAGCTTATGAAGATGTTAATAGAATACATACTTTTGGTTACATTTTACATTGTAACCTAAGATGGGCAGGGACACCTTTCATTAAGCCAGTCTGGTCAGAGCCCCATCCAATGTCGCCTTGAACAATTCCAGAGATGGGACATGGACAATTCCTCTTGGCAACATGTTGCAGTACCCCACCAAACTCATCATGGAAGAATTTCCTCCCATCATCTAATCTAAACCTACTTTAATTTTGCATACATTCTCCCTTATCCTGTCACTACATGCTCTTGCAAACAGTCTCTCTCAGTCTTTCTTGAAGGCTCCCTTCAGGTATTGGAAGGCCCTAATTAGGTCAATCCAAAACCTTCTCTTCTCCAGACTGAACAATCTCAATTCTCTCAGCCTTTCCTCAGGAGAGGTGTTTCCTCCCTCTAATCATCCTGGCGATGATTAGAGATCCTCCTCTGGATTTGCTCCAACAACTTGATGTCCTTCCTGTTCTGGGGGCCTCAGGCCTGGACGCAGCACTGCAGGTGGTATCTCACCAGGGCAGAGTGGGTGAATCACCTCTTTCACCCTGCGCCCATACTGATTTGGATGCAGCTCAGGACACATGTGGCTTTCTAGGCTGCAAGTGTATATTGCCAGCTCATATTCAATATTTCATCCACTAACAGCCCCCAGTCCATCTCAGCAGGGCTGCTCTTGATATGCTTATCCCCTAGCCTATGCTGATAGCAGGGGTTGCCCCAACCCAGGTGCAAAACCTTGCACTTGGTCTTGTTAAACCTCATGCAATTCCCATAGGCCCACTTCTCAAATTTGTCCAGTCTCTCTGGATGGCATTTCATCCTTCAGGTGTGACAGCTGTACTACTCAGCTTGGTGTCATCTTCAAACTTGCTGAAGGTACACTAGATTCCTTTGTCTATAGCATCAATGGAGATATTAAATAACACCGNCAGGTGCAAAACCTTGCACTTGGTCTTGTTAAACCTCATGCAATTCCCATAGGCCCACTTCTCAAATTTGTCCAGTCTCTCTGGATGGCATTTCATCCTTCAGGTGTGACAGCTGTACTACTCAGCTTGGTGTCATCTTCAAACTTGCTGAAGGTACACTAGATTCCTTTGTCTATAGCATCAATGGAGATATTAAATAACACTGGTCACAATACAGGCCTGTAGTGGTTTGACACTGGCCAAAAGCCAGGCACCCACTAAAGTCGCTTACTCACCCTCCCCTGCTACAGCTGGGCAGAGGAAAAAAAATTAACAAAGGGTTCATGAGTTGAGATAAGGACTAGGAGAAAACACTCCAAGGGCAAAACAGGTTCAACTTAAAATGAGTTTTTTAAACAAAATGAGTTTATTACTAACAAAATGAGTTTATTACTAACAAAATCAGAGGAGGATATTGAGATGCAAAATCAGCCCTTCAAAACACCTCTTCTTCCCCCAACCCTCCCTCTCCTTCTCCCTAACAGTGCAGGGAGACAGCAGGGTGGGGGTTTTGGTCAGTTCATCACCTGAAATTTTCTACCACTGCTCAGGGAGAGGAGTGAGACTGTGAGATTGTGGGGTGCCTCCCTCAGGAGATGGTTCTCTGTGAACTTCTNTACTAACAAAATCAGAGGAGGATATTGAGATGCAAAATCAGCCCTTCAAAACACCTCTTCTTCCCCCAACCCTCCCTCTCCTTCTCCCTAACAGTGCAGGGAGACAGCAGGGTGGGGGTTTTGGTCAGTTCATCACCTGAAATTTTCTACCACTGCTCAGGGAGAGGAGTGAGACTGTGAGATTGTGGGGTGCCTCCCACAGGAGATGGTTCTCTGTGAACTTCTCCAGCACGAGTCCACTCTCACAAGCAGCAGTCCTCCAAAACCACTACATCTTGAGTCCCTCCCAAGCGCAGACAGTCCTCCCAAAACTGTTGTGGCATGGGCTGCTCCAGCCTGGAAGCAGAGGCCCCATCTCTCTACTGGGTCTCCCACTGGATCACAGCCTCTTGCAGGCATCCACCCACTCCAGCATGGGCACCTTCCTCATGGGCTGGGGATCTCTGCATCCCCTGTGGATCTCCATGGACTGCAGGGGCACAGCTGCTTCACCATGGTCATCAGTCACTATGGCCTGCAGAGGATTCTTGGCTCCAGTGCGTAAAGCACCTCCTCCCACTCCTTTACTAACCTTGGTGTTGCCATTTCCTTCACATGTTCCCACCTCCTCCTCTTCTCTGACTAGAAAAAAATTACACCACCACCTTTGTTTTGATTTCTTCTTAAATATGTTATCACAGAGGCTTTAATAACCTCTCTAATTGGCCCAGCCCTGGCCAGCGGCATGTCCATTTTCAGCTCCATCAGGGATTGGCTCTTCTGGACATGGTGGAAGCTTCTAGCAGCTTTTCACAGAAGCTGCATCTGTGGCCCCCCTGCTACCAAAAACTAGACTGTGCAAAACCAACACAAAGCCCCAGAGGGACATCACTTGTCATTGATGTCCATCAAGACTCTCATCACTAACCTCTGGATGTGTCCATTCAAAAAACTTCTTATCCATCTAATGGTCTACTCATCAAATCCATCTCTCTCCAATTCAGAGAGAAGAGTGTTGTGGGGGACTGTGTCAAAGGCTTTACAGAAGTCCAGATAAATGATACCTTTAACCTTTTGTCCAGGGTACAGAGAAATGGGTGTGGAGTGTTCAGTGATGTTTATATAATTTCATCTTACATCACAGCCATGGGAGTGGTTTCAGCAGGAGGAATGCCATGTCCAGAAATAGAAGGGGGGCCATTTTATCTGGCACAGTTCAGCGAAGGGATCTGTGGACATGGCATCCCATGCTTGGCCATTGTTTTTTCCCCACTTCCCATCCCTCTAAGATGTTTTTGTGGGACAAGGGCCTGAGAAGAGGCAGCGGGGGTGCTGCTGGGGATGTGGTGCTGAAGCTCAGAAAGGCAGCCAAGATCAATGGGGCTGGGGGCATAGTTTTACAGTTGCCAGATGGACCACTTCCCCACATCCCAGTGTGACAAGGACATGGAGCAATAATGCCAATACTAATCAGCTGAGCCAAAAACCAGTCTAGCAGGGTGGCACAGGTAGAGACACATCCATCACTGTCACCATCGCTGCCACAGAGAGGGAGCAGGAAAACCACCACCACAGGCAAGCAGCTGCTCCAGCAGCGCCAACACCCCCCTATCTGCCATCGGAATCATCCCATAAGCCCCTGCCATCCCATTATTGTTCTGGGGATGGAGGGGGGGGGGGGGGGGGGCAGGGGG
>VZRH01004247.1:11079-32997 GCA_013397555.1 Urocynchramus pylzowi | reverse complement strand
TTTTTTTTTTTTTTTTTTTTTTTTTTTTTTTTTTTTTTTAAATTTTATTTTTCTTTTTCAGTACCAAACCATATTACTAGGTCGGTGCCTTTTCTTTTTTGGGTGAATCTGATGGTGTAAACCTCTAGAAGAACTATAGTGGTGTAAAGGTGCTCCTCTGTTACGCAGTAATCAGACTTAAAACTGAAGGTGAAAGAATCAAAAATCCCTCCTATTCTTGTAGTCAGTGTGCATGTGTAATCATGACATCAGTACTTTAAAATATTAAACTGTGACAAACCTCATGTGAATTTGCAACCTCCACCTGATTGGTAACTAAAGTGTTGTCAGTCAAGCCCCGGCCACAATTTGAATAGCAGTATCACACGCATGAATGGATGCATGTGTCTGTTGGATCTTCAGTTGCACTGATTGGTAGTACCAGAGATAGTCCACCATGTAAGGCAAAGAAGCAAATCTGAAAATGGTAGCCGAAGAGGACAAAAATTATCACTGGCATATAAAGATTATAGCTAGCTACCACTATAACTATTCCATTTGCTATTCTGCATCTCATTCAGGTATGGGCACCATTTGGTATTTTCATTTGTCCTATTTTTGAGTTTGTCAGTGTGTTTATTTAGTATTAATTTTAATTTTTCTAACATGGCTTTGGGAACAAGGCTTCTGTCTCACTCTTGTGTGCACAACCTGTTGTCATTTTGGAACATTCAACCATTTGTAATGCTCTCTGGGGTAAAAGGCTCTAACTTTATGAATTCTGTAGCTTTGGGGAAGAAAGGCTTCCTGGTGTAAAAAAAGACAGTTTATTTAAAATGTTTATTTGAGAGAAAAAGCCTTAATAGGAGCCCACATTTTAGTAGACATCAAAGAATACACAAAAGAGAGAAGAAACTCAGGCAGCATGTACATCTTCTTAGGTGTACAAGCTTCACTAGTACTTCTAGAAGTACTCAGAGTCATCACTGTGTTCTGAATTTATCATTCAAATATTTATTAAAGTCTGCCTGTAGATACCTTTATTAACCAAACAGTTGTAAGAATGAAATTAGGTTTATTTGAGACCTGTGTTCTATAGAATTATGTGCTGGTTTCAGCTACAGTCTGATCCCTTTATTCTTCATTAAATTACTCCCATATCTGTTTTTCAAATTTTGCCGGAACTGTTGACAAGCTTTGATTCATTAAAGCTTGTATCATTTTTCTGCCCTTTTTTAGCATAATCACAGCAGTAGCTCTTTTCCAGTCTTCCAGAATTTACCTATTAATTTAAGATTTATGTAAGTATTGAAGTATTTCCTAAAGAGGCTACAACTTGCATAAAAATCTGAGACATTAAGTTACTCATCATTCCCACATGCCCATCTCGGACAAACATTTTTTATCTTCTGGAACTATAAAACCATCAGAACAATGTACATCTACCTTACAGGCCAAAAACACATCATACTCCACATCAAAAAGATGTCTTGTGTTTTCTTCATCACTGGACCAAGGATGCTAAAAAAATGTCCATTGTTGATAATACATCAAATACCTCTACCCCCCAAATAATTATGAGCTGCTTTTGCCAGTACAATCAGTCCTGACAATTATAAATTCTTCCCCTCTGCCTCCAATCTGCTCCCCACTTGCTTTGTGTTCTTGGTAAGTTATTCATAGTCTGCCTTTTAACCTAACGGAAATGCTGCATTTCCTGATGCAGTATTCTGAAAGGGTTGCACTGACACAACTAGCACAAACTCTCCATCCCTCTCAGCTAGCCTTTGACAAGAGAGGGCTGAGCTCACTAAAAACACTTTTGTTAACACTGACTGAAGTGCAATAGGTTGCAGCACAGCATGAAAGTTTTGTATTGTGCTAACTTCACTGTACCAATCTGTAAATATGCTCCTTGTGTTTTCTTGCACTTTAAGAGCGTGCTGCTTCAATATGTTTAAGAGCACAGTGTGTTCCCTGAAGGTAACTGTTCCTTATTTTTAAAATTTTGTCCAAATTTACTCAACTACTAATAGAACAGAATTAAAAGAAAATATCCATACATAGAAAAGTTCATAGTAGGTGTTTTCTGGTTGCCTTCTCCAAACCCAGTTCTTGCTTTTTTTATAGAAAGAAAAGTCTGTGATAGTGTCTGTAACAGAATAAAAATAGGAGCTTGGTCACAACTATCTGTTGCTTACAGCAACCTCTCTGTTTAAGGATTCTCTTACAGTATAAGTGTCTATGACACTGGTTACCTACTGAATTGGAACAAAACAACAGAATATGTATATCAGCTACTTTTTGCATAGCACACTTACTGCATGGAAATAAGTGTCTTGGAAAAGATGCCAGAAAAAAAGCAGCAAGAATATTCTTTTTCCCTGTGTGTACTTTCTTTGGTTCCTTGGTGTGATAAAATAGAGATCTAGACCAAATACTGTAAATGCAACTCTGATTTTATTTGTAACATGAATGTTCTACCTCAACCTAAAATCGCTTACAGAAATTAAAGATGGAAGAAAAAGATTTTCTTTAAAAGCACATAATTTCTATGAAATTGCTTACACTATGCTACACAGATATTGAATGGAACAGATTTATGAAAGGTAAAGTTCCCTTGTTTATTCCTCTGCATCATTTTCTGTGTTCCAGCTGATAATAAAAGATGTTGTGGAGAAAACTTAAAATAGCACTTGCTGGCTGATCCAGGAAGTTGTGCAAATGATAAAACTGTTGACAGGATTATAGTGTTATCTGTATATTACTAATTCCAGAGCTTTAAGGATTTGCCTGTGAGTTTGGACTACCTGCTATGAAAAGAGAGAAATCACAAAGGCAAAAAATTTGCTTATTCCCCCTTTTAAGTTTTTATAGCCAGTATGCTATAAATCTTTCTTAAAGCTACATTTTCTGAAGTTCAGGGACTGCATTAAAATCTTTACATTAGGGTTTATTTAACAGCAACAAAAAAATCTGGCCTTTGTAGTGTCAAAGGAAGTTTGCAAATCTGCCCTAAATTCTCTGCAAATTGAAGTAGGGAAATGGCAATCAAATAAACAACTATATTAGAAAAAAATAAATCACTGATTTGAGTACAATTTTATTATTGAAATTTTCCAGGCTGGCAATACCTGTAAATATCTCTTTCAGCTTTCTTATATGCAAGTATACGACAAGTAGTCTTGGCCTCCTACAATCCTGCGACCAAGTTGCAGACTTTGTTCAAGTCACAGTCCAGTCCCGTTTCTCCTGATGGTGAGTGAGATATAGCCACAGGCTCTGGTGTGCTGTGCAGCTCCTCATCCATCTCACCTTCATGGACTGAATGCCACAATGGCTGGTGTTAGTGAGAGGCTTCAGTGTACTGGCTGACATCCTCTCCCAAGCACCCTCGACTGTACTTCCACTCTGGTTTTCTTTCTTTAGCTCATCATGGGGATCAACTACTTTGTTCTTCATATAGACATGTACACAAAATTGTTGTTCCATGTCAGACACCAATTCAGTTTCCAGGGTTATCAGACAATCAGTCACCAGTAATACTGGCTGATCTGCTCCTACTGCCTGAGAACCTGCAGAACATCAATTCAAACCAAATGACAGAGACCAGTGAATGTATTTAGTGCTGGCAGAGCCCTCAACAATCTAAGTAAAGGGCAGGGAAAAATACCCATTTTCAAGCTGTCTCCTACACAAAGGAGGACTTATCTAATTCTCTTTGGATAACTACAGACTTTTCTTGAAAGTACACTTATGTGTTGTAACAGCAGAAGTGCAGTTTAGATGTCTTGTTCTTTCCTGTGAGCATCCAAGAATCATTGCTGATTTGCATACAATGAAGCAGTGTTTTACTAGCAGTTTTATAGTGGTACTTATCCTTTTCTCAGGGCAGGAAGTGGAAAAGCTGCAGAGACAACAGAAGTCAGAAAAGGAATAGAAAAAAAATAGCCAGTTTCTGATACTTAAGTATAATTACATATATTAATACAATTATGCAATTATCTTCATAGAAGCAAAAATCCTTGTGTTTACATTAAGTGTCATCGATTAGTTTACGTTAGCATTACATTTTGGAGATTGGTCTTCTGAGTCATTGGTCTGACTGGAAACGAACAATAGTCAGCAAGGTTATGGGAACATGGGACTTTATTCAGAATTTGTCTACTTCAGTTTGCATCTACTACACACTTGCATCCCTTACTGTCTAAAAAGGTTTTGTGAAATATAAAGGTTCTAATATGAGAGATATAGTAGAAAAAGTAATACAAATGAAAATTTACTCAAAGGGTAGCTTGATTAAAAAAAGAAATCTTGTGTCTGTTGCAAGTATCTTTCTTGTTACTCTGAATTGAGTACTTAATTCTTTCCAGCATTCTTAACCTCTTCTAATTCTCATTCAGGCCTCAGAAACCTCATGCATGTTTTCTAGGAAAAAAAAAAAAAAAGCATACTAATTATGAGCAGTCTCAGAAGTTATTTCTGAAATATGGGCACTAGAAATGTAAGTGTAAAGACCTGATCTGGAAATTTTTATGCCATTACTCAACTTGGAAAGCTGAACTTGGAAAATTTCAGGTTTAGGCAATGATCTGGGCCTGCTCTTTTTCTTGTTACCTGATTTCCTTGACTGCTTGGCAAGCTGGAGGGTTCTGTAGCAATTTATATGACTAGATGGATTTTGCAAGGTTTCTGAAGAGGGACATTAGGCATAACAAATGGCCAGCACTCTCACCATTGTCACTAAGTGTCAAAGCAATCCATCGGCTGTCGGGCATCTCTTCTGTGAAAGCTTTTTATCAGCTACACTCCCATAAGACAATTTACCAGCAAGCCACAAAAATATACTGGCAAGTTTCAGTCAAGATCTTGAAGGAAAAATCTCCCTATGTTTCCAATCATAGAACTAGCTCCATTGTACCATAATGAGACATCAGAAACCATCTCCTAGAATAATATTTATATCTCAGCTGGTTCTTTCACTAGAATAGGAGCAATAAAGAGAGAAAGAAAAATAATCAAAACAAACAGAAAATATAAACCAATTGAGCTGCACTGTAATGGATCTCCAAACAGACAGGAAGTATGTCTTATTTCTTCTTCATTGCAGCAGATCACAATTACTGCTGAAATGTCACACAACTGACAAATTCAAGCTTGAAATACCTCTTTGGCTTTTCCTTTCCCTATAAATACATCATGTCACAGCCCACAAAGGTAGAAAGGTCATACTGGGATTCTCTCTCTTACCTTTGTTGGTAACACTGTGTGGAGAAGGAGATTTTTGTTTCGTCTATTTTTTCTGATAAGTTGCAGTGGAGACGATGCTTATCCTGCTGTTTCAGAAGCTGCCAAAGACATATATTCAGCCATTACAAGTCCAGTCCAGCGTGTTTCCAGAAGCATACGTTTTGTTTCCCTCCTCTCTTGTTTTTCTCCTCTTCCCAAACAACAAACACTGTATTGTGAAGGTACAAAGCAAAAGATCTGAGTTAGTACATTCTTATGCTGCAGACATTGTCTCAGTGCTGGCAGAAAAAACAGGACATTTGGGAGTCGAGCAGTAAGCACTATTTTGTCTTGAGATATCCAGTGACTGTGCAGTCCAAGACATTTTTCAGAGGTAGGCAAGGTTTTTTAATTCTTTAGTGCTGGATGTCTTCATATGTATTACTTGCCTAATGGGCGAGCTTAAGTTTCTAGGTCTTATTAATCAATGTTTCACCTGCATGCCACTAGTTACATACAGCTGGGTAAAGTGGTTAACCCCTCTGCATTTATCAGTACACCAGTACTTTTGCTCAGCACAACCAGTGGGCCATTTTTTGTTTTCCTCTGTTGAGCATAACCTGACACAACCAGAAAACTTTGTGGTTAAAACAAACAAACAAACAAAGTTATATATGGTTTAAGAGTACAATGAGTATCTTGATCTTCCCTCTTCCCTTTCTTTCTGACCAATGTTATTAAAGGAATTTTTTTTATCCTCTATTTGCATAAAAAACAAAGAAAAATTAGAACAGCGCATACTAGAAAATTCCAGGTTAGTTTTGAGACTAGGACCTTGAAAGACCATCTGGACCAGGCTTTAATTCAAAGTAACTCATGGACATTTTGGTTTAATCATTAATTAGTACTTCAAAATGGGAATATCAATTTTAGGGCATGCTGGGAGCTTAATAAATGACACCTTAAATTTTTGGTTATAATGACTTAAGAAGAGCTGAAAGATCTACTGAACCCGCTTTTCCCCCCACCCTCCTTGCTTGTACTTTTCTGCTTGCTGCCCACAGAGAATTGTTAAAAATTTATATTCCACTAAACTCTACTCTGCAACTGACAGATGACATATTTTTGCAGTGTAAAATGTATCCACAGAGCGTATATCCTTGTTTAGATCCAATTTTATAACAGTTCATTAGTTTTTTAAATGGAAATTATGTAATATTTAAGCTCTTCACTTTCTCAGTATTGTAAATTGTGGTTACTGTGAATCTCCAGCTATATAAATACAGGATGAGGCTAGGAAGTAGTTTTACCAAAAAAAAGCAGACAGGGTTTACAGTGAAAGAGAATTCCAACATGAATTAATATTCTTAGATTTTCACCAAGTTTCCTCCCAGAGACTGAGATTATAAACCACAGCTTTACAACTGAGATATTTCTGGCCTATTTCAGGTAAAATAGCATCTACTTTGGGAAGACACATTTTTAAGGAAGATGTATGAGAAGTGAAGAAATCCAGAGGAGGAAACTCAAAGGCCTAATGAAGTGGCACATACACAAATCCGAAAAAAAGAATATGAAGACGAAAGAAGAGAAATCAGTGTCTCTGTGAGTGCTTCAGAAGGGGAAGGGAATAAGCTTCACATATACTTGAAAAAAAAAAATGGAATGTAAGACAGGTCTTTTCTCACTGTCTGGTTTAAGACAATTTAAAAAGGTGGACACTCTAAAATGAGTTACCTCCCCTTAGTTTTAACCAATTTCTTTCCATCAATAAGGAGAAATAAAATACAAGTAGATATGAGTGAAAAAATAAGTTTTCTGACAAGCAAAACAGCAACAGGAAAAAAAATAAAAGTAAACTAGATACAAAATTGCTAAATCTCACAACTTCCCTGAGAACAAAGAGACACCCAAAATGGCACAAATACCCTTTCCAAGATGGTGCCCACCACAGTCGACCTCAGTTGGGAGACAAAGAGAAAATGGCATCTGACTCTTCCCCCAGGACAGTGCCCTCCATGCAATCACATAGTCTGGGAGACGAAGCGAAAGGATGGTGGCAAACCCTCCTGGGAAAGTAGGAGCTTACACAGCAGTTCTAGTGGCAGATGAGAATTGCCAGCACATGTGGGGTCAGGGCCACCACCCATCACTTCTTCCTGCCACCTGCTGGACTCTGACAGGGGTGGTGAGGTTGTTTCTGAGCCATGGGTGTGTCAGGGCGGGAGGGAAAAAGCAGTCTGTCAGCACCCTACCCCAAAATTCTGGTTCTGGATGTGGCACCAGGTCTTAAAGAGACAGTATCAATGTGGATATGGAGGCCACAGATAGCTATGGAATACAATAATATTTGGGTTACCCATGACACTCACTTATATCACTGTTAAATAGAAACATAATTCGAGACAGGTGAGGTGATCATGAAAATAGGTTGAGGGATGCTTGCAGGTCTTATTTGAAGATAATGAATGTGAGCAGAGTGACATAATATGGAAGTAAGATCCCAGGATTTTTTAGCTATCAGATGCAATACCATCTATGGTGACTCAAGACAAAAAATAATTCAAGTTTTACCATGATAAAAAGTCACTAACATCATTGTAAGATCTTGAAGATGTCCTTTTCCTCCTTCCTCCTTCTTATAATTTGTTATAAAATAACAAGCGTCTGGAAGCCTTCCCCCGGGTGTCATACAAGCCTTTTTGATAGAAGTCTTTGGCATTCCACACAAGTGGAATGGAAGATGTTATAAAGTTTTCTGGGATTAAACTAGTTACAAGCAAACATATAGCATGGAGTCTAATAAAGTAGCCCCTGCTCTGCAACACTGCATAATGTTAAGAGAAGCATGAGGAAGAAAGGATAATGAAACAGCCTTGTGCAACAAAAGGGATGAAAGAAAATAGGAAGGACAATAACAGACACAGGGGTAGGAGGGTCTACAAACCAGAAGAAACATGCTAATTCAGTGCTTTTGTGCTCTCTGTATTAGGTTAGCAGAGCCAATCTGCAAGCCATCACTGCCCAAGTGATGTGAAAAAACCCCAGTCTATGACTTTTTATTTTCTCCTTTCATCTTCAAAGACAACTTCTTATGCTCTTTAAAGATGCCTGTGGTTCACTAGCAGTTTAAGGAAAAACAAAGTGCTTTCTTAATTATTCCCAGACATTCATTCGGGGGGAGGGGGGGGGGATATGAAACTCCCAGTCTGCAATTTGCAGCTGTGGAATGCTGTCTTTCAGGTCCCAGACTTCTTGCCACACTTTGGTTACATCTTTGCCACAACACACAAAGTCATGTTAAGACCCCAGTAAGCAACAGTGCAAATTACAGTGTTTATATAGTGACACATGTTGCTCTGGAACACTGTTCAGGTACATCTAGAAACAAGACTAACACAGTGACTTATTTCTCTGATAGAGATTTCTCTTTTAGTCTCTTAGACACAGAGAAAACAATCAAGGGGATAGAAAGAACCAAAAGAAAGGAGGTTTTAGATCAAATTCTTTAAAATGAAATATGGAATAGACCATTTCACTACCTGCAAAGATCACTGATAGGGATCAGGTTGTGAGAAGCATATAAAGGCATGAAGGAAAGAGCACTTATTCTTGATCAAACATGAGCAGTTTCTTTTTGTCTCTCATCACTCTCTGGTGAGCCCAGCATCTGTACTTGCAGCTCAAGTTCTTTCTGCAGAGCAGGACATGCATTGCAGAATCTCACAAGCACTTTCATATCACATTAAAAGTCCATGTCATGGCTCAGTACTCTTTCCACAACAGAAAATTATTGAGTTACTTTCTCATCAGGCTATGGATCACATATTTACTTCTGCTAACTGATCCTAATTCTCATTTCCTTCATTTAAGTACCTATAATCAGCTGCTTTAATATTGTGCCAGCAAGACAGCTGCTGATTAATTTCTTTTCATACCTTAACTTCCACTAATAACAAGCTATCACACAAATGTCACTGAATTAAACATCTAAAAAATCCTGGTAAATTCCTCAGGAGGGGAAATCGGGTCAGAGAAGACCCTTTGCATTGGCCAAGGTAATCCATTCGAACTTTAGCAGAAGACAGAAACAGATGTTCACACTGCCACCACATCAGACAGCATCTCCCTCATGTAGGACCGTGCTCTTCTCCACTTCATACGTACAGGGACACTTTGTACAGGAGTTTTGTTTTTTCAGGATCTGGAGAAGATAGGGAAAGAGGAAGAAGAGGAGGAGAAAGAAGGCTGGAGTGGGGAATCTTCCAAAAGAAAGTATTTTAATTTTTGGAACATAAGCAGCAAGCTCTGGTGCAGCGGACATGGGAATACAAGTAAGAAGGCCTGGAATTCATTCACAGCTTCTGTCCTGTGTGTGTCTGCATGGCTTTGAACAAACTAAGTTTGTTAGTTTTGCATCTTAACCTGGGTTACCCAGAGGTGGTTTAACCTGGAGATTAAAAATCATGAAAGCACAGTTTGGGGAGAAGGAAATGATGCCATTTAGCATCAAATGAAGACAGGCATGGCACCTCTACACTGGAGGCTATTGGCCTTGGTGCTGGCACTGGCAGGAGGACACAGAAGAGATCCCTGATCTCCCACTCACAAGAGGCTGGGAGGCAGTGGCAGTAATTTTAAAGGTTGTTTGATGAAGTGGCAGCCAGAAAGCACATTTCAGATTACTATATTAAAGGCATATTTTTTATCCATCCATATAAGTTCAAGGACATTTCTCCTGTATTTGTGGAGCTCTCTGCTAGCTCTTTGCCCCAAATTATTAAAAGAGAAGACTGAGCTTCCTTCTTACAGGCAAGCGCAGAAGGGATAAAAAAAAATGGATTTGGGATGGGTAGCATATGTTTTTTTTCAAGAACAGATGCCTAGAGGAATGGTACCTTCTATCCAAATGCCCCTGATAAAGGCCATACCAAAGTGGCCATTGGCAACACAACAAAAGACTGTTTCACAGCTGCCTCTTCTGTCAGCCAGGCTGCAGTGCCTTGGAGAGTGAAGGACTGGAGACAAGCACAGAATACAGTACAGGCAGCAAGCAGTCCTGTATTCTTGCTGAAGGACTTTGACAGGCATCCTTCATAAGTCCAATCCTCTACACTGAAGGCTGCAGTAGTTTGGATGGAGAGGCCTGAGTGTTCAGAGAAAGCATTATAGGTACCTGAGACCTACATACTGTCTTTCTGAACTCATACATTATGTCTGTCCTAGTAGATGGATGGATAAGTTGTTTAAAGCATTCTTTAAATGCTCCAAAAATAAAATGGGAAAACATCTACTTACTTTGATGCCTTTAATGTGCAACTCCCTCAGCTTTTCCTTTCTGCTGTTTTGGTGTCTGCACTAATGCTTAAATGTGGATCACTGCTTTATTTTCAAATGGGGTCTGATGCAGAATGGGGTCCAATGCAGATTAGGCTATGCAAAAGCCAGATAGCTCCGCTTTTCTTTTTCCCCCTTAACTTTCACACTCACCTTGACTCTGATTTCTCTCTTAGAGTCTCCAGAAAAGAGTGTTCCTTATAGCTCATATTTCCTGTTTTGGCTTTGTAATTTAACATCACATAAAAACTAGACATTACTATGAGCAGCAATGGCCCTGCCTCATGCTGTGAAAAATTAGTACCAGTAAGGCCTCTAATATATTTTCAAGAAAGCACCTTTAAAAGCACTCAGCAGAAGCCTTGATAAAAATTAGCTCTTTATGCCAGGTGTGTGCCAGGCCATGTCAAGCTACATCCAGCAAGGTAACTTTACAACATGTATAAAATAAGACACTTACAATATTTTACTTAGCTGGATATTGACATTGGTTTGCCATGGAGCTGGCACACTGAAAAGGCAAAAGTACATAGAGCACATAGAGCACATCACCGTTCCCTTTCTTTTTTCAAGGTCATGCTTATACAAGGTCACTGTCTTAGTTTTGAAGCAGAAAAGGGTTGAGTTTTTTTACTTGAATGATGTCAGTACCAACTTTTGTCATTGTAGACATATATGAGCATCAGAAACCAGAATCAATTGGCCTGAACAATATGTCCTCTAATCTACACATAGAAAGGAAGGAACAGAATTTTAAAAAGAACAATGACTGAATGGGCATGAAAAGTATTGTGTGAATGTATTTCTTTCATCTTGGACAGAGAGAAGGTGGATCTCCAGACATTCACATCAACAAAATAATCTATTTTAGTAGGAATGTTAGTAGGAATGAGCATAGAGATAGATTGTACCCCCCAAAAATAGGGCAAAAGGTAGTATGATCTCAAGTCAGAGGTTAGACTTCTGTGGTTAGTGATAAGAGGAAAAATTTTTCACTAAAAGAGGGAAAGATGGTAATCCTATAGGAAAGTCAGCATGTACTTTATAATTTTATGCAAAATTTAATTTTTAAATCATCCAAGTCAAGAGTCATTTTCCCTCAGGAAATTGCAGTGGGAATGAATGCATAGATGATGTCAGAATAGGTGCTGTATCAATCACACACTTTTTTCTTAAGCATGAGTTTCCAAATGTGCCTCATTCCCTTGGCATGGACATAAAAACTGGTTGAAAAGGTGAAATGAAAGTCACTGAGCAGCTTTTAATCTCCATAAATATCTATGTCTTGTTGAAGACATGAACAAGAATTCTTCTGTATGATTTACTCATCATCCAAACATTGCTTATGCAGGATTTTTTTTATGGGGAAAAACTAAGGGAGACATGTTCTCAAGCACCAATTTATGCAGTCATCTGCTGCTAATTATCTCTTCTGTTTCTGGGGTACTTTCCATGGGAAAGAGTCCAGGTATCTTATAGACATAAATGAATTAAATTTTACAGTAGTTCTGTTAAATAATGAAGCACTAGCTCTTCCAGCTGAAATAACCAGTAATGAAAGTTTTAGTTATTTATCCAGATCTGATAAATTTTTACACAGTTCACCCCATCTGGTGAATTAATCTCAGTCCATTTTCAATCTGTTGCCACTACACTGAACCCAGGAGCTTTGTGCCAATAAAAGAAAGGTGGCAGTCTCTAAGTATATCAAATAACAGAGAATCTATCAATTCTTTCAACATTTCTTCTTCTGACTAAAGACTACCACTGTTAAAAAAAAAAAAAAAAAAAAAGCTATCTTTCCTTTTGAATCTGTAAGCCTTTAGGATCCTTTCCCTGACAGATCCAAGAGGCCTTTGCTAATGATATCTCCCCACGGAAATAGAACTGGTTTCTTGGAGACAAGGTGGCCTAGTTCACACAATGGTCTCCTTAAAAACCTTTCTTCAACAAATTAATTTCCCAATATTCCTGCTTCCTGTGTGAGGCGTGTTATTTTACAGGAAGGATTTTACATTCTTCCTTCTTCCACCCACTCAAACTTGATCTGGAAGTGTCCAGAAATGATTCCTCATTTTAATTCTGTACTTCAGTTACTATTAGCTTGACTGTACCCTTGAATGCAGGAATTTAATCCTGTCACTGTATCTTCTCCAGATTATATTTTTTCAAGTCTTTCTTCTTAAGCTAGTATTTTGTTCAAATGTCAAATCACATTAATATATTTTCATATTTGCTGCAACATTTCAGTAAGTTTTTCTCAAATGCTGGCATAGGGATTTTATAGGTTACCCCAATATTATTTCAGTCAATGCATTTTCAACTGTGTATGCAACAATAAAAAATGTCCCTTTGCTCTCCTGTTTATTCACAGAAAAAGCTTAACCCAAGCGTTACAGTGAAAGTTAAGGACAGAGAAAAAAAAAATTCCATCTATAGTTGTTTAACTATTTTATGTCAAATTCCTTGAAGTTTTTGTACTGAAAATCATATTTTACTCATATTAACTGTCCTATTTGAATTACTAGAACTACCCACTGAAGAAAGAACAACTTATTTGACTAAGAATTGTAGAGATAGCCCTGGTGTAAACAATATGATAACATACTTCCTTTTTTTACATGATTGTAACTGAAGATGTTTATTTTAACAGTAGCTTCCTGACTACAAATAGAAAACTCTCTTGATTTCCAGCCTATTTGTATCCTGTCCTGTAAGTTTACATTGTCCGTATCATCTTGCACTAGAACCAGTTCTGATTCCCAAGAACAGCCCTCTTATGCTGGTTTATATACACATATATGGTATTTCACCCAACTTCCTGATTATAGAAAAAAATAGAGGATTCCATATAGAAAAAAATATGTGATAATTTAGTATCTAAAACATTTAGATAGCCCAAATTCTATTCTTGAATAGGTGCAAAGCTTACTTTTGAGCACATTTTTACATCTAATACATATATAGAAGGGCTAAAAAATATTTCTATCTGAAGAAACATTTTCATGACCTCTTCTAACTATGAAAAGCTAGAGAAAATTGTTTCAGAAAACATGAATCCTGAACTTTCAAAGAAAATAAGCATCAAAATAAAAAGTTGAAGTACAAACCACAAGAGCATTATTTAATTGAGATATATAGAAGGAAATGTACTTTTGCCTTTTTTGGAGCTACAAACACAACCGTTCAATAAGGACTTTTTTACTCTTGCCTAGAATTGTACTGGAAAGGGTGAGAAGGTGTGGGCATCAATCTGAGAGAGATAATGCACAGTAGCACCTCAGAAGCACACATTGCTTTCAATCTGTGCTGGGATAGGAAGGTTTTGCATTTTCATGGAAAATTCTGATCCATATGAGCTCCCTACTCTTCTGCTGGCACTTGTGCAAGATTTTGTAAAAGCTTGAGAATAGAAAAAGGAGAGACAGAAAGACAGACGTGTTCCACTCTGTTCATCTGCTTAGAACCACTGTAATAAGGTCAAAGCCCTGTGACTGCCCACAGATCTCTAGTTCTTTGTGATTCCCCATATTCCATGTGCTGGTGTACAGGCACTTCATAGAAGTACTTGATTATGTCAATATCCCAGTAGGAGTGCACAGGGATGCTCTTGTCATGTGGTTATGTCTTTGGCCGCTTGTGCTTGATCAAGGTATTCCCTCTTAAGCCTCCTTTCACTTCTTAGATGGTCACTATAGTCCTCCCTGTACTAGACTCTGTCAAGCCTGGCTATGTCCCCAGCTTCCTTCAAATATAGTTTAAAGCTCTCTCAATGAGCCCTGCTAACTTGAGAGCTATGCTCCTTTTCCCCCTTTGAGACAGGTGGGCTCCATTTGTTGCTAGCAGGCTAAAGTATGATCAATGACCAAAACCCCCCAAATTCTGCTGATAACATCAGTCTCAAAGCCAGGTATTCATCTGCATTATTTACCTGTTTCTTGCACCATCATTCCCTGCAACTGGCAGGACAAAAGAGAGTGTGGAGACAGAGAAGCTATAATTTCATTTCTTTACTGGACTTATTAATATTATACAGTTCAAATATTTTACAGTATGTCAGTCATCCTCAGTAAAAGATATATATGATGAATTAATTTAATTTGTCTTCTAAATTGTTATTATGGGAAAAGAGGTACATGTGAGGCAACTAGTAAGGAGTTCCATAGCAACGTGTATAGAATCATAGAAAGGGTTGAGGTAGAAGGGACCTTAAAGATCACTTGGTCCCAGCTCCTCTGCTTTGGATCACCTTCAACCAGATCAGTTTGCTCAAAGGCCCATCTATCCTAGCCTTGAACACTTCCAGAGGTGGGACAAGTTCTCTGGGCAATCTTTTCCAGCACCTCACCATCCTCACAGTAAAGAATTTTTTCCTAATATCTAATCTAAACCCACCCTCTACCCTCTGCACTCTTTCAGTTTAAAGCCATTACCCCTTGTCCTATCACTATGCATTTATAAGCAGTCCCTCTCCAGCAATCCTGTAGGCTCCTTTAGGTACCAAAAGGCTGCTATAAGGCCTCCTCAGAGCCTTCTGTTCTCCAGGATGAACAATTCCAATCCTTTCAGCCTTTCCACAGAAGTGTTCTATCTCTCTAATAATTTTTGTAGTCCTCCTCTGGACTCAGTCCAGCAGATCTATGTCCTTGTGCTGGAGCCGGGTGCTCCAGGTGGGGTCTCATGAGAGTGAAGTGGGATAATCACCTCCCTCCACCTGCTGGCCACGCTGCTTTTGACACAGCCCAGAATATGTTTGTTCTTCTGTGCTGTGAGCTCACATATTGAGCTTCTTGTCAACCAACATCTTCAAGTGCTTCTTCTCTGGACTCCTGTCACTCCAGTCTCTGCCTAGCCTGTGTTGGCACCAGGGATTGTCCTGAGCCACATGCAGCCCTTTTCACTTGGGCTTGTGTCATGGTTTAAGCCCAGCTGGAAGTGGAGCTCCACCCAGCTGCTCCACTCCTCCCAGCTCCTCTAGTGAGAGAGACAAAAGGCAGAGATCACAGGTTGATAAGAAGTATTTACAGGAAACAGTGGTGAGATAAGAAAATGAATAGTAACAGAAACAATATTAATAACAAAGGTATAAAAAAGAGGGTGATTTGCATACAAAAAATACTCACTGACTGATCAACCCAAACTGTGACCACATAGCTCCCCAGGATAAAGACCAAAATGGCCCCTGTACCCTCTGCACACACATTTTTTTCACCAAGCCCAAGACAATGAAAAACAATGGTGGAAATTCCCTCCAGTTGGGACCAGTGTTACCCCACCACTCCATTTACTGCTTGCTTCCCTGGAAAACCAACAAAATGGCAGAGGACCCTCCACATAGTATCTATTTCCTCCATCTGAGTCCAGGCCCACCTTCTTCTTGGAAGAGAGGATCCCTTATCTCAGTTCCCTGGCAATGAAGTAAGTGCTATAGAATAGCTACATAGACATGCCCACACAGCCCCTGGGTCTGCATTCTCAAGGCCACTGTGAAAAATTATCTCTGTCCTTGGCTGAAACCAGGATACCTTGTTAAATTTCCCAAGGTTCACACAGACCCACCTCTCAAGCCTATCAAAGACCCCCTGAATGGGGAGCTGACTGCACCACACAGCTTGGTGTTGTTGACAAGCTTGTTGAGGATGCAATCAATCCCACAACTTCTCAAATACGGATAGCAGCTTAACCACTTCCTTGGCCCATTCCCTCAGGACCTGTGGATGAATCTCATCAGGTCCCATGGACTTGTGCTTCTTCAGATTCCTTAAATGGTCTCAGACCACATCTTCTCCTGTGGCAGGAGGTTCCACATTCTCCCATTTCCTTACTTTCCCTTATGTGACTTGGGAGGAGCACAATTACTGAAAGCAAAAATGCCTTTGTCTGTAAAAAAAGCTTCACTTATTGGAGAGAAACTCTACAGAAGTCAAACAATTGGCCTTATTGACTGCTAAATAAACTTGTTCTGTTCACATCCAAAAAACATCAAGATTTTAAATACAAAGAGTCCACTGAGAAGTGACATTATGTCACTTACCTTTATATGATGTTGTCAAGACAATATTATTTGCAAATAATCTTCAAGGATTTTTTATAAATCCTCCTTCAAACTAAAGAAAGACACAAATCCTAAGACAAGCATTTTGTCCAATTAAATCAGTTATGAAGTTTAACAAATGAAACTATATGTGCTACAACTGTTCTCTCTCTCTCTCTCTCTTGATTTCTCACCATTTCAACTACAAAGATTCAGTTTACTCAGATGAGCAGATGTCTCACATTGTGAGAAGAAGAGAGTGTACAGCATGTTCTAGAAACACCATGCACTGTGCTCAGGTTTCGTTTCTGTTGCTATTTGGATAGTGAGACAATGTTACACTAATCCTGAAGGCTGTCTTTCCATCTCACGTAGCTCTCACTCTGAACTTTGCTAAAACATCCTGAAAAGTTTGTTCTGTCTTCATTAAGAACTTTCCATTCGAGCAGACAGGCATTAGCTGTTCTTCACACTCTTTTCCTAATTTTCAGAGTAACTTTCTTTTGTATGGAGAGAATTTATATCCACACTACTCTGTTTAATGAATGAATGAACAAATAAATAAATAAAAATGTATACTTATGATCAAAAACATTATCTAAATAAAATTAACCATTGTGTCAGGATTTGTATTGTTCAAATAATTACACACTTTATCAGTTTCACACTTCATATTTGATCCTGGACTTACTTTAGCATTAGACCACTGCATACTATAGAATAATATCAATTAGAATTAGAAAATAATTAGTGTAACATCTTGCTTAAGTTTACACCTGAACAAACAGCAGGTCCTATAGGCTTATTTTATCTGAGATTCTATTACTGCATTACATCCTTTGTAACACTTACATGAATTTTAAAAAGCAGCATTATCAAATATCTATTGAATGGAAGCAATGAGGAAAAAGAAAAAAAAATTACCTGTATAAGAACGTTAGATAATATGATATCTATTTCTACTTTTCTGCTATTGTAGAGAAAGAAATACAATTTGCTCAAAATCTACAAATCATTTTCTGCTTGGTCAGTGAGTTTAACCAGTTCATCATGAGACTTACTATGTGTCCTATTGCAGATGAAATAATTTTAAACAACAGAAGTTCTAACATAAATTAGCTGTTCAAAAAAGTTGAGTCTGTTTTGATTTCTGAGTAGACAGGAGCACAAAGAACTACTCTTGTCTAGGGATTGAATTAGACAAACGTTTATCTTTTCTCCATTCCTTCCCCTAGTACAGTCCTTCTGTTTTGGTCACATGGCCCTATCCTAGCAAATATTTTTGTTCTCATCCTACTCGAGTCAATGAATAACAAGAACATAATTTATTTGTTTTACATATATATATAAACAGTTGTCTTCTGAGTTAGCTGTCTATTGGAATGGTCTGTTGAATTGTCTGTTGAAAGGAAATGGATACCAGTTGATGATCCAAGACAAGTGAAGCTCTGGTTGCTATGGTCAGGGATTCCACTACACACACTCCTACAGCCCTTAGAGATATGCAAAAAGATCAAAAACACTCCCAACATTTATGCTAAGCTCATCTCATTATAGGTCAAGCCCAACAATAGGACTAGATGACATGCACAAGTCACAAGCTGTTGGCTCTATGGAGATATATAACCTTGGTAACAACAACATTTAATTTTTTTTTTTAATAATGTATTCTCCTGTTCTCTCACTCATATCTAGAAATATTGTTTGATTTTTAATCCAGACTGGCTATGTAATACAGATGCATTTCAATCTACTTTGGAATAAACTTTTTAGTTATTTATACTCAGCAAGCAATCTTTTACTCCACAGGGGGCTGAAAGACTACATTGGCATGCAATAAGGACTCTCAACATTTTGGCTTCCCAAAACCAGTGAAATTTAACAGAACAGTTGTTCTTCTTCTGTATCATGCTGAATTTTGTTCACAAGTAAAAATCACTCATGTTTATGTTTCAAAAGCCCTTTTTTTTGATGTGCTACAAAAAATTGACACTATGTCAAAGCTGCTTGCAAGGTATATTAACAACACTTCTTATGAGAAATGTGAGTTTAATTGCCCAAATATCTACCTGTGCTGCAGTGAGAGGTGGCTGGAGAGGTAAAGTTACTTTCTCCAAACAGAGCAGTACACATGTGGCTAAATACAACTCGGACCTCAAAGCCTTTGAAGAAATGAGTGACTGACTAATAAAGGAGATAATTTGGCCTTCATCACTAGCATATGTCTCCACTGGTGAGCGGCTGTTGAAGCTCACAAGAGTATTGACTTAGGGTAACTTCTGAAGTGCTTTGTTGTCAAGTGCTAAGTACCCAGGGCAATTGAAGATAAAGAGTAACATAGATTAAACTCTGACACTGTGTCACAACACCTCTGAGACAAAAAAACTCTCCCTGAGAACTTCTATTCAAGTCAAAAAAAGATGCCACTTAATGAACGTCGTGAGAAAACCATAAGCCGTAAGAGCAGACTACAAGTAAGGAATTGTGAAGAAAGGCAAGTAAAGAAATGCTGCTTTAAAGATGTAGACACAAATCTGTCAAGATAAATGCAGAAAAAGGAGGAAAATATCTGTGTGAGAAGATGGGGAAGATCAAAATGCACAACCATATATGTGTAAATCAGTGTAGTTCTGCTGACTTAAAAGGAGCTTCCCAGATTACCTAGCTGAAAAGATTTGCAATTAAAAACTGTCATTCCACTGAAAAAAACAGCGGTATTTGTAAATGTGTGATTATTTTCAACTCCTTCAAATCCTATAAAACCCTTTATCAAAACCAGTTGAAATAATTATGTTTGGTTTTAAATGATTACATATAAGCCACTAATACTTCACCATTACGGCCTTCAAAGTGCTTCACTCTAATGTGACATGAACTTCATACCAGATTATAAATTCTCTTATTACCTGATATTAATATTTTTCTCCTCTGTTCCTGTAAATTAACTGTTAAAGAGTAGCTGGTTTTAATTTAAATGGTATTACCTGATATTAATATTTTATTATTATCTGATATTAATATTTTTCTCCTCTGTTCCTGTAAATTAACTGTTAAAGAGTAGCTGGTTTTAATTTAAATGGTAGCCACACTACCTACAGTTACCTACAGCAGCTTGGGAAATTCTATTTTCTCAGAGTTCAATATTTATATTACATCTTGAGAGCCTAGTATGTGTTACTACATATTTTTTCTAGCAGTACGTCATAGCAGAGGGCAAACATACAATACCTGCATTTGAGCTGCCAGAATTTCACTGTTATTTTAATAAACTGAGTGAATATCTACCATTTACTGGTTCTCCTTAAACCTCTGTTCAGGTCTCACTGCAACAGAAGAGAGTTTGGGGGGATCTGGAAGCAGGAAAACTTTTTTCAGCAGAACACATCTGCCAGGGCAGAGATTATTTTTGTGAAGGTCAGACAAAACGAGGCAACAACCCTGCTTAAAATCCCAAGTGTCAGATTGTTTGTTTTAACAAAATACTTCTTGGGTTCCCTCAAAACTTCTTGGTACAATTTATCACATCCCAATGTACAATCCCACACTGAATCCTTTGCAGCTTTAGGCTGAATACTTCTCAGCATCTCCTTTCACCATCTGAAAATTGTAGTGCTTTGATTTTTAAACAAGGTAAAGGAAAATGACAGTTCAGTCACTTAATACTCAGATGCAAGTGAATGAAAATTACAGAAAAGCAATATAAGATGCTTGAATATGTGGGAATTCTGTGAGGAGAAAGAGAGCACTTTCTGTCTCCCTGAATGTACTAGAGAAGAATTAAAAAAAAAAAATTGCAACTATTATGCATGGGCAAAATGCAAAATTCCTGGAGGTGACTGGGGAACTGTTATAATAATAATTATTATATAATTATATCATTGTAGTATTACGATTATATTCATCAGTGATGCAGTATAGCCCTGGATCTTTTTCTAGGTCTAACTACCCTTCTCAGAGCAATGCTAAGGAAGGCATGTACTTTGGGTATGGAGAGGGAATGGTTATTCAGCACATACATATTCTGGTTGCACTCACTGAGTGGATGTTGGTGCTCGGAGGGTGTTATGTTTCACCCCTGTCGTGGTTTAATCCCAGCCAACAACTCAGTCCTACACAGCCACTTGCAATAACTCCATGGAGGAATGGCAGAGAGGATTGGAAAAGTAAAAGTGAGAAAGCTCATGGGTTGAGGTAAAGACAGTTCAGTAGGTAAAGTAAAAACCATACAAACAAGCAAAGCAAAACAAGGGATTAATTCCATTCATTCCATTTCCCAAGGGCAGGCAGGTGTTCAGCCATTCCCAGGAAAGCAGGGCCCCATTGTGTGTAATGATTACTTGCAAAGACAAACACCATCCCTCCAAATGTCCCCTCCTTCCTCCTTCTTCCCCCATCTTTCTATGCTGAGCATGATGTCACATGGTCTGGAGTAACTCTGTGGTCAGTTGAGGTCAGCAATCCCAGCTGTGTCCCATCCCAAATTCTTGTGCACCCCCAGCTTCTTAGCTGGTGTGAGAGGTAGAAAAGGTCTTTGCTCTTNATTCCCAGGAAAGCAGGGCCCCATTGTGTGTAATGATTACTTGCAAAGACAAACACCATCCCTCCAAATGTCCCCTCCTTCCTCCTTCTTCCCCCATCTTTCTATGCTGAGCATGATGTCACATGGTCTGGAGTAACTCTGTGGTCAGTTGAGGTCAGCAATCCCAGCTGTGTCCCATCCCAAATTCTTGTGCACCCCCAGCTTCTTAGCTGGTGTGAGAGGTAGAAAAGGTCTTTGCTCTTTGTAAGCTCTGCTCAGCAATAATGAAAGTATGACTATGTTATCAATGCTGTTTTCAGCACAAATCCAAAACACAGCCCCATGCCAGCTACCATGAAAAAAATTAATTCTATGTCTATCCCAGCCAAAACCAGCACAACCCCAAAGAAAGCCAGTATATGTACCCTGAAGCTGCTTAATGACGTGAAAGAAAGCATGATAGGCAAGGATGATTAGGATATTTGTTTCAAGAGCAAAAATCCAAATAAAGCTTAAATGCTTTTGTAGAAGTACTTTGGCATTACTGGGTTTGGATTTTGTAACTAAAACAACAAGAGTCATTTGCTATACTAATTACAGTACTGAGAGCCTTTTAATATTACACCTTTTGGGTCAAATAATCCCCATGGAAGGAAATAGACTCTGGATTTTCACCATCAAGCATAATTTAAGTGCTGTATGGCTACAAATCATAACCACTGTAATATTGCTATCTGTTAGAGATGTCTGCTGAGATACTTCTCCAATATTTAGTTTAATTCCAACAAAAAGAATTCATAGATTTATCAATACCAGAAAT
>VZRH01004247.1:0-10977 GCA_013397555.1 Urocynchramus pylzowi | reverse complement strand
GGGGGGTGTTTAACAAAAGACTATCATGGCTTTCTAGTCCAGTCTGTTTTATGATAGCAGAGGCACTCTTAGGTTACTCCCTTGCCTTCCTTTTACTCTTGTGGTTATCATTGTCTATTAGTGATTTTGTAAAGATGAATTTCCATACCTGACAGATAAGACCTTTTGACATTCTTAATATCCAAATATATTAAAGCAAAGCATTAAAAGGCAAAACGAAATTTAAAATTCAAAGAAGACAACAATGTATTATTTAAACTATTTCTAACTTTTCAAATTTTTCTTTCAAAGCTGTGAAAAACATGGCATTCTATGTTTATACCTTCCAAAAAATGTTTCACTTCACAGTGCTTCCAATATGCAAAGTGATTATTACTTAATTGCTGACAATTTAGCAGAACCTTAGCTGACATTTACCAGCTACCAGCATCTGAATTCATTGGCCAAATTATTTTAGAATTAACATTGAGGTGGGCAACAAAATAGAATTTATGAGATTTCAGCCGACAACCAGAGTGTAAATCTGGGTTGTTTCTATCATCCTTTCCGATCAGTAAAGTCTAAGTTCACATTTGTGGAAGTAGCAAAAATGCTAGTTGAGTATGTTTTCAAGCGTTCCTCCTGTATGCTTTGCATTGTCCTAAGAAAAATTAAGAGACCTGTTCTGCATAGTTAAGCATAATGATAGCTTTCTTTAGTGATCTGATACAGTCTGGTGAAAATATGTGAACTTGAATAACAGTTGCATATAAAAGTCCCTGCAAGTTTGTACCCCACGCTGCTACACAAGTTTACAGAGAAAATAACACAACTGTGATGCTGAATGTGACCACTTGAAATGCATGCATTTGGAAAATTAGCTTCTTTTTCTGCAAATAATAATTCAAAACAATGTCTCTGTTGTGATTTAGAAAGGTATAAGTTCCTAAATAAAAAACCCAAAAGACATCTCTAAAACAGTATTTAAAATCAGAAACCAATCAAATTGACAAAAAGAAAATAAAAACCAATGCTTCTCTAGATCATCAAGTCTATCAAACTGCATCTGTGATCTGCACAAAACAACACTGAGTAGTTACTCACTGGCACACAGCAGAGCTGAGCCTTTTTTAGGAACATTGCAATTGCAAATACATTTGGAAGTCTGATTTCTTTCTGTTTCTTCTAGCATATGAGGGTAGTCATGCAAGATACACTGAATGCTAACAAGCAGAAAGATGGCTTGCTTTCTCCCTCTCACCCCTCATTTTACTTTACTGGAGAGTCTGCCACAACCTTTTCTGCACAGCTACACATACTAGTATGACTGTATACATTCAGGATTGAGTGGCAAGTGGCTAAATACAGTCTCTGGCTTTGCCTTGCTCTCTTCAGTCTTTACTGGCTGCTATACCTGCCCTCTGAAACCCTTTATTCTCCAAGACAGGTTGGCTTAGATCTAAGACTTCATCTTGAAACCCTGCTGCCTTTCTTTCACCAGATTTGACACAGCTGAACTGATCTTTTGAGTTCAAACCATGTTTGTTGACTGGAATTTTTGTCCCACCCAGATAGCAAGCATGCTGGTGACAAGCATCGTAACAGTACTCTTACTTTGCTCAGTATTTTTTTTTTGTACTTCTATTGTATGATTGATACTCAGAATGCAGAGATGGAATTTTTTTTTCCCCTAAAATGTTTGGGTACTAAGAGGTACAAATTTTGATTGTCATCAATGCACACAATAGGGAAGAAAGAAAAATAGAATTCTTGCAATCCTCAAATATTCAGTAACTAGTAATTTCATATAACCAGGTGCACAAAGCTGAGCTTTGCTGTATTTATACCTGCCTGTCTGATTTCTAAATGTTAAGTTCTTGCTTGTGGGACCTACAAGAGCTGGTATGAAATGACTGTGCATAAATATCCAACATCTGTTCTTTTTAAAACCTTGGCCTCATAAACAAATTAGAACTTCCAGCAGGTTCATGCACAAGTAGAATTCAACAAGAGTTCCTCAGAATGGAAAAAAAAAAGCAGGTTATTTTTGTTTTATTAAAATTCTCCCAGTTCTAAGCATCAGGATGTGTATGCAGACTTTACCAGAACACAGTTTTTAAAAGATTAGCAGATACAAATAAATGGAAGGAATAAGATATAGAATGTCACTGGGGTACATATTTTCCATGCATCACTTTGAAAGGCTTCAGCATTTTTTGAAGATTAATCAGACTAAATTTTCTTTTCATCACAGGTAGATCTATTAGGTGTTCATTGCAGAAAGTTACTTAGAGCCTTCTGATATAGTGCAGTTTTTATAGCTACAGGTAATCATTACCTGTGATGAGCAACATCATCCACAGCCAACTAACTGTAAAGGGGCTTGGCACACAACATCTAAACAAGCAGCAAGACCCTTAAAACTTCTGGGGCTCATTTGCCACAATAAGAGTTCATATCATTTGACTGCAATCTAAAAATATCCCGTTCCTCCACACATCCCCTTTGCAAAGTGTAATGTACCCATTTTTTGGTGGATCTTAAGTTATTCATCCAAATGTGGTAATTTTTAATCTAATACCATGTATACAAGGCATCAATGCATATTCTGCAAACATAAATCAAGAACAATTCACATCCTACTGTAATACTAATATATTACTTCCTGCTTTCACTGTACACAACACGTCATGTGTGTCTGTCTGTATGTGCAATTCATTCTAGCTCATCTCCACTTACTAGAGGCTGGAATGATGGCTGATAGGAAATGCATTCAAGCACACATCAGTTGATAATATTTAACAGGCAGCCTGTAGAATTCAGATTAACTCATCTGTCATTAAAATCCTAGACTTATATGTTATGCTCAGATCCACATTCTTTGCAGTGAACTTTATGAGAAAAACAACACACACACACACACACACACACACACACACACACACACACACACACACACACACACACACACACACACACACACACACACACACACACACACACACACACACACACACACACACACACACACACACACACACACACACACACACACACACACACACACACACACACACACACACACACACACACACACACACACACACACACACACACACACACACACACACACACACACACACACACACACACACACACACACACACACACACACACACACACACACACACACACACACACACACACACACACACACACACACACACACACACACACACACACACACACACACACACACACACACACACACACACACACACACACACACACACACACACACACACACACACACACACACACACACACACACACACACACACACACACACACACACACACACACACACACACACACACACACACACACACACACACACACACACACACACACACACACACACACACACACACACACACACACACACACACACACACACACACATACACAAAAGCCCAAACACTAAAAAAACCTGTGGGGGCTGGACAGCTGGCCAGATAAAAGCGTGTTGTGCTCCCCTGGAGGGCCAACCCCTGAACCACAACCCTGTGGTTAGGGAGAGCTATAGGATTGCCCCCAGAGACCTTTGCAACTGTATGTTGATTTCTTCTACCCCATTGGCCCTTCCCCTTTGCTCTATCCCCACACCCTCATCCCATTGGTCTCAGTGTTTTGCCCCACCCCTTGCTTTTCCGATATAAATCCCTGTTTTCTCTGCCTCCTCAGAGATATTGTCCCTAGCAGTTTTCACAGAGGGTTGTGCTCACAATAAAGGCTTATTCTCTGGAACGCCATGCGAGGCTCTTGTCTTTTCCTTTCATGTTGCCTGGAAGAATTGAACAGTTAGCCAGTGTGAGTGAAGGACATGCCTGTGCCCCTGAGCTATCCTTCTTCAGGAAGGTCGCAGAATCCTTACTACTGCTCCATCTGCCATGGCAGAAACTAAGAAAACTTAATAGAAGAACAACAAAAACATTCTATATTCAGATATTGCCATAAGCCATTTTGTTTCTCCTCTGTTTATGATTTATAATGAAACCTAAACAAGAGTGAATATATTAAAAGTCATGTAAGCTTTAGAGTAGCTAACTTCATGTTGATTAACACATTATAAAAATGATTACAAAATGTCTCTGTTGCCCATATCAGCACATGAGAATAAAGCTAGAGAAGATTTTGATTTAGGAACTAGGAAACTTTAAATTATTATTTCCCTCTAATATATGAAACAATTTCCCTTCTCATTCCTTCTAAAAGTTCTAAGAATTTACAGGGAAATAGAAATCCTGAAGAGAAAAAGAAAAAAGAAAAAAATAATAATATAAAAAGAAAATTAAAACCCAACAAACCAACCAAAACCAACCAAAACCCAAACATTAAAATCAGAAGAGTACAGGAGGTTTCTACATGTGACAGTTCAACCACTTGCACTCTGTGCTATAACCTCTTCAAGAAAATCAAGACACATGGGAAATCAGGTTTCCCATTACACCAGCTCACCAGCTACAGGTGTTTGTACAGATTAAGATATACAAACATGTAGACTTATTCCCACTGTGGCCTCCAAAACACTTAAATATAAGCTGAGAGGAGGCTGCCAACATGACACTGAGAAAGACAGTTATTTTTCAGTATTTCTGAACATAACTCATACTTTTAGAAGTGTTTAAGAGAATTTTGGGTCAATGACAGTGAAACAATAGCAATACTTTGTGTCAGACTTCAGCTTAGAGGGAACTAACTCTAAGGAAACAAAATTATGATTTTAGTTTTATGAATGTGTAAGTTCAGTTAATAACAAATGCAATATTTATTTTGCACAGTTGAATACTGTTCACAAATGGGAGAAAAAGAGTTAATATAGAGTTTAAGGTGTTATGCAGGAAAATATTCAGATGGAAGTATTGGAAGGCTGAATTATTCTGCTGGTCTTCTGAGACGGAAGACAGCATTCAGTGAGATTCAGGGGTGCAGTCTTACTTCTGAGCCGGAAGCTCTCAGTTTAGGAAAGGGTCACAATATTTTTCTGTCTTAAAAAGATGCTCTGTTGATTATGACTTGAAAGTGTCTCCATATGTTGCTGAAAAGTTCCACAGCATATACAACTGCCTGCTCCACCTCTGTGCTTGTCTTTTTTTCTAGGATGCTCCTGCTCCTGACACCAGTTTTGCTGTTTGATTGACTGCACATTGAAGTGTACAATACAACAGAAGTGCTCAGAGAGATATTTGTCCAGCCCAGCATCAGAATACAGCTCAGTCATAGCAGAGAATATGGGTGTCACAACTGTTAACTTCTCATTATTCAAAAAGTCTTAAATAGAAAGAAAATAAATCTTAACAAAGTCAGAAGTACTTTATTTTTGGCTGGCTTTCTTTCTAACTAGAGAAGGTATTTAAATAATTCTTGAAGGAGCAAATGATCTAAAAGGTAAGAAGGTAAAAATGGGAGGTTCTTTAGACAAAGGACAAAATAATTTTGGAGGAAATGCTTTGAGTTGTACCTCCAACCTGTTGAAGGTCATGGAACAGGGGCCTAAGACCAGCGATGATGGTTATATGGGAATAAGCAGTGCCCTGCATCCCTTTTTTGTAGTTGAAATATCACTGGACAATTAGTGCTTCACCACCACCATGCTACTTACAGAGCATGGCATGGTTTCAGTGCACATCACTGGGGTCTGGGTGACAGTTCTGCCAGTTTGATTAAAACAGTCAAAGTAGATTTGAGATCTTTGAGGACAGTTTTTTTCTCAGTGCGGTGCATGACCATTCTCTATCTATGACTATCAATATAATGTCTGAATGGTTTTCTGGCTTGGTTCCTCTTGTCCTCAATTCCTATTTGTTCAAGGGCAAGGAGCAGAAAGGGTGGAGATATTCTTCAGTTCATCCTGGAAAAACAAATACATGTTTAGCTTTTGCCTCCATCACCTCATGTACTAGCCTATGCTTTAGCCAAACCCTTCATTTTTAACAAATGAGGTAGTACTGACAGGATGCTTTCTGGATGCATGTTTCTGTGCCAGTGATTTAGCAGCACAACAGTGCAAGATCAGGGTTTCATCTCTATGCCAGAAGCTTCTAAGAGTCATGGTAAAGACCCAACTACCATGTTTCACTTGGAAGGGAAAAACATAATTTCTGAGCATCTACTTGGGTTTTTAAATAAATTTAATCTCATACATAAAGTAAAATATGGTCATCTCACAAATAGTGACAGAGACAAGCAGAAGTGCTTAACATATTCACTGCCTTTAACATAGATGATGAATCAAGGGAGTTTCAGTGTCGTGAGCAGGAGAACAATGACTACGAGAATGATTAACTCCCAGTTGACCCTGAAGTTCTGTGGGATCTGCTGCTCCAGCTGGATCCCTAAAAATCTATGGTGCCTCATGGGATTCATCCAAGAGTTACCTGATGTCATTGCAAAACCTCTTTCAATGATTTTTGAGTGATCTTGGGAATCCAGAGAGGTTCCAGCTGACTGGAAACTAGTCAATATTGTCCTGATTTTCAACAACAGCAAGAAGGAGGACTCTGGGAACTACAGACTTGTCAGTCTCTCTTCAGTGCCTGGTAAAGTTATGGAGAAGATTATTCTTGGAGGTATCAAAAAAAAAAAAAAAAACCTGAAAGACAATGCAGTCACTGGTCACAGCCAGCACAGCTTCCTGAGGGGAACATCCTGCTTGTANGATTTTTGAGTGATCTTGGGAATCCAGAGAGGTTCCAGCTGACTGGAAACTAGTCAATATTGTCCTGATTTTCAACAACAGCAAGAAGGAGGACTCTGGGAACTACAGACTTGTCAGTCTCTCTTCAGTGCCTGGTAAAGTTATGGAGAAGATTATTCTTGGAGGTATCAAAAAAAAAAAAAAAAAACCTGAAAGACAATGCAGTCACTGGTCACAGCCAGCACAGCTTCCTGAGGGGAACATCCTGCTTGTAAAGCCTGATTTCCTTTTATGACAAGGTAACCCACCTAATTAATCAAGGGAAGGCAATTGATGTAAGCTTTCCATACTGTCTCTCCCAGTATCTCTCTCTCTGGGACAAAATGTCCAGCCCACATCATGGTATGCATGAGCCATAGGCTCACGCGCTAGGGACAAAAGGTTTTAGTGAATGGGTTGACATCAGAATGGTGTCCTCTCACTAGCAGGGTTCCACAGGGCTCCATCTTAGGCCCCATACTCTTTTAAATCTTCATAAATGATTTGGATGCAGGATTGGAAGGGATACGGAGCTGATGATACAAAGCTGGGAGGAGCTGTTGACTCCCTCCAAGGCAGGGAGGCCCTGCAGAGAGACTTTGGAAAAGCAGAGAGATGGGCAATCACCAACCATATGACAAGAGAAAGTGCTGGATTCCACACCTGGGATGGAACAGCCCTGGATGTACAGACATGTGGGGAATGAGATACTGGAGAGAAGCACCACAGAAAAGGACCTGGGGGTCCTGGTTGACCGGAAGTTGAATATGAGTCAGCAGTGCCCTGGCAGCCAGGAGGGCCAGGCGTGTCCTGCAGTGCACGAGGCACAGCATCACCAGCCAGGCAAGGGAGAGGATTGTCCCACTCTGTTCTGCACTGGGGTAGCCTCACCTCAACTCTTGTGTGTTGCTTTGGTGACTGCAATATAAGAACAATATAAAGGTATTAGAGACTGTCCAAAGGAGGGCAGTGAAGATGGTGAAGGAACTTGAGGGGAAGCCATATGAGGAGTGTCTGAGGTTACTTGATATGTTCAGCCTGGAGAAGGGGAAACTGCGTCTACAACTCATCATAGTCTACAACCTCCTTGTGAGGGGAAGAGGAAGGACAGACACTGCCCTCTTTTCTGTGGTTCCCAGTGACAGGATCCGAGGAGGATGGCCTGAAGTTGTGTCAGGGGAGAGTTAGGTTGGATATTATAAAAAGGTTCTTCACCCACAGGTTTGTTGGGCACTGGAACAGGCTCCCCAGCAAAGTGGTCACAGCACCAAGCCTGACAGTTCAAGAAACATTTGGACAATGCTCTTGGGTACATGTTGTGACTCTTGGGGTGTCCTGTGCATGGCCAGGAAGTGGGGATCAATGCTCCTTGGGTCTCTTCCTTCTTGACATATTCTGTGATTCTGTGATTTTGTAAGCCAAATGCTTTCCCTAGGTTTCTCCACAACACCTTGCCTTCTTAAAGCAAAGAGCTAACAGCTAAGTACTCTTATTCAACAGAGGCAGAGAGGAGTTTTGGACTCCATCTGAATTGCATCATGAAAATGATGCAATCATCTGTGCATGGAAATCACAGTTTTTGAATAATGAAGGTATAGACAGGCGGATGTGAAGCACAAATCTCAAATTTTCCTTTTAACAAAACAAAACAAAACAAAAACCTTACAACGAAGGGTAGCTTCTGACCCCACAGTATGTGTCACTTCAAAATCTATGTCAGATTCTTTCTCATCATACTTACCTTCAATGTACTCTTTTATGACATAACAGCATTTTCACATTTAGATTAAAAACCCACATCTTTCTCAAGGCCTAAAGACTTTGAAGGCAAGATTCTGACTATAAGTCATTATTGATATGATGTTTACCTCAATGCATAGCATTTAAAGCATTCTGCATGGTCATATTCATCATTCATAATGGAAATCTCAAAAGCCTGTGACACTATGATGTGCTCTACTTAAAGTACTTCATGTCCATGTCAGTTACAGGCCACAAAACTGTGTAGTCTGCATATACACGTACAATAGGTTGAAATGCTAAGGAAATAAGGAATATTTTGCACAAATAGGCATACATGAAAAACCTCAATAAATGGCTTCATGGCCCTTTTCTCTTTATGTATTGCAGAAGTTTAGATGAAAATAATTGCATTACTCTAAGATCTGCTTAAAGAATAGGCAAGGAAATCAGTGCTTCGCTGAAGCTTGGTTTTTTAAGGTCTTAGTCTCATCTTTTCTCACACACATTCAACATCTCAGCAGCCTCAAAGACTAGGCCTTTTGTCTCTGTAGTTCAGCTCCTCCTCCAAGAGGTATAAAAAGGGGTTTTTAAATCCATGGACATACCTGTGATAAAGCTATTCAAAAATTTCAATAATTAGATATCTTATCTGAGTCTTAGATATGTTAATTGCTAGGATAATAGTTTGTAGTAAATCAGCATGTATTTTGGCCAAGCTAAATATTTCAGGAAGCTTTCTAGGGTCTTGGATTTTAAAAATCTAGACTCCCACAAAATCTAGGTGAATATTTAGAATACAGCTTCTCTGAGCTGCTGCAACAGACAGCCTTCCCAACAGACACTGAGTCGGCATAATGGGCATAAAAATACAAGCTTTAGACAATTTGTCCTTTAGCTCCCCATTTTGCAAAAGTTTTGCAGATCTAATTGTACACTCCTTGGCAGCCCCATGGAATTTGTGCTTAACTCTCTATGATTATTGACCTTATGAACATACTATATTTTAAGAAATAGTTATAGAAGCATTTATAATAGAAGATATACTTACTTTAAATGTTCCTTCTTAGATGATTTAAAATACATGTTTACCTCTTAATTAATTTAAAATACTCCCTAGTGTGTTGTAATACTCTTCTTAATATTGTGCATGTATGTCTTCATTTGTGAGTAAAATAGAAAAAGAAATAAAACAACCAGGAGATGTTTTGCTAGAGTGAAAGTGTTTATTTCAATAGTATGTCAGGCTGGTACAGAGTGAGATCATCACAAGAACAGAGTCAAAAATACCTGGTACTCCAGACAAAAGGTGATTTTCTCTGGAATTAGGCAGACCCCTCCAGTATATTCCTAGAAGTGTTAAAGCCTTAAGCTGGCATGCCTCACGGTAAAACAGCAAAATGCTGAGGACCCAGAATTGTCTCTACCATATTTTTTCTCTAGTATTTTCTCAAAACTTGCAGCTAGTGCAAGGTGCAGAAGCCTTAGCAATACTATTTGTATGATATCCTGATGATTGTAAATATTAAAAAGAATCTTACCCAACTCTGCTTCTCTTACAAGCTAGTTCTATTCAGAGAATCTCAAACTCCAATATAAATAAATATTCCCAAGGTGAAAGCAGGCATTCTTACCTTTTTTACAATTTTCAATGTACTGTGCACTTGAGTTCTTTAGAAGTCAGACTTAGTAACTAATACCAATACAAGAAGTAAAGGTTTCAGTTTTCTCCTTTTTCTCTAAAGGCATTCTTTAAGATAAAGGTAACACTTTTCTCCACTAAAGAGAGACAAAAATTGAAGATGGGTGCAGCAAAATGTGCTGTGGAACATATCATAAGTGGTGTGTGTCTGCTCTTGGTATACAATTTTGCTGTGTTTTCCTCATTCCTAATCCCATTTATTCATCCTACACTGAGAATGTCACACTGCTGCAGAGTGTAGAGGCAGCCATGGCTCCCAAAGGATGCTGGGAGCCCAGTGCTGACTATCCAGCACTGCACATTGGCTTTAATATAGGACTGTTTTACATGCAACACCCTACCTCCATGCCTCCATGGCTTCACAGCCATTCCATCTGGTGCTGTGAAGCCTTCATTTCCTTGTTTAGTAATTTCTAGTCTAGAATAAAACAATTCATAACTGAGCATCTCTGTTTACTTTTTAATTATGAAGATGTATACTATAAAAAAGATGAAATTATTCTTGAAAATAACTCCATAAATATGTGCTATCCATTATTGTGGTGGGACTCCTATTTGTCCTATAGGAATCCTATAAGCTAAGGATATTAAATTATTCATCCCTATTGATTATTATTGATGACTATTTGATTAATTACCACTAAAATGTCATAGGCTAATCATTCAATTTTCCACCAAAAAAAGTGCCATTTTCATTGACTTGACATGATTCATCATCCATGTTGAATAAGGGAAAAGAAAATGGATACGAAGTCCATTAATATCTACAACCAGCAAAACTTTAATGTTAATCTAATGATTTGCTCTGTGTGATGTGTCT
>VZRH01004246.1:652731-832859 GCA_013397555.1 Urocynchramus pylzowi | reverse complement strand
GCCTTTTAACAAAAGGCAACAAAGAACATTAGAGAGCTTTAGCAAAAAGGCATATATACCCCAAACCTCTCCTCACGATACAAATGTACATGATACACACCCTGGGGATTGGGTACTAATTAAATAATGGAACAATACACCTTTAACACCTAAATCTGAAGGTCCCTTTCAGGTGTTGCTGACTACACACACGGCGATACGGACTCGAGAAGAGGGTTGGACACATATTACTAGAGTCAAAGGACTGGTAACACCTCCTAAGGAAAGACCCAACTCCCTTGCACCATCCACAGGACCAGAAGAAAGACCCTCATCCACCAATTTGCAAGAGTGGACTATAATCCAGGACCCAAAAGATCTGAAGATAATCTTTAAGAAAGAAACAAGGACTGACAAAGACTGAAAGCAGCGTTAAAGAGTTGTTTTTATAAGCTATTATAAGAGTTGAGAAATTTGTTGTAATGTAGTGAGTGTTAAAAAGTGTTTTAAGAGTTGAAAAGTTAAATCACCCCCTCTAAAAAAAAAAATTAATAGAAATTAAATTCTCCTACTGAGCCTTTCCAAAAGGCAGTAAAAATGAGCAGATAGAGGGTGAAACAGCCAGTGTGGAGGGACTCTATCAAATCGCTGAGAAGACCTCAGATCCAAGAGGGAAGACCGGAGGGAGCAAGCATGGGAGAAATGGCCCTTACCGTACTCTTGGGAAAACTCGTGCTGATACTACTGATGAGTAGTGCTCTCAACAGAAATGAGGACTCTTGTACCAAATGTTATTATCCTATCTATGATGGGGAAGACCTGAAGTCCCTATTCAGAGTCCACACCAACATAAACCCGAGCTGCTTTAATCACTCTCAATTACCTGTCAAGAAGATGGGAAAGTCTACTGGACTATCCGGAATACAGCCTCATATAGGCAACGCCTGCTTGGAGAATGGCCAGTAGGAGAATCCTGGTTTTGCTTCGAGCATGGAGGGTTAAAAGACCTGGTAAAGGAAAAACAGTTGACAAAAGAGAGAGACAGTCCAGATGTCCCCTTGAAAAAAAAAATTTATTTATAGATCTAGTAGAAAAGATAAGGAGTTAAACTTAACTGAATGTGGGTTTGCGGAAGTACCCAAACGACTGAAGTTTGACCATGGGAGGGAATTCGTCTCAGCCCACTAGAAATTTTAAGATGGAAACAAACAAAATTAGAATACAAATCTTTGACATCCAGGGGGAAGGAAAAATAGGACCTGAAATCAAAAATAATAGGTGAAGAATGCATACTGAGAATGGGGAGGAGATACAACACCCCTGTAAGAAAAATGGCGTGTAAAAAATATTTAATAATAAAGAATATAGATACCAAATGGGTCCCAAAGGAGCCCAATGTGTATTAGGCTATTCGAGAAACAGAAAAGGGATGTATATATCATGAAGAATATAGCCTGTATACATGCGCAACAAAAAAAAAATAAACCCCTTCTGGGGGATCAGAGAACTATCAAAATTTTGGGAATTCCTGGATGAAACCAGAAATGAGTTCTGGTAAGCCCCAGAGTATTTGTTTTGGATCTGTGGAGACACAGCATATACAAAGTTACCTGGAGACTGGACAGGGAGTTGTACTATAGGGGTCATCAAACCAGCCTTTTTCCTACTACCTAAGAAATCAGGAGCACACCTACAAGTCCCAGTATATGATGATTTAAGGAAAGACAATAAAAAAGAAAAGAGATGTAATTGACAGCGGGGGTACACAAGTATGGAAGAGCAAAGTGGGACTCCAGAAGAAATTATCCAAACTTACGGGCCAGCCACATGGGCTCAAGATGGATCCTGGGGCTACCATACCCCTATCTATATGTTAAATAGAATAATCAGACTCCAAGCAGTACTTGGAAAAGTTTCTAATCAGACAGCGCTAGCATTCGAGCATATAAGTGACCAATTGTCCCAAACAAGAATAGTAATTTATCAAATTAGACTGGCTATAGATCATCTATTGGCAGATGAAGGGGAAATACGTGGAAAATTCAACTTTTCTGAGTGCTGCTTGGAGACTGATGATAAAAGTGCAGTTATTAAGAACATCTCTAAGGAAATCCACAAATTGGCTTATGTAGGGACTCAGGAGTTGGCACCTTTAATGAATAGTAACTGGTGGGACTAATTTTGGTCCTTTAAAGGAACCAAAAAAGGCTGCATTTGTAACTGTCTGTTCGATTACTGAATTGTTGTTTCTACCTTGTCTGTTCCCCTGTTTAGTCCGAATACTAACTTCTGCAGTCCAAGCAAGTATTCAACTTCCCAAAATAAGTAATCAGAGACAAGCAAAAATAATGTTAATGGAAAGCCAGAAGCAGAATCATGAGACTGCAAGAGAAATATGCAACAAATGCCAAAAACTCAGAAAATTTTATTAATTAATAAAATAAAATAAAAATAAAATAAAATAAAATAATAAATATTCTAGTCCAAGAGCTAGAAAGAGCAAATTGATGTGGGCATCAGTCCGATCAAAGGAATAGAGGGGGGTTTGTTATGAACAAGTTCGTAAGTTAATACAATTAGAGCTGTTAATGTTAATCTAAAATTGTAAGAAGTTACTAAATGTTAAACCTTTAACCTACTGTTAATCCCCTTACCTTACCAATACCCTTGTCACCTCTGTCGGATACTGCCTCCACTGCTCCCCAAAATGGCACCGGGTAACATCCCCAGGAAATATATAAATTAAGAGACATTCACGAAAATCCAATCAAAGGCCCCAAAAACGGTGAGCCAGCAGAAGATTTAAGGACCTAAGCAAGGGGTCCTACTAACGAGAAGTCCTCCTACTCCACCAGTGAAGACAGAAGCCCCAGTTCTGCTGTGAAGCAAAACTGTCCATCTCCTCCTCCGTGTCGCCCAAGGGAGCAGCGGCGGTGTGCACGACCCCTCAGAGCTGATCACCTAATAAAGTCATCCAGACCTCTAAGACCCTCTTGGTCCATCATTCNCCTCCTACTCCACCAGTGAAGACAGAAGCCCCAGTTCTGCTGTGAAGCAAAACTGTCCATCTCCTCCTCCGTGTCGCCCAAGGGAGCAGCGGCGGTGTGCACGACCCCTCAGAGCTGATCACCTAATAAAGTCATCCAGACCTCTAAGACCCTCTTGGTCCATCATTCATGGGGAAGACAGAGGCAAAGACCATAGTTAAAACACCTGCCTTGTCTGCATCCCTCTTGGTGAGGTGACCACCCTTCCAATATGTGGCAACCACCCTCATCCTGTAATGGGCTGACAGTATTTCATCCCAGCCTTTTACTATTAATGTATTTGAAAAAGCCTTTTATTTTTCCCCACAGTTCTGGACAGTTTGAACTCCAGCTGAGGTTTGGCTGCACAACTTTTCTCCCTATGCCAGCAAGCCGCCTCTCTATATTCTTCCCTGACTTGCTTCCTCTGGCCATAAACCTTCCTTTTTCACCTTAGTTCCAAGAGAAGGTCCCTATTCAGCCAAGCTGCCTTTTGCCTCATCTGCTTGCTTTCCAATGCACAGGCATTACTAAGTGCCTCCTTTCTTCCCTAATGCTGCAAGGTGTGGAAAATGCATACAGGCAGAATGATCTGAGAACACACTCAATGGAGAGCCAGGAGATAGCTTGTGCCTGTGTAAATCCCTCCCCAGGAAGGCGCAGCTACAGGAACCTTGAGGGCTCTGTGTCCAGCTCTGTAAAAAGTAACCGGTCCTACACACTTTGTGCAGAACACGTTGCCCAGATGGCATAACCAGGACCAAACTCAGTACCACAGATTAAAGGTGACTCTTAAGGGGTTGGGCAAAGGCCAGGGGCTCAGCAATCAGCAGGGGTACCAAAAGACCCCCAAGAGCACCCTCGGAAACTGGGCAGACTTCAGCAGCTTATGAATATGTACACCCCTGGCTCCAAAATGCATGTACTATCTGGTGCTGAGCATGCACTGTAATCAAGAAATGTCTCTGCCGTTGTAACACTACATTGATGTTAAGGAGATTTATTCTACATTTTCAGTGGCATGAGGAAGAGCATTGTGTAAAAAGAACTGTGTTTGTATTGCTAGCAAATAATGCTGCTCGCAATCTTTCATTTCTGGAGACATAAACATAGATTGACATCTGTATATTACAGACAATTATGTAGGTTTTTTAGCTGTTTCTTTGTTTGTCCAATTTAACATATTATAAAAGGTAGAAGCCTTTAAAAACAAGAGTTCAGTAGTTCAAAACTGAATTGCTGTTTCTGCATCAGGCGGAGATCAGGAACAGCAAACCTGAAGAGGCAACTTTTGACTTCTTCAACACTTGCGTGATTCCATTAGCACTCACAGGAATGGGCAATACAAATAGGGACAGATTTTTGTAAGAAGATATTTGGGAGTTCCGCAAGGTGAAAAAAAGCTTTAAAATCATATTTCAAAGATCCTTGTATTTTTATGATATAGCTGAGTGCTTCCTGAATCTTCCTAATTTAAGGTCATAAAGCTCACTGCCAATGTGCAGAGAAGGGAGGACACAATTGTCCTCAGCCTTTGTTCCTGGGGAGAAATATCAGACTCCCAGTAGCAGCATCCAGCCTACAACCACCTTTTAAAAGTAAGATGTCTTATAAAAGAAGGAAAGCAAACAAGTTTTAATCTTTGTTTTCTTCTATGGCTTCAGTGGGCTTGATGGAGATACAATATGTGCTCCCTGTCCAAGCATTTTGGGGATCCACAGACATTCCCAGATTTCAGCCCTTCCCCCACCGTTCTGGGAAATAGGAACCTCCTCTGAACTCGCTTCTCACAATCTATCAGAGAGAAACTAGGAAAGCCTCAGGAGTCCAGTCAGATTTTAAAGCCCAAGCTGATCATGCTTATTTGAGAAAGTTCCTGCTGAGTGTATAGCAACCACAAAAATCAGGCCATTATTCTGGAAGAGAAGAGCCACCTTTTGCCTCATGATCTCTGAGAATATAAAGCTATGCAAATATTGGCAAACTGTAAACAAAAGGAAACAAACTAGAGGAAGCCTCTGCTGAGACATGGGGTGGTCCATTGTGAGAGATGAAATAATATTTTGCTGCAGCTAAAATAAAATTATTGATTAGAAGAATGAAAGCTGTTAGGTCTGTTTCCTATTCATTTTCTGTGCTTAGGACATGTTTTGGTTGATTTGGTTGAGACATGGGAGAGAGGCAGTGTTGAAGATAAGACTGAAAAATGAATAGGGATGGGAGGGGAGGGGACAGAAGAGCAGGCAGCCCAGAAAGAGTGTAAAGTTTGAGTACCCAGCTGTGAGAGATTAGGTAATATTTTGCTGAAGCCAGAAGGTCATTAAGTTAAAGAATGAAAGTTGTTGATTCTGTGTGTTGTTGTTTGTGATTTGAATATGTTCTGGTTGGTTTTCTGGGGGCTGCTGTGAAGAGAGCGGACCTGAAGACGTGACTAAAAAAGAAACAGGATGAAAGGGGAAGAGACAGAAAAATAGGCAGTCAGGAGAGAACGCAAGTTCCGGAGTACTCAGCCAATGGAAAAGGGGACAGGGATCGCCCCAGCCGGGGGAAAGGAAAAAGAAAGTTGCCATTTTGTTAAAGTGTTCCGTGTTTTCGCCTGTTGGAGGAGATAGCTATCTGACTCAGCTGGCTCATTACCAAAAAAAAAAAAGTTTTCTTTTGCTTTGAAGGCTTTGTCTCCACTTAGTTGTACCAAAACCACCACGATGTACTGGCAAGAGCAAACCTAACAAGGCAGCACAGGGTGGCGTCCAAGCAGAGAGGGGCTCTCCATGGTGTAAAGCCTTATGCCGCACGTCCATTGCAGGACAACCCTGATGCCAGAATTGATCGCCATTAAGCATTCCACAAATGGTGTGCAGGGAGATGGGGCATTTGTTTTGAGTATAAACCATTACAGACTGGGGCAGCTGGGAAAACATAAAGAGTCACAAGGGGCCAATGGAGCGAGGCCCCCGGGGAGGGGTGTCAGCGATCGGCGAGAGAGAGGGGGGAAGATCCCGTCTCAGCCGAACCCCCCTCGCTGATTGAAAAGGCGGGACAGAGCCCAAAGCGCAGCGGGGGAAGTCCCCTGAGGCCTTGGCTGGGGTTGGAGGTGGGAGCGGCTCCCGCCTCAGCAAAGCTGCCCTCAGTCATTGTCTGGGCAGGGAGCGGGCCACCGCAGAGAAGGTGCCTTTGTGAAAGCCGTGGGGTGCTGCAAGGGACGGAAAAGTGTGTGCCCACCATGGAGAGAGGGAAACAGAGGGAGAATGAGAGGGAAGGAGAGGGAGAGGCTGAGGGAGAGGCGGAGGGAGAGGGAAGGAAACAAGGAGAGGACTTCACAGTGCTGCCTAGGGAAACGTGTTGTGTTCCAGAGGACCCTGCGGCTTTGCAGAGGCAGAGAAAGACAGTTTACATGCTCACGAGTTCTGCTGGGCCCAGCAGCAGCAGAATTCAGTCCTCTGTCTCCTGTCTCTCTGATGTTGCAAACGGTTGCTGAGGTTCCAGGCTGATCTTTGAGACAGGTAACAGCTGGCCCTCTTCTGCACCAACAGACAACTATGTCCTCAGAGAGAAAATGGTTCCATGCTTTTAAAACACCTCAAAAGCTGTCCTTCAATAATCTCTATCTCTGGAAGCATCCTCTAAGCACCAGCAGTGTAGCTGCTGTTAGTTATCAGTATTGAACTACAACCACTTCACCTGACAGGAGCTGAACACAAGCAGCACTAAAGACTCCTGTCAGCACACTAAGGACCTGTTAAGACAAGGGGCAGATAATGTGGGAATAGAACTGACCAGGGTGGACAGTGGGATATTCCCACTTTATACACAGAAACCATCAATTTAGGGCCATGGGAACTGGGCCTGTAGGCAGAGAGATTGATGTTAGTTAAGGTGAGCTAAATTGGAGAAAAGAGGAGCCATGGGAGTGAATATGTTAGCAGGCCTGCCCATATAAAGTTGTGCTTCTAGACTGTTCCCAGCTTTCTCTCCTGAATGGTTGTCATTTGCTGCATTATTTTGCATATTCCTAATCCCAGTTTATGACTGGATCCCTGCCCTCAAATCAATCCCTAGATGTACCATATATATATTGCCGAACCTACCCATCCTGGGCCTTTTATGGTTGACCCTATACTGTGTGTTCATTTTCTGCTGTTTGTTGTTTTGCCATTAAAGCTGTTTTACTTTTTGGGTAACCCAATTGTGCCCGTCCATTTTATTTGCCACAGCACTCCCGGCTGGTCTAGTCCCAGGGTCACAGGAGCGAAACTGTGACAAGAGAAGGCAAAATGAAGCAGAGAGAAATTGTTGTTGTTGGAAAATTAATTTCTATTAGCCCCAAATTGATCTGTATCAAATCCTCGCTAAGTCTGCTGCTCTTGTCACCTCATCTGAGTCTTGTTCCAAGTCCCTTCTGCCTGCTCCTTGGGTCCTTGGATCATTTATTACAGCCTTGCCCACGACCTCACACCTCAGGTACTCGGAATTGTCCACTTGAGCTGGGCCATTGGCTGTGGGGCCATGTGGAGCAGCTGCCTGGTTCTGTGCCCCTGGTTCTGCTGCTCTTGCTGCCTCCACGGGGGCAGAAGCTGGTGGCTCTGCATGTTTGAGATAGTCTCATGTGGTCTCCTCATGTTTGAGAGGTGTATGGTGCTCCTGTTCCTCGGGAGCTACAAGCAGGGCAGAATCAGCCAGCTGAGCATCTGCTGGATGCACTGGGGCAGGAGATGCTCTCAGCAGTTTGTCAGCTGCCTCCCCTGCAGCCTCTCTGCCCACACTGCTGGGGCAGCTGGGACCCTCCCTAGGACAAGTGTGAGAGTCTTAGTTGTCTTCCAGGTCCAAGGAATTGACCTAGTGATAGACAGGAGGCGATCCAACAGCATCTGCCCCTTGAGACAGCTCTGTGTCTATTCTGTGTTCCCATTCCTCTTCCTCTGACAGTTCAGCATCAAGGCTGTCTTTCCATTCCTCTTCCTCAGGTAGCTCTATATCAATGGCATCTCCACACTCCTGCTCCTCGCTGGTCTAGGGCGCTGGCTAACTGGTTGGAGCTTGGGCTCCCAGCTGCTCCAGTATCAGCTGCTTATTCATGCTGCCCTTCATGAGCTTCATCAGACAGAAGCTAAACAAAAACAGTATTAAGACCTCATGTCAGCACCCTGGGGACCTATGAAGACAAGGAGGAGCAGAGAAGACAAAGCAAAACAGGGAGGCATTGCTGGAAAATGAACAATTTAGCCTCAAAATGTGTCTGCATCAAATCCTAGATGGCTGTGTTGCTCTTGTCATCTAATCTGAGCTGTGTTCCAGGTCCGTCTGTTCTTCTGCCTGCTTCTTAGCTCCTGGATCACAATTACAGCCTTGCCTATGACCACTCTACTGATCTACTCAGCTGTGTCCAGAAGATCTGTGGCATTGGCTGTGGGGCTGCTGCTTCTCTCTGGTGCTGCAGGCTGTGGGGGAGGCTGTGGCCAGAGCCTTGAATACCCTCCAGACAATGCTCACCCATCTCTGTTGAGTTGGGGGGTTGAGGACTGTAGGGGCAGGGAAGGCTACAGGCACATTCCGCAAGTCTTTCTGCTATTGTTGATTCATCTGGGCTTAATTTCCAGTCCTGCTGATGCTCTGGCTCTTAGAAAGGTCTCTGAACCGCAAGCTGAGCCTTCTTTATGACCTCAGTCTTGATGTACTGGGATTTATCCAGCAGAGCCAGCAGAGCAGCAGCAGTGGAGCTGTGTAGGACATGTGCTAGATTTTCTGCCCTTTGTGCTGTGGGTGTTACTCCTGTCCCCTCATCTGAGCCTTGTTCCAATCCAGGTCCCTCTTTTCTTTTCTTGCTCCTCACGTCCATGGATGAAAATTACAACCTTGCCCACCACCTCCCATCTGATGTGCTCAGAAGTGTCTAGCAGGGATGGGTTATTGATTGTGAGGGGGTGTGGGGAATGTGCCAGGCTCTCTGGCCCTGGTGCCTTGGCTGTTCCTGCTGTCTTGTTGTCCATGCTTCCTTCCTGCTGCCGCTGTTGTGCTGGCTGCCAAACAGGTCTCTGGACCACAAGCCAGGCCTTCAAAAGGACCTCAGCCCTCATGTACGAAATGAAAGACGGCAGGAGATTTTTCTCCTTTTTAATGCCTTTATTAAGGTCAGCTTGGGCGGGGGCCCGACAGGTTGCGCACACACCGCCCCTGCTCCCAGGAGTGGCATGGAGGAGGAGGAGGAGGAGGAATGCAGCTTTGTCCGCTGGTGTGTAGGCAGAGCTGGGGCTTCTGTCCTCGCGAGAGCACCAGGAGATTCCCGTTTTCAATTTGACATTTGAGGTCCTCTTTCTAGCTGACATCTCTTTGTGTTAGGGTGAGAGTTTAAAAGGTCTTAGCAAACACTAGATTCAGTTGCTTACCCTCAGACATCACTTAGATTGTTTAATTCTGTGGTGGCTCATTGTTTTAGGGGTTTTCTTTGCTGGACTTGGCCTAAGTGTTTCTACATTCACATACAAGCTCTGACATCACTTCTTCCTCAGAGTCCTGGGTGCCATTTTCCAGGAAGCAGCAGGGGTGGTACCCAACGAAGGGGGATCTCTAACAATTAAACTATTAACAACAGGTAATTAAAGAATAAAACTATTAACAACAGGTAATTATAACATGAAATGATTAACAATACATCAGCAATTGGTTTAACCTGTTAACTCTATAACTTTTAAAGATGGACAACTTTTTACTCCTAACAGTTCCCCCTCTTTTTCTTTGATCGGGCTTAAACTTAAGCCCACATCAACTTAAGTTTCTGGCTCTCGAGAATAAAATTTTCTTAATTTTTGGTATCGGTTATAAATTTCTGTGGCATTTTTATGTTCTTGATCATTTAGTTGCATTACTTACTCTGTTTTTTTCTGGTTAATTTCCCCAGAGATCCCTAGATTGGTTTGTACTGCGGATGTTACTATTCTAATTCAGCACGGAAGTAAGCACGGTAAGAAAATTAGACCTGCTATTGTACATACTGTGATGAAAGCTACCTTCTTCCACCAATTTCCTTTAAATGACCATAAATCATCCCACCATCCGGTGTCAAGTAAGGGAGTCCATTCTTGAGTCCCTGCATATGCTAATTTTCTTATTTCATTTGAAATGTTTCTGATAACTGCATTTCTGTCATCAATTTCTAAACACTCAGATGGATTGAATTTTCCACAAATTCCTCCTTCATCTGCTAACAGATAGTCCGCTGTCAATGTTATTTGGTAGATTTCTGCTCTAGTTTGAGTCAGTTGATCATTGATATGATCGAGGGCTAAAGATGTCCGATTGGAGATCATTTCATTAGGCTTGAAACCTAATGGTTCTATTCAGCATATAAATCGGGGTCCAATATCCCTAGGACCCATCTTAAGCCCAAGTAGCTGGTCCATAGGTTTCAGTGATTTCTCTTGGGGTCCAAACCTTGCTTTTCCATCTTTGGATCCTCCCAATTTCAATTGCGGTTCTTTTGTTTGGCTTTTCTTAGATCGTCATATATAGGGACTCCCAAACTTGATCCCGATTCTTTTGGTAATAAAAAGAAGTCTGGTTTTATAATCCCAATAGTGCAACTCCCAGACCAGTGTCCTGGCAACTTAATGTATGCTATAGTGTAGCTTGCACTCTGCGGCCACTGGATGGTGGTTTGCAGGCTAGCAGCACCCCTAGGCTCACATGAGGATGGCTGCCCCCTGATCTCTGCCGAGACCTTTTAGGGTGGCGGTGGTTGCTGCGGCATGGGTGACACAGCAGGAGCTCGTCATGAGGAGTCTGAAGAAAAGGAAAGAGGGAAAGGACACTTGCCTGAGTCTCCAAGGAAAGCTTATTTACCAAAGGGGTTCAGGAGCAAATGTGAATTCAAAGGGGTCTGGCTAGCAACTAGCATTTTTAAAGAGGGAAGGGTACAAGGGATGGATACAATTCCTAACCAATGAGGCGATCTTAGGGGAGGGTTACATTACATAACTTAACCAATAGGGAGCACTCAGGGGAGGGAAGAAGCCTTCCAAACCAATGAACCATTGAAGCAGGACTAACTGACAGGGAACATTCTGGAACACAAGGGGAGTGACAACAGTAACTGACAGGAGGAAGGGGTAGGGGGACTGGGATTGACAGGGACATATAAGGGAATGAGGGGAGGAACAGGGAGACTGACACCGTGATGGGCAGACAAGTGGAGGGAAAACTTTGGGGTAAACAACTTAAGACTGAACCATTTGAGGGAACAGAGCGAGGTACATGGGAGAAACCATTATAACTAACAACATAAAAGGTCTAACTTTTATATTAAAACAACAATCAAACATCAGACTACCACACTCTAGTACCACAGATCCAAAACAGGTGCTTGGGGGCCTCCCAAAATGTATTATTAACTTCTATTGGTCATTCCCAATATTTAGAAATTTCTTTCATTCCCCAAATGGGGTTTATTCCTTTTTGTGTGTGCCTTATTCAGCACATTCATGGAGTCCATATATAAAGTAAGTAAAAGGGCAAGGAGACCTGCTCCTTTTGGTTGCCTTTATTAAGTGATCAGCTTTGGGTGGGGGCCCGAGGGGTCACGCACACCGCCGCTGCTCCCTTGGGCGACACAGAGGAGGAGATGGAGAGTTTTGCTTCACAGCAGAACTGGGGCTTCTGTCCTCACGGGCATGCCCAGGAAAACGATGTTGGCTCGCAGTCTAGAGGTGTCATCCAGACTGAGTACTACCTAAGTTATGGTGACAGAATGAAATTTAGCTCCGGTTGATGGTGGGTGGTTTCCTGTAGTTCTGCCAGGTCAAGACTATAGTGCTTATGCTGGTCTGCTGTTCCTGAGGGGGTCTACACAGCACCAACAGCCCTTCATTTAAATTCAGTCTGGGTGCGAGTCCTTCCAGGAGCAGGGGAAGTAGTTCCTGAGGGAAATGGACACCGGGCAAGACAGTAACAGTGGTAACAGTGGCAACCAAAGACAAGTTCCAGAACTCTTAGCTTCAACATTTAATCACAGACCAATACTTCAAACCAAGTCTCTATCAACTTTATCAACATCAACCAGCAACTACTACACTGAAAATGGAACTCCCATCTCCAGGGTTTTATTTCTCACAATATACCTCATGGTATGTGCACTTATTCCCTTCTTTCTTTTCAATGGACCAAAATCTATTTCGGAGCTCTCAGAATCCACTGGGTAACAGAGTTCTTTACTGTCAAATTTTTACAAGCTGTTTTTCCTATTTGTGTACCGTACCCCTTTCCTCTTCTCAAAATGCATTCTTCTACTATTATTCTTGCTTTTAGGTTCCATTGTTCTTTCTTCCTTGCATCTGCAGCACTAAATTCGGGGTTATTCTGCATCTGTTTCAAAATTTCCAATGGTCCTAAGATAATCCCTTCCCATGGCCAAATTTTGGTCATCTGGGTATTTCCACAATAATATTCCAACAATTAGTTAGATTCAGTTCGTAGCTGATTCTTTTTACCAGGTCTATGAATAAATTCTTAGCTTGGGGTATCTCCAAATCGTCTTGTTCTCTTATTGTTTTCACTATCTCTTTTTCTTTGACCAGATCTACCAGACTTGCTTCAGTAGTATCATGCTCAAAATACAGCCAGGCTTCTCCTACAGGCACTCTCCCAGCAGTCATTGCCTAAAAGTCGCGGTATTCTGGGTCATCCCATACACTTTCTCATCCTCTTGACAAGGGATTACTTGGGAGAGGTTTACACAATTAGGATTTAAATTGGTATGGACTCTCAACAAGGAACTCACTTCTTCTTCCTCATAGAGGGCTTGGTAGCACTTACTGCACGGCTCTCTTGGGCTCCCCAGAGCACCACCAGCAATTAGAGCCATTACTACTACCCTTCCCGAGAGTCCGGTATGGGTCATCTTGCACAGCCTGCCCACCTGGCCTTGCCTCTTGGGGACTTTACTGAGAAGCCTCAAAGCCCTTTAGAGTCCTTTCTACACTTCTGTGGTTAAACCTCTCTACTCTTTCCTTACTGATTTCATCTCACCTAGGGGAGTACTCTGCAGAAGATTAACTTGGGGTCTCCAGTACTAAGTTGGGAGCACTTAACAAGAATCACTTATTAACAGACTTTAACTTCTTACAAACCCTTTCTGAACACAGAACTGTTTCAAAACACTTTATAAAGTATGTTAGGATTCTGAAACAAATCAGGTCATCAGATTCTGCTGTCCTCAGTCTCTTTTGCTCTTCCTTTTAACAGTTTATTTCAAGTCTTTTGGTCCTTTTATTATGGTATACTCAGGAGGATGAACATGTGATATTGTTGAATCTGGTCCAGCACCAGGGGGTGAGACTGGTCCTTTGACCCTCGTGATGTGTGTCCAACCTTTCTCTCTGGTGTGCACAGCAGTGTTGGTGGTGAGGAGTACCTGGAAGAGGCCTTCAAATATAGGCATCAGTAGTCCACTATTACAGGATTTTACCAATACCCAATCTCCTGGGCTGATGTTATGCACTTTGGCATCAAAAGGGGAAGTTTGGGGGAGGTATCCTCTTTTTCTCAGACCTTCTAAAGTTCTCCCTATGGCTTCTAAATACCTTCTGGTAGCTTCTTCTCCTTCTAAATAGTCTCCTGTGCTATAGGGTTTTAACAAGAATGGCAGTCCGAACATCATTTCATAGGGTGAAATCCCTATATCAGACCGAGGTCTCATTCTGATTTGCAAAAGCGCTAGGGGCAAACACCTTAGCCAATTCAGTTTTGTTTCTTCAATCAGTTTAGTCAATACATTTTTAAGAGTTCTGTTCATCTGCTCTACTCTCCCAGAACTCTGGGGGTGCCACGGAGTGTGCAGTCTTCATTCTGTTCCTAAAGCTTTAATTACATTTTGCAATGCTTGTGCAACAAAATGCGGACCTCGGTCTAAGTCTATGCTGTTTACCATTGCATATCTGGGAATGATGTTCTCTAAGACTACTTTTGCTACAACTTGTGCTGTCTCTTTTTTTGTCAGGAAGGCTTCCACCCCATGGGTGAGATGATCTACCATGACAAGTGTTTGCATCCCTGCAGCAGGGGCATTTCAGTGAAATATATCTGTATACTTTGAAAAGGTCTTAGGGCCAATTCCCTCCCTCCAGGTATAGTCTTCCTCATTGCCTTCTGGTTTACCTTCTGGCAAATTAAACACCCTTTGGTAATTATTTTAGCTAGGTCATATACGCCTGTGCACAGGTTATTTCTCAGAAATGGTCGCATAGTCCTTGAATTCCCCAGTGGGTTAATTTATGTAGCTCTGACATCAGTTTCCGAGCTAGTGCTTTGTTTAAAAATACCCATCCATGTTGTGTTAACCATTCTCCCTGTTCCCCTTGATATAACTTTAAATCCTTTATTGCTTCCAATTCTTTCTCACTAAATATGGGATCCTCTCTTCTTTCCCCTTCTCCATATGTGGTTTCCGCTTTAAAAACTTTCACTGGGTCCCCTGGTTCTAAAGCTGCTTCTTTAGCTGTCTAGTCAGCTAGTCGGTTCCCCTTATCTCAAGGGTGTTTCCTTTTTGGTGTCCTCTTATATGAACTATGGCTATTTCTGTTGGTTTCTGTAGGGATTCTAATACTGACTTGATCAAATTCTCATGAACTAAACTTTTTCCGTTAGAACTGAGATTTCCACGCTCCTCCCATATTTTCCCAAAAGTGTGGACTATCCCAAATGCATGTTGTGAATCAGTATAGATAGCTCCCTGGTCTCCCTCCAGTAGGTCTAATCCTTTCTTCAGGGCATATACTTCACAACTCTGAGCTGACCAGTTTGCGGGTGATTTCCCTTTTTCATTAATTTGGAAAGTCTCTCCATCTATGATGGCATAACCTGAAGCTCTTTTTCTATCCACCACCCTCGAAAACCCATCTATGAACAGGATTTTTCCAATTGTCAGAGGTTGATCTTCCAGATCCTCTCTTGCTTTGGTTTGGAGGTTAATCAATTCAATACAATCACGTTCTAAATCTTCTAGAGGCTCTCCTGTAAGTAATTGCACTGGATTGAGGCAGTTCAAGGTAACCAGTTCTAAATCATCTGTATTCATTAGAATTATCTCATATTTTGATATTCTAGCATCTGTTAGCTATTGACACAATGCCTCTCCAAGCCTCCACTTGAGGGTCACCCGGCTCGCTCTGGCACTGCGAGCAGCAAGAGACACTCTCCCATTCCGTGGGGCACTGGGAGGGCGGCTAAGGCTTTCGCCTTGAGCGGGAGAGGCATTGAGCGACGATGGCAGAAGAAAGAGAGTGGACTCCAGTTGGGGGTGAAGTCCAGGTTTATTGAAGAGAGCTCCGGAGACATCCATGGCCCAGGGGAACCAACCAACTGAAGACCCCGAGCTGGATTGTGCAACAGCTTATAAAGGGGGAGGCAACAGGGGAGGGGGTTTGCCCTCCTGCCAATGGGGCTATAGGAGGGTGTGGGGTGCAGGGATACAGATGTGCTGGGGTAGCCAATGAGAACAGATGAGGGGAGGGGCCCTGGCTCCTGAACCAATCACTTGACACCCCAGGCAGAAGTTTCTAGAAGGAGAGATGGGTTGCTGAGTGATGGACAGTACACCAGGGAGGGATCAAAGGAGTGGCTAAGCAGTCCTTTAGGGATCAAAAGGAAGGGGTAGGGAGATTTACAGCCCAAGGCAACCAGGGACAGGACCATCACAAAACGGGGAGAAACTGGGACCAACCAAATAACATATCAGAACTACAACATCCATAAATGCAATACAACAAATGCCCATTTCACAATCATTTTTAATTCTTGTATTTGAAATTTGATGTCCTGGGAGGACAGTTCAAACTTAAAAATTCATATGTGTCCCTCTCATCTACTGACAGTTGGGCACCCGTTTTAGACAATTGAAAAACCATTTCTTTAAAGATTTCCGGCAAAAACCCTCAAGGAATTGGGGGCACTCTGGGGACCCTGTAAGGTTGAACTTAAAATCAAGTGGGTGATGGGGCAACTGTCCTCCTTTTCAAGTCCTTACCTGCTCCCAACAGGCTTCTCACGGGGCTCCTCCCTGTGCACTGGGCTGCTCTGTTGTCAGCATCCAGGCTGCTGAAGCACAAATTCTTCAGCACTTTGTGCCAGGCCTGGTTTGCTTGAGCTCACTGAAGTGAAGGAGTAAAAGCCTAATTGGCATACCAGGAGGCCTCTCTGCCGATTACCCTGACAGGTCTTCTGAATTTCAGGGGTCCCTGTTCAGGCACCAAGTGCGACCACTCAGGGTCCAGCCTGGAGGGACAAACCCCTAGACCACCCAGGAGATGGGTGAGAGGTCTCCAAACTTGGCGATTAAAAATGAGGGATGGACACAGATTGGTGACCTAAATATAAAGAAATAAAAACAGGAAGGTGAGCAGAGTACAAAGGGGTGCACCAAAAGGGCCCAGGGCAAGGGTTAACACAATTTATATATGGTAAGATAGAGGTGAAATTTGAGAGTGAGGGTGCAATAGAAAAGAGGAATTAGGAATATGCAAAATATTGCAGCACTTTTGAACCAATAATCTTACAGAGAACATTCTGGAGGTGATTAACATATACTCACAGGGGATGGTGGGAGTGAACCAGTCTCCTCACTGTAACTGAAGTGGGTTTTCCCACGCCCTTCTGCTTAGAACTTTATTTCACCCCAACAGCCCAGTATATCAGGCATGACATCCTGGGCAAGGCAGTGCTTGTGCTCCAGGGACCTGTCCAGCACCCAGAAGGAAGAGTGGCAGCAGGAATGAATCAGGGGCAAGGCAACAGCAGCAACAGCCAGAACAGCAGGAGGAGAGAGCCCAGCATATGGCCCGCACAGCCCCACAAGGGATAACCCACCTCTGCTGGGCACTTCCAAGTACATCAGGCATGCAGTCCTGGGCAAAGCTCTAATAGTAATCCAGGGACCCAGGGAGCAGGCAGAAGAACAGAGGAACCTGGAACAAAGCTCAGATAACATTATAAGAGTTACAGAGGCATTTAGGATTTGATGCAGACCTATTTTGAGACTAATAAAAGTTGTTCATTTTCCAAGAGTGGCTCCCTGTTTTGTTTTGCCCTTCTGCCCCTCCTTGTCTTCACAGGTCCCCACAGTGCTGACATGAGGTCTTCATGGTGCTCATGCACACCTCCTGTCAAATGAAGTGGTTATAGTTCAATCCTATAGCTCAAAATGCCCTTTTTGCCTGGATTAAGGAGGAAGCAGAGGAAACATTATTCCCGCTGCTAGCACCGAGATCCCACAGGACATGGCAGGGCTTTAGCCAACCTCCAAACAGCCCTTCTGCCCTGCCCAGCCCATGAAGAACCTCTCTGCAGGGGAATTCTTTGAACGTTTGTCTTTGCCTTTTTAGCAATGAAAACCCAGAAACCTTGAAAGAAAATCTCATCTTCACAGCTCCTTGAGAGGGTAACAAGAGGCAGTGGGAACACACAATCCTTGCTATTCAGCCATAATGGCTTGACTTATTTCAGAGCAGTGACTGACAGTCACATTACAATACACATTTTGCCAACATCTTCTTTTCATCTTATAATGTAGAAAAGTTTGCTCCAACGTACTTTACCTACATCAAATTTTGCAAAACTTACCTTTATGTCTGAAGAGAGGAACTGTTTTCCCAGGCCAAACCTAACAAACTCTTTCTGAGAACTGGGATAATTTAATTTAACTTATAGAATCATAGAATTTGCTGAGTTGGAAAGGACCTACAAGAATCATAAAGTGCTACTCCTAGCCCTGCACAATGCACCCAAAAATCACACCATGTGCCTGTGAGGATTGTCCAAATGCTTCTTGACCTCTGTCAGGCTGATGCTGTGGCCACTTCCCTCGGGAGCCTGTCCCAGTGCCCAACCACCCTCTGGGGAAGAACCTTTTCCCTATATCCAGCCTAATCTCCCCTGACACAGTTTCATGCTGTTCCCTTGGGTCCTGTCACTGGTTACCCCAGAGAAGAGATCAGTGTCTCCCCCTTTGCTTCCACTTGTGAGAGGATTGTAATTTCAGTGAGGTGTCCCATCAGTCTCAACTGCTCCTCACACAGCTTCTCTTCCTGACCCTTCGTCGTCCTTGTGGCCATCATTTTAACACACCCCAATAGTTCAATGCCTTTCTTACACTCTGACACCCAAAACTGCCCCCAGCACTCGAGGTGAGGCTGCCCCAGCACAGAGCAGAGCAGGACAATCCCCTCCCTTGCCCAGCTGGAGGAGATGCTGTGCCTGATGCCCCCAGGACAGGGTTGGCCCTCCTGGCTGCCAGGGCACTGCTGGCTCATGTTCAGCTCATCATGACCAGGAGCCCCAGGTCTCTTTCTGTGGCACAGCTTTCCCAGCATCTCCTTCCCCAGTCTATACACACAGCCAGCGTTCCCCCATCCCAGATTCAGAATCCCTCACTTCCCCTTTTTAAACTTCATGTGTTTGGTGATTGCCCAGCCCTCTCATTCGTCACTATCTGTCTGCAGGACCTTTCTGCCACCCACTCTCCTGGGAAACAAGAGCCTCTTGTGAACTTGCTCATCACAATCCTTCAGAGAGAAACTAGAAGCGCCTCTAAAGTACGATCAGGTCTGATTTTAAAGCCCAAGCTTATCATGATTACTCAAGGAGGTTTCCACTGAGCATTTAGTGACCACAAAGTCATGCCATTACTCTGAAAGAAACAAGATACATTTTCCCTCATTATTTCTGAGATTATAAAGATTTTTGCAAACATAGCCAGATATTTTTTATTGTTTCTTTAAATCTTAGTATATAAATGACACTTGAAAAGATTTTTTTATTGCAGTTGGCATTTATCTAAGGCCATAAAAAGTTGCTTCCCTGGTAAAATGTCATTTTTTTCCAAATCACGAAGATATAATTGAGACTCTCAGGTTTATTTTTTTAAAAGAAATTGAAGTGTTAAAGTGTTAATTCTCTTCTCAAATTGCCATTGAAGAGAAAGCAGTCACTTCAATGTAGTGAAGTGGCAGGACACCAGGGCCTGTTGTAGTTCCTAGAGACAACTTTTCAAAACAACCTGTGAAAGCAAGGTCCATTTTTTAACCTGTTGAGATAATCTATGATGACATCAAACTGTAAACAAAAGGAAAATAAACCAAACAGAGTCTGTTTGCTGAGACATGGGGTGGCCTGTTATGTACTGGCAACGAGCAAAACTAAGGCAGCACATGGTGGTGTCCAAGCAGACAAAGGCTCTCCATGGTGCAGAGCCCTGGGTCCACATGTCCATTGCAGGACACAACTGATTCCAGAATTGATTTCCATTAAGCTTTCCACAAAGGGCATGCAGGAAGAAGTGGAAGTTGTCTTGAGCACTTGGACCAGAATCCTTGTAAGAGCAACTTGAGTTGTATCCGTAAATAGAAAATCACAGTAGAAATTAGCCAATTGCAACCTGGCTGCTTGTTTAGAATCATTTTCTGCATGGGACTGTCTTGCTCCCACCAAAATCAAATTATGAATCTCAGTCTGTTTTTGCAATTGCTATCTATACGTTATAGTTCTTTCTCTTTTCAGGTTCTACCTAGGCTTTTCCATTTCTAATGTAAGTTTCTAGCAAAATGTAGCCACTAATTAGCAAGTCACAGAATCTATAGAGATATACCTGAACTTTGCACTATTTCTGCATATATTTTATATATCTTTCTGTCAGCTGCACCTGTTTGATGCTGCAAATTCTGCCCAGGTACTGATGTAGTTTGAATTGCAACATGTACACTCAAGAAACTCTTTCCTTCTGTGTATGGGTCTTTAAAAGCTTTGTGGCCCATATAGCAAAGGTAATTAAGTAAGGAAGCCAGCTGGGTTTTAGGCATCTGGCCAACATCTTCACCCTTCAAATCCCAGTTGATGTTTATCTACAACCTGCAGCTTCTAAACCCTTTTACAATCTGCTAGTATTTGTGCCAAAAAGAATATTTTGCCAGAACACTGCAAATATACTGTTTTTTTCATAAATTTAATGTACATATTGGGTTCTATACCTGTTGAGTAGCTATGTGAGTTTAAATGGTACAAAACTACTCCTGCTGAAGTGACCAGTTGCAAAGATTTAACCTACAAATGTGCAGTGGTGGCTATACTAATACCCATGGCACCACACATCCATGCTCCACCACTGTCCTCACTGTCCACTGCCATGGAAAAGCTGAATTTCATGCAACCACATTTTATGAGAACAGATATTCCTCAGGCACCCAGACTCAGCACACTATGTTATATATAAAGGCACTTTGGTGTTTTTTGAGTCCTCTGCAAGGAGTCACTGGGACAATGCACATACTCTGTCCAGCTCCTGTTCAGAAAATTGCCACAAGAATGAAAGCAGATGAACTGCATCCATCCTGTCCTTGAGACATACTTGAGGAAAGGAGGACTCCTAATGTACTTCCCCTTACCCTTTTTGCAAAGGCCAAATACATGTTTCCCATGCCTTTATAAGAGATTATTTCTAACCCAGCAATTATAGAATAAAATTACAAAATCCAGATTGGATTAAGACCAATCAGGGAACCTGTCCTTGCCAGTATTGTCCCAATAAGGAAATACATAGCTGCCTATACAGCACAAGCTGAAAACAGTCTCTCCTATTAACATTTTTGATGCAGTGCCCACTTGGAAGCAGGACGATGCTGTATAATTCTCCAGATGGAGAAACCACAGTCATTTGACTCTGAATCTTTCTTCCTGATGTTCTTGTGTACGTTTGTTAGCTCATATCCCTGAAAGTTTTTTGTTTTATTTTCAATGCCTACATTCCCCTTTACCTGCCTATCATCTTCATCATCTAATGTTTTTTCTTTTCTTTTTCTAAATATCCCTCTTGAGGATAGTGACAAGAATCTACTCCCTTCAAAATTTGTATTGGGTTTTGTTTTGTTTCTAGCTTGTTTGGTTGGTTTTTCTTAATCTTCTATGGTTATACATTCCAGTTCTATACATTCTTTACACTCTCTCATTATTTATACTGAGTCCCATTACTTAGCATTCCTTTAATTCTCTTCTATAGGCTCATGTCTTTCTACTCCACTGTGGAAAAAGTGAGTGAGCTCTTCAGAGCAGTTTCTCTAGATGGTTTGGATTGCTTCTGTTCTCTTCCAAAATCACATTCGAATTGTATCTTTTAATCTTTTGCTGCTGAGCCTTCACTTTTCCTGGAACATCACAGTATGGGAGGATATCTGATGTGGAAGGGCATCTTCTGAAGATCATCTCTGAAGGTTCAGAATGATTACTGTTTGCCCCAGGATGCTTCAATTCAACCTGCACTTCTGAAAGCCTTTAGTCCCTACTGACTGAAATAATATCCATGTTTTGCCTTTAACTTATATTAAGTCTTGCATATATATACACTGTCCTTTACAGAGTTCAATACTGGTGATTTCTTTAAAATAGGGTGGTGAGGACTCCATCCCTGGAGGTGTCCAAGGTCAGGTTGGATGGGGCTTTGGACAACCTTCCACCTTTTTAGTGGAAGGTGTCTCTGCACATGGCAGAAGAGTGGAAATAGATGATTTTTGAAGTCTCTTCCAACCCAAGCCATCAATGATACATTTATATGGTTTTTGTATGACAGAAATAGTTCAAATTTAACACCTCCATTGAGAGGAGGAAAAGTGCCAGCAAAGTCTTCAGGCCTGGGTATCAGGATAAATAGTAAATAGAGTCCCCTGGGAAAATGGTGGTGCAGATGCTGGGGTCCATCAGTGGTGGTCATATTTTAAGCATCATCTCCTAAAGGCACAGGAGCAGGCAATTCCTAAGTGTTGAAAGTCAAGCAGATGAGGCAGAAGGCCAGCTTGGCTGAACAGGGATCTTCTGTTAGAAATAAAACAAAAAAGGAAGGTGTATGGCCCGTGGAAGGAATGTCAGGTAGCATGGGAAGAATAGAGAGATGCTGCTTGCTGCTGTCGGGATGTAGTGGTTTTAGTTCACCAATCTGAGATTCCCCAGCCAATGCACCAATTTAAAATAGTGGGTTTAGTGCTGGCCAAATGCCAGTGCACCCACTAGAATTATTTCCTCATTTTCTGCTGCAAGATAGGATTAGGAGAAGAGTAAAGCAGGCTCAAAACTTTAAAGTGTATAAAGAAAACTTTATTAAAAGAACTAAAAGAAAGAATAATAAGAATCAGAATAAAATCCTCAGAACATTTCTCCTCCCCTCCATAACTTCTTTTCTTTCCCACTGACAATGTAAAAAGACAAAACTTGGGATTTTCAGTCAGTTTACCTCATCTAGAATAATTTTTTTGCCGTTCTTGTAGGGAGAGGAGTCTCTCTTGCTATGCCATGGAGACTACTCCACTTAAAACAATTACTTCATGGCTTTTAATTTCCATGAATAGCAGCTGCCCAGAAATCTGCAGTCGTGAAGTCCCTCCCATCTTTTGCGGCCTTCCCACAGCTGCATTCATGGGTTATGTCAATTTACGGGATACTATTTTAAGGATGAGTTGTTCAAAACCAAAGTTTCTCTTCATCTGTCTCTGAGATCATCTTCATCTCTGGGAACAGAGATCTTCTTCTTCCCTGGGGGCAAGGGGTCTTCATCATTCTTGTCTCTTTCTTTGTTCAAACTTCTCATGGGATCACACCTACTTCAGCAGAGATGCCTTTGCTCATGTGTACAGTTTGAACACTCCATCCCCCCATGTTTTTTCATGAATTAAAGGGATATTCAAGTATATCACAGTCCATGACCATGGCCTTACCAAAAGAATTTCAGCCTAAGACTAAGGCATCTCCTCATTTTCCTGCCATCTGGGACTTGACTCCTTCTTTACTGAACTTGGTGTCTTCCTGTTGTTTCTCTCCATGTCTTCACTCTGACCTTTTCTCTCACTCAAGAGAGGATCGATGTTTTGCAAGTTTCATCTGTGCAGTAAGAGAGTTAATATCTCGCCCAGGCCTGTGGGTGGTCATGTGAGTCTCTGACAGGGGTGGCCGGAGCACTCATGGTGATGGATTTGAGGCCACACTGGGGGGCTCTGCCAGGATCTCAGAGGGCCTGGGCCAGAATGGTGGTGGCCGTTCTGGCCGCGTGGCTGTTTTCTGGCCCCTGCTGCGTTCAATTCCAGTTGCAGGGCTGTTGTCTTCCCCTCCCCTTGCCCGGCAGCTGCTGGGGCCCAGCCTGGCCCCTGCCTGGCTGTGCAGGCCAGAGAGGAGTGGGCCTGGCCCAGCCCATAGCTGCTGCCTGCGGCCTGGTGGATGCCGACCCATCTGGGCCGGCAGCGAGGCAGGGCTTAATGTCAGCAAGATGTTACCAGCCATGGCCCAGCTCTACCCAGCTCTACCAACCATGGCCCAGCCACCACCCCAGCTCACCAGGGCCCAGTGGCCTCCCATCCCCTGCCTGGCCACCAGGCTGGGAGGAGGGACGTATACTCTGCTCTCCAAAGGCTGGAAAGCAAGAGAGCTTTTCCCAGGCTTGTTCATTTTTAACTGTGTGTTCATAGAGGGGTGTTCAGCTTTTTAGTGGTTTAACAGCTTTTCAGTTCTCAGAGCTAGCCAGCTGTTGGTTTTGTCAGGCACGGAGGAAGCTCTTAACAGCTCCTTTCACAAAAATAATATCCATGGGTGGCTTCTTCCTTCCTCACCAAATGTCAATTAATGCAAAACCAGCACAAAGGAGAAAATTTGTTGGGCCACAATTCAATTGGAGTTGAAGCAGGACTAGAACTGTGAGGGACAATAAGAGTTACTTTTCAATACAGTCAAGAACTGAACATGGTAAATAAAGGATATCACCTTACTCTTAAATATGGTAATTTCCCATAGTGGCTAAAGCACCACGGCAGGATGCTGTGAGGGGTATGTCCTGTGTATTTTTGTACTGTGTGTTCATCCCTGCCCAGTCTTTTACTACTCAATTTACTACTTTTACTACTGCTTTTTCTATTTAGGGTCTTGTTGCAGAAGTATCTGGATAGACAGCTCACTCAAAAGAGCTGCCAATGATGTTTGCTTGCATGCACTAAAGCTTTCCTTCATCGTTTGGCTTCACAGATTTTGTAACTTAGGAAGCCAGTCTTAAGGTCATATATAAAGGTCACATATAAGGGTCACTTGCACAGAGGGACAGAGTCACAAGAAGAGCTTAAAGCACTTTTCCTACTGAAACAATCAGGAGTCTTTAGGTCAGCTGGAACATCAGAAAGAGCTGGACCCAGAAAAATGTGTGTTTGAGTGCCAGCAGCAGTAAGCTGGTGCTCTTAGCAGAAAATATAGAGACTGTCAGATAAAATAGAAACAGAGACTCATAGAATCATTTAGGTTAGAAAGAACCTGTACTGAACTTACTGAGACCTTGGTGTTTAGCACACAAATACCTCTTGAAAATACTGAGGTGCCTCAAAAAAATTTTATAAGGCAGCAGAAAAATCAGAGTTGTGTGTTCCCAACATTGTAGATGAAAAAACCTCCCAGAACAAAGCCTCAGACCTTATCACAATTGCTTCCTGAAAGGAAGTGAGGCTAAACAGTGCCTAAGGCCAATTGAAGTCTGCTTGGAAACCTTGTCTCTTGTTGCTCTAGGTATCAAAATAGGAAGTAAACAGCTTAGAAACAGTGCTGAGAATGGTTTGGAGGAAGTACAGCTTCCTCTCCCTGCACTTGCTAAGTTTGTTTTTCTTTCTTTCTCTCAGCATAGCCCTTCACTCATATCAGGCAGCAAATGCTGCAGAGACCCTGCAGAAATGGCCTAGAACAATAATATTTATGCAAAAAAATCTATCACCAGCTCACAATTCTGAGAAGCCTTGCAACGCTCTGCTTTAGAGCAAGACTTTGAGATATACTTCACATCACTCAGAACTTCTCCATTTCAGCACGAAGATTTTCATCAAAAACACACTTCAAGCAGCAGGTGGTCTTACATCTTTGCTGAATATGCAACCCAATTCTGATTTTCACTGTGTTTACATACATACAACAGCAATGGCTAAAACACTTTGAAGTACTTTACGGGCATTACCTAAAGAGAAAATACAGTGTTTCTGGAGTTTTCTTTGGGTCTTCATTGGATTTGGGAAAAACACCATCCCCAGTCTTGAGCTTGAGCTTGTAATGTACAGAGACAACCAGAGAATACAATGCTCTTTTCATCAAAGTCAGAGGCCTTTATGAAAGACATGATGACAATAGATCTTCTGATGGGAAAGGATGAAGTGCCATACAAGTCTGCAGGGCATCAACCCTTCAGACAGAAGTCAAAGCCGAGCTGTCAGAACAGTATCACTGTTTCTGTGGCCCACTGACATAACTTATTATTAGTGCATTAGGGGGTTTAGAGTTAGTTTTTGGTTAGAATAAGGATTAAATACATGATTTTTAAATATACTGTTCTGGTGAAATTCACATGACGTAGTAACGTGGCTCAGCTGCAGACCTGCTAACAGTTCTGGCATGAAGGAAATGCCTGATGGAGAGAAAAGTATTCCCAAAAGCTGCAAAAAGGAGAAATGCAGTGTTTTAGCAGAGAGAAAAATGAAAAAAGGAGAACTAAAAAAAAAATTAACCTGGTGAGCTTCATTCCAGCTTCATTCCATGAAGCTTCATTCCAGCTTCATTCCAAAAATATAAGGTCAAACAGACAACTCTCCCCAAGATAAGGAGGCAGTAAATTAAAGGACACCTGGGTTTGTTAAAAATAAATTACATGAAACTGCTCCAGTTTTCTTTGTGGCCAAACCAGGCATTGGGTGAAGAGAAACTGGATATGTCATTTCTATTGATTTACACAAACTCTTACTAGACTTTCTCAGAAGTTAATCAAAGACACATTTTCTAGATGGATCAACAATTAAATGGATGCTAAGCAGATAGAAACCAGACAAGGTACGTTTCAGTTTTTCACTGCAAGGAAAAATCAAACAGGAATCCTGGTCAATTTGCCCTAAATGGGGACCGATTTGGCATTTTCATGAATGATTTAGGCAGCAGGATATGAAATACTGCTATCTTTAATTAGGTGCTGGCTGGGAGAATGGGTGGCCCTAAGGAATTTCAATCGATAAGGGTAACTGAGCACACAAAGAAGGGAAAAAGGTTGTTTGTCCAGTGGAAAGGAAAACCAGCCCAGACATGGCAATTGCCTTCAAATACCTGGAATGTAAATGCAGAGCAGGAGGACAGAGCCTGTTCTTAAATTTCAGCACAGGCAAAGCTGGCTTTAGGGGGTCTAGGTCAGACAGGCATCTGTGGGCAATTGATACTGCCTGGGGCTAGCCCAACACTCACCTCCCTCTTAGCTCTGTAGTTTCTGGTTTAGTTGCAATGGAATACTATGAAAAAAGGAAGGTAAAATCAGAGGTAAATAGATAGGAAATCTACAGACATTTAGCTTGAACTACCACCATCTGGAGGCTATCTAGTAAAATGAACAGTGAACATTTTAAAATTTAATTTCAAATTTTAACACAAGATCAGGTTTTCACTATGAATCATGCAAACATTTCAGATTGATTGTTTCAAAACAAAAGTAACTATTTGGGGTTGGTAGGGAGAAGACATGTCTGGATGGCAAGCTGGTCCAATTTACTTCTACTTTACTTCTGAGTAGTTTATAAAGTTTATCTTTTTACTTTCACTGTAAGATGATTTTTAATATTTCTAATTAAGACATTCTAATAGTGCCACTGGAAAAAAACTTGTGTTTTTATTTGTTTTTTTCATTTTTCTCAAAATCTCATGACTTCAGTCCTTTTGCTAAACAAGTATTTTCATTCCATAATTATATTACCTGGACAAAACACTCTACTGGACAAAAATGCTGCATCAGAGTTCTGCTGGCTGCTATTACAAGAGACAAAGAGTAGAATATGTGGAATTTCAGCCTTTTCAGAGTTCTAGAAAATGTGATCAAGATTTTGAAAACATTCTAGCTTTCATTCATTGGTGCACTCACAACTTTTAATGGCAGATTTTTTTACTGGGACCCATTTGAGAACAGCATATATTTCATCTAAGAAGAGAGAAGTCACAGAATCACTGAATTTTCTGAGTTGGAAGGAGCCCACAACGATCCTCAAGTGTAACTCCTGGCCCTGCACAGGACCACCCCGAGAGTCACACCATGTCCCTGAGAGCGTTGTCCAGACACTTCTGGAATTCTGTCAGGCTGGTGCTGGGACCACTTTCCTGGGGAAGCTGTTCTAGTGCCCAACCACCCTCTGGCTGAAGAACCTTTTCCTGAAATCCAACCTAACACAGCTTCAGGTACTTCCCTTGGGTTCTGTCACTGGTTGCTGCAAAGAAAAATTACAGAATCACTGAATCGATCACAGAATCACGAAATTACCAGTCACAGATTGGAAAAGATCTCTGAGATCATCGAGTCCAACCTGTGCAGAACACCATCATGTCAACCAGACCGTGGCGCGGAGTGCCACATCCAGTCTTTCTGTAAGTATCTCCAGGGACAACAACTCCTCCCTGGGCAGCCCATTCTAATGCCTAATCACCCTTTCAGTGAAGAAATTCTTCCTTATGTCCTCTCCTGAACCTCTCCTGGCACAGCTTAAGGCTGTGTCATCATGTCACTGGTTGCCTGGGAGAAGAGACCAGCCCCCACCTGGCTACACCCTCCTGTCAGGGAGTTATAGAGAGTATTAAGGTCTCCCTTGAGCCTCCTTTTCTCCAGTCTAAACAACCCTACGTCTCTCATCTGCTTCTCAGTCTGTACCCCTCCTCTTCCCCTCATGAGGGAGTTGTAACTGCAATGAGGTCTCCCCTGTCTTCTCTTCTCCAGGCTCAACGGACCAAACAACCTCAGTCACTCATTACATTGCTTCTCCTCCTGACCCATCACTTCCTTGTGGCCGTCATTTGGATGCTCTTTAATGGTTTAATGTCTTTCTTACATTGTGGCACCCAAAACTGCCCCCAGCACTCAAGATGAGGCTGCCCCAGCACAGAGCAGAGCAGGACAATCCCCTCCCTTGCCCAGCTGGAGGAGATGCTGTGCCTGATGCGCCCAGGACAGGGTTGGCCCTCCTGGCTGCCAGGGCACTGCTGGCTCATGTTCAGCTCATCATGACCAGGAGCCCCAGGCTTTCTGTGGCACAGCTTTCCCAGCATCTCCTTCCCCAGTCTATACACACAACAAGGGTTGCCTCATCCCAGGTTCAGAAGCCAGTACCGATCTTTGTTGAATTTCATACAGTTGATAATTTCCCATATCTCTAATTTGTCAAGGTGTCTTTCCAGGACCTCTCTCCTTTGAGCGAGTCACCAGCTCCTCCCAGTTTTGTATAATTTGTGAATTTACTTAGCATTCTTTCCAGTCCTAAGTACAAGTGATTTATGAAGATGTTGAGGAGCACAGGGCCAAGGATGGAGCCCTGTGGAACCCCACTGGTGACAAGTTACCATTCACTGTAACCCTTTGTGCCCTTCCTATGAGCCATCTGCTCAGCCATTACAGAATGTGTTTATCCAGCTGTGAACTGGGCATTGTGTCCAGAAAGATCCTGTGAGAGACAGTATCAAAAGCTTTGCTGAATTGCAAAAATACAAAAATAACATGAACTGGCTTCCCTTGATCAAACATGTGGGCTACCTTGTCATGAAAGGAAGTTAGGTTTGACAAGCAGGACTTTCCCCACATGAAGCCATGCTGGCCTTGATCAATGACTGCATTGTCTTCCAGGTGTTTTTCAATACCTCCCAGAAGAATCTTTCTCTGATTTTGCCATGCACTGGAAGTGAGTTTGACAGGCCTGTAGTTTCCAGGGTCCTCCTTCTCACCCTTGAAAATCAGGACCTCTCCAGATTCCCAAGACTGCTCAAAAATCATCCAGAAAGGCTTTCCAATGACACCAGCCAGCTCTCTGGGCATTCTCTGATGAATCCCTCAACAGGTTTGTAGGGATCCAGATGGAGCAGCGGATCCCACATGTGTTCAGAGTCAAGCGGGAGTTGATCATTCTTGCAGTCTTGGTCCTGCAGCTCAGGCCCTCTTGGTCCATCATCCATGGGTAAGACTGCAGTAAACGCACCTGCCTTGTCTATGTCCCTCTTCGTNAGCTCAGGCCCTCTTGGTCCATCATCCATGGGTAAGACTGCAGTAACCACACCTGCCTTGTCTATGTCCCTCTTCGTGAGGTGACCACCATTTTCCTATTATAAAAAGCTTCTGCTTTTTATAATAGGAAAATGGTGGTCACCATTTAAAAATGAGAGTTCAGTGGTTTAAAATTGCATTGGCACTTCTGCTTCAGGCTGGGATTAGGATTCAGAAAACTTGAAGGGGCAACTTTTGACTTCTTCAACACTTGTGTGATTACATTAACACACACAGGAATGTGCAATGGAAATTGGGCCAGAGTTTTGTAAATAGAGATTTGGGAGTGCCACAAGGTAAAGAAAGGCTTGAGAAACGTACTTCATAGATCCTTGGATTTTTATGATGCAGCTGAGTGTTTTCTGAACCTTCCTGATTTAAGGTTTTAAGGCTTACTGCCAATATGCAATGACTAAAGGGAATGCAAGAGGAATGGTACCACAGCTGCCACTTCTGTCTCCTGGACTATCCAAATGTCAGGAGGAGCCTCCATGAAAAATGCAAATGATAACAGAACTGGCAAGGATGGCCTGATGACACCTTTTGGTTCTATGAACCTGAAGTGAAATGAAGCCATCCAACATTTTGGCATGCAAGGCACAACTCCAAAAGGCTAGATCAGAAGACTGTGGTATGTAACCAGCATTCCTCAGGATGAAAAGGCAGTATCTGAGAGTCTTTGTGGCCCTCAGACAAGACAAGGAAAAAGTAGGACCTGAGCAAAACACATTCCTCAGGAACCCATACAGTTGTGCACATCTCTGTTTTTTCCATGGCAGACACTGTTGGCTTGCAAATCTCACCACCTGCCTGTGGCATTTTAGGAGCATCCAATCAAGTCATCCTGTATGAGGCAGTACCCTTGATACTCTGGTTGTCATTGAGATTGTTACTTTTTGCGATCTCATGTAATCACCTGCACGGCCTCTGGTCAGAGATTTGCTAAAAAGGAGAAACTTCCACCTATTTTTTCTGCTCAGTGACAGCACAGAACTTTGTGGCTATGAGAAATGTAAAACTGGCAATGTTTATAATGTCAGGAGACAAAATATCCTTGAACTCATGTAAGTATTGGCAAATTGAACCATTTCAAAAGGAATGGGAAACTTGTGGCCAGCTGGAGCCAGGGAGGCCTACAAGAAATCTGCTTTTTGGGATACTGCACTTCTCTGGTCAGCATTGCAGAGTGCCTGGTTCAGCCCAATGCAATATCCAGTCCAACCAGGGCATGCTAGGACTCCTCAAAGGCTCAGTTCCCAGATTCATCTCTTTCTCTAATCATCATACAAGATTTTAAATACTAAAAGCTATGGTCTCTGAACTAACTTTTCGGTCTCAGATGTCCTGCCTTGCCCAGGTCTGCCAATGCAAAGGTCTGGAGCTTGACCTTCCCCAGCTCTCTAGGTGATACAAGCCAGCTTGGGCTCTCAGGTACAGAAAGCAACCACCTGGCTTCCCCATTTTGCCTTCCCTTGTGCCGTGGCCCAGACAGTGGCAGTTCACAGGACCCAGCCAGAATCTGACAGGGATCTGCCCTGCCCTTGAGGGTAGTGCCCTTTGTGACAGTGGTCTGGTGTGACAGTGGTTGTTTGTGATGCAGTGCCCTAGAAGAGCACCTCCCTGAGGAAGCAGCAGCTGCCCAGGGCAATGCTGACAAGTCTGCGGCAGAGGATGCCAAAGCCAGCCATGGAGAAGGAGGAGCAGCTGGGAGCATGGCCGGCAAAGGCATGTGGCTTCGCTGTATCAGCTTCCCTGAGCAGGGATGCAGGTGCAGGGACAGGCTACCAGCAACAAGCAGCACAGCAGGAGCCACCAGGGCTGTCGGTGTGCATTGAGTGCTACCAAAGTGCTACGTGGCTGTGGGGGCACAAGAAGCAGGGGCCTTTTTTGAGGGAGATCATCGTGTCCTTTAAGAGGAGCCCTCCAGAAGACCTGGATGGGAGCTGCCCAGCCAGAAGCACATGCAGACAGGCTCCCCTCTGGAAAGCCACCCCGCCACAGCAGCAGGATGGCCTGGAGAACAGGGAGGTACAACAGCCAGAAAGCCAAGGACAGGGTTTCTCTTTGTGGTGCTCTGGAGGATTCAATGACACACCTGGGCAGGTGAGTGCCAAGGACAGAATGAGAGGGCCTGAGATGGGGCGGAAAGGGGCACAAGCCTCCCCTGGGTGGCTGGCTGCCCCTCACCACAGGTGACAGGGAAGTTCATGGAAGGTATCTTGAATAAACAGGTGATGCAGGAGCAGCTGGGAGCCCAAGCTCCAGTCATCAAGCCAGTGGCCTTGATCAGGGAACAGGAGTGTGAAAATGCCACTTATGCAGAGCTGTCCGAGGAAGAGGAATGGGCAGATGCCATGGACACAAAGCTCTCAGAGGAAGAGGAATGGGAAGATGCCATTGACACTGAGATGTCAGAGGAGGAGGAATGGCAAGATACAATAGACACAGAGCTGTGCCAAGGAACAGATGCTGTTGGATCGCCTCCTGTCCACCACCAGCTCAGTTCCTTGGGCCTGGAGGACAACACTGATCCCAGGGAGGGTCCCAGCTGCCCCAGCAGTGTGGGCAGAGAGGCTGCAGGGGAGGCAGCTGACAAACTGCTGAGAGCATCTCCTGCCCCAGTGCATCCAGCAGATGCTCAGCTGGCTGATTCTGCCCTGCTTGTAGCTCCCGAGGAACAGGAGCACCATACACCTCTCAAACATGAGGAGGCAGAGCCACCAGCTTCTTCTGCCCTTGAGAAGGCAGCAAGAGCAGCAGGGGCACAGAACCAGGCAGCTGCTCCACATGGCCCCACAGCCGATGGCCCAGCTCAGCTGGACACAGCCCAGTCCATGGAGGCTGAGGGCCTGGACAAGGCTGTGCTTGTAGTCCAAGGACTTGACGAGCCACCAAGACAAATGTGGGGCCAGGAACCAAGCAAGGATGAGATGACAGAAGACAAAGCCATAGCAGAAGGGGCAGAGAATCTGGAAGTTGGCCTGCAGAGCCCCACAGCCGATGCTCTGCTACTGCTGGATTCAGTTGAATACATCAGAACTGAGATCCTTAAGAGGGCCTGGCTTATGATCCAGGAACCTGTCCAGGAGCTAGAAGAAGAGGGGGAGCAGGAAAGAAGCATGGATGAGGCAACAGCAGCAACAGCCACAGCAGAGGGGCCAGAGAGCCCAGCACGTGTGCCACACAGCCCCACAGTCGATACCCCACCTCTGCTGGACATGGCTGACTACATCAGGACTGATGTTGTTAAGAGGGCCTGGCTTATGATCCAGGAACCTGTCCAGCAGCCAGAAGAAAAGTGGGAGCAGGAAGGAAGCAGGGACAACGTGACAACAGCAACAGCCAGAGCAGAGGGGCCAGAGAGCCCAGAACATGCCCCACACAGCTTCCCAGTCAATAACCTACCTCTGTTGGACATGGCTGACTACATCAGAGCTGGGATTGTAAAGAAGGCCCATCATTTGGTCCAGAGACCTTTCCAAGAGGTGAAGGAGCAGCAGGACCTGAAACAAAGCCCAGATGAAACAATTGCAAGACCTGCAGGATGTGCCTACAGCCTTCTTGCCTCTACTGTCATCAAGACCCCAGCTCCTGAGGGGTGGCTGAGCTGTGTCCTCAAACCATGGCACAGGAGAGAGGCAGAAGTGGGAACCAACAGCCGATGCCATGGGTCTGCTGGACACAGACCAGGAGATCAGAAGCGAGATACTGCGCAAGGCTATACTGCGCAAGGCTAGTGTTCCAGACTATGGAACAGCAAGATCTGTGAAACAAAAAGACTAAAGGAGCAGGCAGAAGAACAGAGAGACCTGGAAAAGGGCCTAGGTTAGATGATAAGAGTTACAGAGCCATTTAGGATTTGATGTAGACAAATTTTGATGCTAATAAAAGTTGTTACTTTACCAACTGTGCCTCTCTGCTTTGTTTTGCCTTCTCTGCCCCTCCTTGTCTTCACAGGTCCCCACAGTGCTCACATGAGGTCTTCATGGTGCTCTCTGGGCATTCTCAGATGAATTGTCCAAGGGATTTGTAGGGATCCAGATGAAGCAGCAGATCCCACATGTGAGATCAAAGTTAAAGGGGAGTAGATCATTCTCACAGGCTGCTGAGACCCTCTTGGTCCATCATCCATGGGGAAGACAGAGGCAAAGACTGCAGTAAACACACCTGCCTTGTCTGTGTCCCTCTTGGTGATGTGACCACTCTGATCCTGTAATGGGCTGATGTAATTTCATCACAGCCTTTTGCTATCCATGTAGAAAAAGGCTATCTGAAGAAACCTTTTCTTTCCCTCACAGTTCTGGTCAACTTCACTTCAAACTGAGCTTTGGCTGCATGAATTTTTTCCCTACAACAGCAAGCAGCCTCTCTGTGTTCTTCTCTGTGATGCTTCCTCTTTCCATAAACCTTTCTTTTTCACCTTAATTCCAAGAGGAGGACACTGTTCAGCCAAGCTGCCTTTTGCCTCATCTGCTTGACTTAGATTTAGGATTTGGCTGCTCCTGTGCCCTTTGGAAATCAGAACTATCTCCATCATAACCTCTCTGTGGCTAAGAAGAATTATCGTCTTTGTTCATTTTTTTAAGGGACAAAACTGAAATGGGCCAAATTATTCAAATAACAATTTACAGGGAAAAAGAGACCATTTTCAGTATGTCAGGCTTGGGAGAAGGTCTCGACATATTGAGCAGGCTGATGTCAGTTGAATACTAAATACTAAATTCATATTATAAACATTATATATTTTCCTCATACAGACAGCATCTCTGAAGACCTGCTGGAAGCAGAAGCCAGTTATTTCTAAGTGGGACATGCTCACATGTATCTCCACATTCCACTAGGTACTCACTAGGTACTAGGTACTGGGACAAGGTGAATACCCAAAGAACTGTCCCTGGAGTTTGGAACTTTCTGTCCAGCAGACTTGAAGGGTGAGAAATTGCATTTTTCCTGGGGAAAATGGTGGAGCAAACCTCCATTTCCTCCCTTGAAAATGTAGTTGCTCTTCTCCAGACATGGCTATGTCCAAAGGAGAAGAAGCATCCTACAAGCAAGAGGCCTCATAAGCTTGCAGCATGGAACAGGTGTGGAACGGGGTGTTTTCTTCTTTCTCTTTCTCTCAAAAAGGCATCAAGTAGTCTTGTTTTCATCCCACTGTAGAAAAGTAATAAGTTGAAGTATTTAAAAATAAAAGGGGACAGAAAAACAGTTTCCTTCCAAGCTTCAAGTTAGAGACTGTCAAGACAAGCCATTCTGATTTCACTGTCTAAATTTCATATTTGCAAAAAACCAGACTCTGTTTTTTTGGATGGGAATTAATTACCTGTGGAAGCAACAAACTGCAAAGCCACCCCCGAAAAGCAGCAATGGCTGTATCACATCAAGAACCAGACCTTGAACTGGATCAGTGCTCAGAGCATACAAAAAATTCTTCAAAAATACCCTTTTCTTGCAGTCTAACACTGTCTTCTCCTTTCTAGGCCCCATGATCACATTGTTGGGACTTAGCTTATACATCTTTGTTTGAAATTCTTTTATATGCAAGGGAAGTTCTTAAAGAAAAGTAGTAATAGCTGTGAAAGTCACAAGTTTTGTGCTGGGAATACAGACATCATTTCAGGATTTTGGCTATGTAACAGTTTTCACCACGCTTTTCTAATGATAAAATAACTCTTGCTACAGAATGGAAGTTGCCCTAGAGCAAAGTAAAGTAAGTTATATTTGCACTATGTGAAGTGTTTTGTGATGTGTCTATATATGTATATACACACACTTCTATTAAAAGGAGAGAAAAATCTCTTTTAGTTCACGTTTGGAAGTTTGGATTAAGTGCCAAGCTTTGATTGAAGGGAAAGCTTAATTTGAACACCTGAACCAACAACAGATATTTCAAAATCCATACATACATATTGCACAGCTTTTATTTGAAAGTTCAGAAAATAATGGTGGTAAGAATTTAAGTACCATGTCAAATCTTCAGCCAGTCTTTCCACTCAATATATTTGTTAAAACAATGTGCTGAAGCAGCAGGAATTTATTATTGGGCTTTTCCACACAAGACACACCTTGGATTTTTCCATTCTAAATCTTTTTACAGATGCATAAAGTAGTAAAGGGTTTCATAGAAAAAGCTTCAGTTATGATGTAAGTTCAAACAGCAACAGTAATGAAGATATGAAATATCAACTCATGACCTATATCTTAATTAGTTTCAGACTTTTAGTCTAATATTTTTAGGTGGTTTTGATATCAGCAATAGTATAAACTGAAATCTGAAGCAGACAATACACTATGACGAGAAGTTAGTTATCATTAGCATATATTTGGAGTAAGTTTCTGGATTAAATTTGTTTAAGTATGACTTTTATAAATTCAAAACACTGGTATACCAAGCATTTGTCCTACATAACTGTGAGCCAACATCCTGCTGTTGCTGACCTTGGGTTTATTGACAGACTAAGGGGTGTCTGAGACACAGAAATCATAATTGTGTGACAAGAAGTAACTAAAAATGCGTATTTTGTTGGGAGAGATGAAGTCAGATGATTATATAGAGAGCCTGCATACCTCATACCTTACCGGGATACACAGTGCCTTTGATTTCTGAAATGTACATACAAAACACTAGAACACATGTAGAGGAATCAGACACACATCAAATACACAGGTACAGTGAGAGGTGTACCTTGCAGGTTTCACTGTCAGCACTGGCCCAGTGCAGCTGGTACAGGAGCTGCAGAGATGGGTTAGATCAGATTTCCTCTTTTCCTTGGCTGCAGCACAGATACTGGTTTCTTGCTCACTGGCCCCTTGCATGGCTCCTTCTTTACAAGAGACAAACCTTTCCTGATGGCCATACATATCAACTTTGACTTTTAAAAGAATGGCACAGTGTTACACAAAGAAACAGCTAAACTGTCATGAAATTACACTAGAATTTAAAAATCTGTGTTTTCTCGATTTTTCAATGTAAGAATTCATTTTCTTACCTTACTTATTTATAATCCTTTATTTCCTTTAATAGCATCCTATCATTCCTTTCTGGAAAAAACACATGGAGAACATGTTATTAACCCAACACCTACAAAATCAGCTTCCAGGCTCAAATCTGGAAGAGGCAGACCTCTGTGAAGCTTGTAATATTTCAATTTCAAGGCCTAGGTTTTAGGATATCTCTGATGGCTTTTTTTTTTTCATCTCCTAAGGGGTGTAAAACACAATATGCAAGCTGTTTGTAAGGATACTGAAACAGAAGTAATTTCACACTGAGATCAAACAGCTGTTGAATCAGTAAAGCCCGAATTAACTCAAAGACTTGCAACCAGGATTGCATTTTTTAGAGCTTCTCATGTTGCACATTAGCTGGGCTACATGAGGTAAGCCATGGTATCCATCAGATTTCCAACACAGCTTCTTGGGTAGTGAGTGAGCTCCTGGCCAAGAAATTACATAAATACATTAAACTTCTATAGTGTTTTGCATCATACTGGAAGAGTTCTTTTTGTGGGAAGAATAGAATGAAACTTTTTATAGGGACATAAGCAACACAGGCAGCTTAATATGCGAATAAAATATGTGAATTTCAGTAATTATGTCACTATCATAGCATGCTCCTGGAAGTAAATCACATTTTTTCTCCCAGCAGGTTACTTATTGCTGGGTAGAATCCACTGCCTGTGGACAAAAGGAAAAATTCCTGCCAGCTCAGGGCCCAGTTTGCCATTTCATTTACCTCACTATTTGCAAAAGAGAAACCAAATGTAAGAAATGCAGAACAATGCCTGCACTCAAACAAGAATAATCTTACTCATTTTTATGTTTTAAAGTTGTCAAAGAATCTGTGCTTGAGCTATTAAAGCTTTGGTAAGGACTTACGACTCAAAGGGTATTTAGAAAACAGCTTCTGCAGTATTTTGTGGCAAGAATAATTAGGCAGTGAGGTCAGCACATGTAAAAACAAAACAAACTTGTAGTTTCATTACTGCTGCTAAAAATCCCAACCTGTAAATCTTGTGTAAAGTTCCATCAATCACAGAAACTTACATAATCATCAGAGGATCTGATCAAGATGTGGTAGCACTGAGAGAGCAGATTAAGCTTTCATAGGCTGCTCAGTGGAGAATTGGATTCTGATCAACAGCAGGGAGACAGAATACTCTAGAATGCAGCTACATTCAAAACTACTGAAAATCTGAAAATGTGACCAGTGAAAATGTTGATCTGGTTTAACATGTTAGAAGAACATTTGAAGGAGAAATGGAAGAGATTGACTCATTGATAATACTGGAGCTGAAACTTTTGGCAGGAAGATCGATCTGTTCACAACAGATACTGAAACTACATGTATGAGAAATGGCACCTCTTCATTACATTTATATTTAAATATCAAATGTTTAATCTTTTGAGGGAGAAGTAGTAGATCTGTAAATACATGTTTTATAGATGTGTCCTCTGCCCCAAACATGGCACAGGTTTGCAAGCCAAATAAACCATCTTCAAAGAACCTGGCAACTGAAAAAAAACACTGAACAAGGGGCCAGAATGTCGAGAAGAAAGCACATCTACTTGATTATATTATCTGGGCAGATTTAACCCCTAAAAAACAATAATTTCCTGGCAGAGCACACATAGTCAAAGAGGGTGATTTTTACAGCCAGGTTGTGCTCACTCCTGCCGCAGGTCTGCTTCCAGCCACTGTGCAAGACACTTGGGAATGAGCAATGTCTGCACTCACACTGTTCCCAGTGAACTGCTTCTTCCTTTCTAAGAAGCTGCACAAATTTGCCCTTTTCTTAAAATTGCTCCCAAGCTAGAAGCCCACATCCTAGTTTCAAAAAACATGACTTGCTGCTTAGGAATGTAAATCACTTTGCATCCTGTTCTTTGAGAAAAGTGAGTCAGTCCATGGAGTTTGAGAATGATCCTCTTTGTTCTGCCCCATCCTGGGGGTCATGGGTGGGTGACCTCCACACCCACGAGCAGAAAGCTCCTGGCAGAGGAGCAGGCAGGAAACCAGGGCAAGTCATTTTTTTTGTGAATGTGTTTCATTATCATGGTGAGGGCATGCCCTCCAGTAGGCTGCAGCAGGGAGAAGGTGGATGATGAGACAGCAGACAGAGCATTTCAGTGCCTTTCAAAAGAGGACATTTGAGGGCTCTCTTCAGGGCTTTTTCCTCCCCTTTATTTCATATACTTAGGCACTATATATGCAGAGGGCTGGCTTGCTGGAAACTCCTGGGGTAGCAGCAACATTGCACAAGAGTGGGAAGCAGAGGTTCTCCTGACATGTTTTTAAAATGTTTTGTCAAAGGTTTTAACCTACCAGTATAAACAGATTCTCACAGCCTTTAAACAAAGAGCACATCACAGGGTTAGGGCAGCTGCCAGCAAAGTACCATCTGCACACCAGGAAAGGATGGCATTGCTCTGAATGCATAGGAATACCCTTCAGCCCCTGTGGTCAGCAAGTGCTGAAACAAACCAGGCAGTGCTTCCTAATCTTCTCACCCAGGCACACACTTCTCTCCTATGACTATGAGGTTTTTAAAGTAGAATTTCTACTGGGACAGCATATCTAGGAGCAACAGAATATTTCACAAAGCTGTTGAGCATCACTTAATTAAGTGATTCAAACTGCTGAACCAAAATTTTAATGTTCATAATCAGTGAAAATTATATTGATTTAAATAATTGCCCCTCTGATGGAAACCTTAAGTAAGCAACAGAGTTATCAATTGTTACCACAAAACAAAATTCACATTCCCACTTTGCCTTTTCATACATTTGATGACTGTCAAAGGATTTATTTACTTTTAACTAGATGGCTTACTGATTCCAGCAAAGCCAGTAAAACGTACGCTGAGTTATCTGCATGAACAAAGGGGAACATATGAATAACGGGTTGAAAAATATTTGATTATGTACCACTTTACTATTCGTATTTTGGCAATAACTACCAGCCAGCAACATCAGAGTCTTTAATGAGGACAGTAAATAATAGTCAGTTGCTTAGAGCCCAAAATTTATTTCATCTATTTGTGAATGAACTCAAGTAGGCTAATCATATAGTCAATTATTATGACTACTAACATGCTCAAGTGGTAAATGTGATTGTGAAATTTTGCCAAAGGACTCTACAAGGAATTTCAAGTAAAATTCAACTCAAGTAGAGCAAAATCAGATGCAATTTCATATTCAGATCTCTTAGAATAAAGAAAAAACTCAAATGCTTAAAATATATGATGGCAATTGCTTAAAATCTCAACATTGCTGTTATTAAATAATTAAAAATAGCTTTTAGGGTTCCTCTAAGGAAATCCTTTCCTAAGGATTTGAATCCTTTCCTAAAATCAAAGATAATATCATATAACAATTTCTGTTCAAGGCTATGGAGTACTTCTGTTTACCAATGTAGCTGAACATTTTCTCATTGTAAAAGTTCAATTAATGAAATTTCATCCAAAGAGATTAGTACCATAATGTTACAAAATAGGAGAGAGAGTATTGCTCACATTGTATTTGCTGCACACACAGGTTCTGGGTTTGTTGGGCAAAGGTTGGAATTTCATCTTTTCTTTATTCTAAAAAGCTACATTTTTCCCATCAAGAATACATATGTATTTCTTTTGAAACTCGGGGGATCCCTTGTGGAATCTGAAGCAAGAAGCATTGATTTATCTGATTTCTCTGACGCTGAGCCAGCTGGGTGTACTCCATTACCACACCAGCTCCCTGAGTGTCTGTGGGGAGCTGGTTAGAAGAAGTGTAGGGAAGCTCTTGGAGAAGGAGAGGTTCCTGATCACTCTGATGTTTGGAAAAGCTAATACTTTCCCAGAATTTCTGACAGCTTAAAGGACTCTTAGGAGAATCATAATCTTTAACTGGGGAGTTCATCCCCTTCTTCACATCCTGCTTGAGAAGAAATTTTCTGTGAGTGGATGTCGAACTGTTCAAGCCAAGCTCAGACTTTTACCATTTCTCTGATTCCAGTTTTTTTGGGTTTGAATATGAAGGATCTCAGTAGGGATCATGAGAGAGAGCCTACTGTTGCAGCTGCTGCCAAGGAACAGACATCTTCTTTAAACACAGGAAGACTGTATTCCTCTTTTGTTAAACAAGCCTCATGTTCATTTTAAAGTATCGTAACCGTAAATATTATGCCCTAAATAGAAAATTTCATTTAAAGAGTCTAACAGCCTAGAGAAGTTGAAATATAGGTTGCAAACAGTATGGTCTCTGACTAGCAGCACCTCCTGTGGTTACTTCTCTCAAGACAGAAAATAGGGGGGATTTTTTGGGGGTTTTTTTTTGTTTGTTGGTTTTGTTGTTGTTGTTTTTTGGTGTGTTTTTTGGGGGTTTTTTGTTTTGTTTTGTTTTGGTTTTGTTGTTGTTGTTTGGTTTGGTTTGGTTTGGTTTTTTTGCATTACTGCCTGAATAGGAACTCCCAAGCAGAAAAAAAATCCCATAGAGACAAGAGGTGCAAAAAGAAAAAAAAAATTAGCTGTGCATTCTTTTGGAGCTTCAGGCCTTCTGGAAAGAACTAATTTGCACTGTTTTAGAGTAATTGTTCACTTGTAGGAAATTTCTGTTTCTGAAAAAGAATTTCTTAGTGTGTACTTGGCTGGTTTAATTTGATTTATTTATTTACGAACTCTTCTATATATTCACCCTTTTCAAGTTCATAGGAAACTTTTCAAACAATAAACATGGCACCAAACTTGCTGATTTCTAAGTAAGGAAGGATTCTCAAATGCTAAGCCTCAATGTTTCAGCAATAGCAATAAATTCTTGATTGCAGCCTTCCTGAGGGAATCATAAATATTTTTGTCAGTGTGCAGTTCTACCATTTGCTAAATGATGCGACATTCGTGGCAGTATCAAAAGTCCAAATCAAAATATCTTGCCAGGAGGCTTTCAAGCTGCTCTTGGACTGCACTACAGTTTCTGTTTGGTGTCAAGCAAACATAACATCAGTATTTTCCCTGCTGACTACTATTTACTGACATGATTTTCTGGATGGCACAACAAAAGATACAACTTACAGAATGTACTATTACGAAAGAAAGCAGAAACAAATTGAAGTATTGTTTATTTGGTAGTTCAAATCATTTTATGCCTAAATCAAGGAAGGATATCCCTGCAAAACAGGGAACAAATTCCTGAGGAGAGGAAGCAGCCACAGAAGCCCAGCAAAGGATTTACTGTGACATTAATTCCCTGTGTATTCTCTGTGCATGTCTGCACAGCTATGACTAAAAAGCAGGATGTGATCCTGGCAGAAATTATTTGTAGGTTGAGTTTTTAATTTAAAGCTAAAGAAAAACGTGCTGAGAACATTTATGCATGTGATGCTACAGAATTATGCGTGAGTTGGCTGCTACATGGGATATCAGGTTCCTCCATAAACATGGAACCCTCTACTTTATATGTAACCCAAAATATTGAAAGGTTGATACATTTAACTGATTCCCATCAGTTGTTGTTAATCTCTGTATGAAATATGTCATAAAACTCACTGATTTATAGGTACCACTCTTCCTTCTCAAATCAAAAGTAGCCATGAACTTGATTTTAAATGTTTGATTTCACATTTGGTTTTATTTATCCTAGTCATTATTTTCTACAAAACAAATTTTCCATTTATCAGTGAAGTGTTGTGAAAGAGATCAGAAATGTGCAGTAAAGTGTGAAAACTAATAATTAATAATAATTCTAATGAAAATATTGCTTCTCCGTCATTTCTTTTCTCTGAGGACAAACTGAAAGACATAAAATTAATACTCTTTGCCAAAATTAAGCAACAAAACTTCCAAGGGGAATTTTCAGTGAAAGCATATCCAAGCAGAAAAGTTGAGTGTTTTTGTGGTTTTCTAACCATCTGTGAAGCTGTCACATAAAGTTTTATGACCCTTTTTTGAGATGCTATAATTCTCTCATAAGTGTATTGGACATAATCCAAACTCTTGAAGGCATTTTCTAGGTACCATGAACATCAGTGCCCTCCATGCTAGCATGAGTTGTGCAGAAATACAGCAGATACTTTTCCTCTGTTTAGACAAGAAAAGGTCTCTTTCTTTACATGTAAATGGGAACCTTTTGGGTACTGTGTGTAATATTTTAAGCATCTTAATATGGGTAATTAGTTCATTTGTGAAAGTCTGACTTCCATGTTGTGAAGTGGAAATGTAGAAGTTCTTGAAATGTACAAATACTTACATGGATATTTAGTGAAATTTCTCCACTCTTGGTGGAACAGTTAGGAATTCCTGCAGCTCTTAAAGCTCCCCTTTCTCAAGTTTGTTATCTTCTGCTAGACTCAGTCTTTGAAAAGATGTTAAATGGATTAAGTTCATCCCTCTCAGCTGGTGATTGTTTAGAAGATTAGAAGTTCATTAATTCAGTTTTCACCAGTGTGTGAGGGAGGGAGGACCCACCTTTTTGGCAAAGAGTACACAAACATATTCATGGAGAGATTGAAGCCTGTCTGTCAAATCAGTGGCTATTTAAAGACCTTCTACATCTCATTTTTATGTTCCTAGACCATGGCTAGATCATGAAAAAAATAGTCAAGGGCAAGGAAAAGATTTTAATTAGCCATTGCCCTTTGCAAATGGGGTCGGCAAGGCCATGAGCTTACTCAGCATCCACCAGCAAAATGTTTTGGTGAGAAGTCAAACCAGAACCACGTGCCAGGCTCTCTCTAGAGAAGAACCACAGCCCCAGCCATATCCCTCCCAGAGGGACAGCAGCCTCCAAGAGTGCTCTCCTGGCATGCTCAGCTCTGAGTCATCCTCCAGCCTCCAGGTCCCTATGACAGCAGTGGTTTTGAGTGCAGGGAATAATAATAGCTAAAGAGAGAAGTTTACACTGGCCATATCTATACTGGGTGGCCTGTGCACCCTTCTGGGTGTCTTGTCTTTCCAGGCCTAGCTCTGGTCTGGTCCCAGGGACCAAGTGCCCACTTGTGCCCTCAGCTCTCCTGATGTATTTCCATCCTTGTAGCACCAAAAAGAGAGCCCAGTTCATACACCCTGACACTGCTCCACAATGCAAAACTAACCCTGGGAAGTGGGAGCAGGACATTGTCTTCAAAAGCACTCTGCTGGTCCACACATCGTGCCTGAAGGTCAGAGTCAACCTCTCCCAACAAGTGCACCCACTGTCCTGCTGGGGCAGGCATTCCTGGAAGGTTCTCTCACCTTCTCTTTCTTGATCCACACAAGTATCAGTAATTAGCAGGGGGAGACTGACTTGACCCCATGGCACCTCATTAATCTTTTTCTGTTCCTCCTGGACTTTGCTTCTCTCATCCCACTGAAAGATCAAAGCCCAAGATCTAGATAAGCAGAAAAAATATTTCCAATCCATTTCTCATTATGCAGCTGGGAGAGGTGGGGGTCAGAATTAGTCAGGCTGTTTATTTACTACATAGTGGTTTATCCCTTCCATCTAGTGGGAAGAATTTTCTGTGTGAAGGAAAGCAGCACTTCTCTTTGCTTTTGAAGCTGGCATCTTCTAGCAAGCAGCAGATGATACATCTCTTTTGGAGTTCTCCATGTAAAAAATAAATTATTGGCAATTACTTACACTGCTTTCACATTTCTGCCTTTCACTTTAGTCATTGCATTAGGTGTTGGTATTGCAAACTCTTGGTGACTGTGGGCACAGTGGGATGGGAACAAGACCCCACGGTGCCACAGCAGGTCCAGAGGGGAAGGAAGGGTCACAAACTGCAGCATTACACAATTAGACCTTTCTTATATCCACAGTGCCCAAGACACATCATCCTTTAAAAGAGATTTACTTTCTAGGGGTAAACAAAGGTATGGTCTTTAAAGGAAAATAATTTGCTTCACAAACATTTTGAAGCCTTAAAAGAAGACTGACCTACGGCCTCTGGGCAGCAGTCTGTCTGGCTACTGTAAGCCAGCAAAACAGCCAAAATGCATTTCACTGAAAGTAAACAAAACCACAAACCTAAACATTCAGAATAAATTTTGAGAACATAAAATAAACTTTTGCCAGCAATACGGTGTCTATTTCAATGAAAGTCTTGGGCTGCTATTATTTTAAAGAGAAAGTTTTCATGATGTACAGTGGTATAATCCAAATACAGCAGTAAGCTTTGCTCCAATAAGGAACTCTGAAATTCTCCCTCCTGAAGGGAAAACCAAAGGTCACTTTATGCTTTACCAGAGGTGAGGAACAGAGGAAGAGTTTCTGTCCCAGGGAATTTGCACTTTTTTGTCCTAGAATGTACAGACTTTGTGACTAACCTCCCTTTAATTCTGAAATACCTCAGTGACTTGAATGGGAAAGGCCTTCTTTCCTCCATGGACAGTCCTGATACCATTTCCTTATGCATGATCTTTGACATTTCTGTGCAATTCCTAGAAATCTCCCAGCAAGCTGCCTGCAATACGCTTTTCCTTGAGGAATTTCTCATCTCCAGGTGCAACACATCTGCCTTAACCATCCAGCTTGAAAACATTTTAGTCCCTCTTCTACACTCACTCCTCTTTTCCCTGTTTTCCTCCTCTTGCAGCCACAGGTGCAGTGCAGCCTGCCCAGAGCTGCACTGAGGTACCCCAACAGACTGACCTTCTGCAGATGGCATGAAAAGAGTTCTGTGAAAATGGAGGGCAACTTTAATTCTTTTAAAGTGGGAAGTGTAAAGCTCCATGTAACTCATCCTGTTCCTCTGGTTTCAAATCCAGTTGTACCAATGACTCTGGAGCAGATGATTGAAGTGAAGAGCAGTCTCTGCACCCAGAGGACATTTACCCATGGAGCTATAGCCAAAATCCTACCATATTCCCATTACTTTCCTAACCTTGTGTCAGCCTGAGAAATGGGTTTACCTATTCCTCTTCACACCCAAGGAAACTGAGTGCAGCAGTGATTACCTCCAAACAAGCTTTCAGGTTCAAAATGAGGAAAAGTACAACAGAAAAGCATATTTCACCACAGATTCATCTTGGAAACAATTGCTTAGAAATGTTACTAAATGCTTTTGTTCAACCTGAATTTATGTTAGAAATACCAAAAACAAAACCAAACCAAACCAAACCAAACCAAAACAAACAAACAAACAAACAAACAAACAAATTTAAAAAGTGGTCTTTTCTACATTTCCACTTCCCTTCTCCACAGGTCCTTATCCACTATTTTTGAATTAGGCCAACATTCTTCAGGAGGCTTACAAAATTCTTGTTGGTTTCAGTCTATCCACTTTCCTCCATTGTACAGGTTTGCTTGCTTTTGTAGAGAAAACTGAAATACACATTTGTGCAATATATGCACAAAAAAATAAAAAAAATAAAAGAAAAATCAACCCATAGGAGGCCTCACAGCAAGGTTTCACTGATGACTTTTGCACAGAAAAATGCTGGCCAGTTGTTCTGCATCTTGTGGTTCTGTCCAGGGTTGCTGAAACTTCCAAAGTCAGTTCTGGAATTTTAGTGCCCATACACAGCCATGCTTGCATGTTTCCTCATCACAACTCATCCTCTGTGGTGCTAGTCACCTCACCACCATCAAACCACAACCCCCACACCTCACAGGGCCTGGGACAAGCAGAGCAGATTCATAGCCATTTTCCCTCCATGCTCTTCCTTTTGGCTTTTTGGTGAGGACTAAGGAGGGGAGGGAAAAGTGAGCATCTCAGTGAATGTGATGGATTACTACTCAGGTGGGAGTAAGTTTTATTGAGTTTTTTTAAACATGATCAGCACTGGTGGTATCTGGGAAAGGACTGAGAGGCAAAATGTCATTTGAGCAAACAAAAAATGGCTTATCTACAAAAAAACCTGACAAGCAAACAAAACAAAACCCAAACCAAACAAACAAAACAAACCAACCAAACAAACAAAACCCCAATCCTAAACAAAACAAAAGCAAAACAAAACAGCAAAACCAAAACAAAACAAACAAAACCCCAAACAACCAAAAAACATTTAATGGAGTTGTCAGAATGGCACAGTAAAGCAGAATTAGAAGTTAAACATCTGTGGGTTCTTCCTCAGCCTGGTCACTGTTGAAAGCAATAGACATGGTTTAGTCAATACCAAAAACAAATTCAGAGTTTTGTTGCCATGGTCTCAGCATGGTGTCATTTCTGTACAGGGTGATTGGACAAAGAGATACTTTGCTCCCCACGGGGTCACAGTATGACAAGAAGTAAGAAAATCATAATGAGAGGCAAAGATTTATAACTAATAATGTATATGTGCACATTTATCACTTTTCTTCTCTGAGGGACGTCATAGTGATTTTATGATGCTGCTAAGAAGAACCTTTGGCTTGGATTGGTTTGGAAACACAAATTCTTTGCATATCATAGTCATTAAGTAGCCTAGTTTAGAATTACACAATGTTAACCCTGACCTACATGTATTGGAAGGAATATTAAGAGATTTTTCATTCAGTAACCAAAGAAAGCTATTTTTCACCCTGAGCCCACACTTAAAAAAAACAAAACAAAACAACAACAACAAAAACATGTTTTCCAAACCAACACAAATGCTAAATGCAAAAATGAACATTTACACTAAAAGCAATTTGTCTAAACTGATGCAACATCAGTTCTTATATTAAATTTGGAGCTATTTCAACAATTGTTGGAGGAAAACAGCGAGCCTTGGAGCTCAGAGTGCTTAAGGGCTGCTGTGGCAAGTTTCACCATCCCACTGCTGTGCCTGGAGAGTGTTGTGTCATCGGAGTGAGGCACAGCTGCGACGTTGGAGGGCTGAGCACGTAGATTTGGGTTTGGCTGCAGTCCTTGCTGCCCCCAGCACGGCACAGATGTGCACCCTTTTCCCCTTGTAGTAAATGCTTGAGCCACTGCCAGCAGTGGGGAGTTCCCCTTCTCGAGGGGAATTTGTTCAGTGTCTCTCTGGCCTAGTTAACAGAGTGACCAAGGAGTCCAGGGTTTAAGTATTTCTGTAAAGAGATTATCACTACAAGAGCTTGTTTGCAGAAACAGAAGTTTCTAACAAGCAATTTTAAGTAACGAGTCAAGGTGCAGGATGAGGAAAGAGCTGCTACTTGTGTTGTTCCAAAAATTGCTTATTCACATTCTCATCCAAAACTGCCTGTACCACATCTCCTGGGTGTTTTTAAATTAACAGGTTTTTTGTCCATCAACCAACAGTGATAAAAGTTTCCTATGATTTAAGTATGTAATAGGAGCATGACACACAGGGTTTCTGGTAAGAAGCTGTGTTCTGGTTTCCAGCTCAAGCCACAGGATGTCAGTTCTGGGCAAAGGACGTCACTGCATGGCAGGTGTCACCACCTGGGGCTGGTAGGACAAGAGGCTGTGGGGTCAGTCCTGGCTGGGGGCATATGAGCACTGCTGGGGCTGCAGCTACAGGCAGGGACACAGGAGCCCTGCAGGATGGCCTGCTGAGCCGAGGGTTTGAGTTTGTATACAGCCAGGGTCAAGAAAGGATTTTAGCCTAGATTAGAGGATGTTTTTTAGCCTGTGCAGGAGAGTTTCTTGTCCTTCCATAAAGAATGGTTGAGTTGGAGGACAGACACAGGAGAAAAGTGAGCTGTGGTAAGCTGCAGAGACACTGAGGGAAATGTTTCTGAGACAGAAGGGAAAAGAGTTGTGTTGAGAGGGAAGAGCCATGGTGAAAGACAGAGCAAGTTGGTGAGGGGAACTGGTCACATGCAGCAAGTGTAGGAGCAACAAACATGTAAAAATACTGCCTGCTCTTTGTATTTCACACCATGGCTTACACAGCTCCCTCCAAATGTGAGGTCGCCACAGCAAGTAAAACATCAGGAGTAGAAGATCCCACTGCAGAGATACTTTACCATCTCCATTTGAGATTAACTGCTTGGTATGTTGGGTTTGTTTTTTTTTTTCTTTTAAAATGGCATTGTTTTCTGGCTCACAACTCATCATTAATTTTGCCTGGAAGCCTCAGGGGAAAGCAAGAGAGTCTTGGCAAGGAATGTCACCCTTGCAAAGCTTCTTCTCCACATCTCCTGAGCAGAGCTGTGCTCCTCCAGATGCTTTGCCCCCCGTGGTGCTTCTGCAGCCTGCAAGTTATGAATTTGGGCTTGTTCAGGGGGGGTTTGGGGCCACATACAAAGATCTCACACAGAAGACAGTCCTCCACAAATGTGAGTTACAAGGTGACTCCTTCCCACAGACTGCAGCTCTCCATGAACTGCTCCAGTTTGGGTCCCCTCCACAGGGTGCAGTCCCTCAGGAACAGGCCGCTCCACTGTGGGCCCGTGTGGGGTCACAGGTCCTGCCAGGGAACTGTTCCAGTGTGGGCTGCTCTCTCCACAGGCCACAGGTCCTGACAGGGAATTGCTCCAGAGTGGGCTGCCCTCTCCACAGGCCACAGGTCCTGACAGGGAACCTGCTCCAGTGTGGGCTGCTCTCTCCACAGGCCACAGGTCCTGACAGGGAACTGCTCCAGTGTGGGCTGCTCTCTCCACAGGCCACAGGTCCTGCCAGGAGCCTGCTCCAGCACGGGCTCCCCACGGGGTCACAGCCTCCTTCAGGCACACCCACCTGCTCTGGTGTGGGCTCCTCCAGGGGCTGCAGGTGGATCTCTGCTCCCCCCTGGACCTCCCTGTGCTGCAGGGGCACGGCTGCCTCACCATGGGCTGCACCAGGGGCTGCAGGGGAATCTCTGCTCTGGCTCCTGGAGCAGCTCCTGCCCCTCCTCCTTCACTCACCCTGTGTCTGCAGAGCTGTTCCTCTCTGTGTTCAGGTTTCTTCCCCCTTCTTAAATCTGATATCCCAGAGGTGTTGTCAGTGTCACTGGCTGGCTCAGCCTTGGCCAGAGCTGGTCCATCTTGGATCCATCTGGCATTGCCTCAGGGGAAACTTCTGGCAGCCTCTCACAGAAGCCACACCTGTAGCCTCTCTGTTAGCAAAACCTTGCCCTGCAAGCCCAATACAATAAGAAATCATTATTTGTGTGGTATTGGACCAGACTTCATCCAGATTCTTCCTCTGTTTGAGCTCAGTTGTATTTTATTCCACTTGGGTAACAGCCCTGGACCTGTCTTGGGGTGGTGGGTTTGCATTTTGGATCATTGCCTGACAACTGGCAGAGCAGGACCCCTCCTGCAGAGCAGGTAGCTTCTACCACAGGGGTTTTTTCAAGGGCATAGAGTTGTGGGAGAGGGAGAATGTTACCTTTCTTTTTCATAACATTTAATATATAGTGACTCATAGACCATTGGGGTCTCATTTTGGCTTCATTCAGCCTGTTGTTAACTTTTGCCCCTTTCTCTAAAAGTCAAGGGTGGGTGACACATCAGTTGGCTCTGCAGCTCGTGCTGTGGCTGGAATTTGTCAAGTTAGAATTGAACAGAGTAAGTCCCAAAAGCAAAGTTGTTTTGAGGGTTTGTGGGATGGTTTGGTGGTTTATGGTTTGTTTGGGGGTTTTAGGGGGTTTGGTTTTTTGTGGGTTTTTTGCTCCCCTTTGTCCATGTGGGTATTTTGCTGCAGCTAAGCTCTGTAGGCAGCAACTGACACTTTAAAGCTGCTGTCAAGGCCCTGAGGGCACCAGTAAACCTTACTGACCCTGACCAACATCCCACGAGGCCTCCCTGACACACAGAGCACCCTCAGACAAGTCAGGGGATGGATGAAGACAAGGATGGAGCCATTCCTCTGATATCATCCTGCTTAGCTCACTTCCAAAAATGCATGCAGGGGATGAGGAAGAACCAGGGAGAAAGTAACCAGAAGAAATTGCTGAAGAGATTTGTAGGGAATGTAAAAGCACAGCAAAATGTGCTTTTCCAATTATTGCAAATGCAAGATGTAACAGAAATCCTCTCTTCTCATTCCAGCAGAATTTACTGTTATGGACACAGTTTGATAACCTGTCATGTCATGGACAGGGGCAGGACATGACCTGGGAGAGCTCCCAGCTCCCAGGTCTGTAGCTCATAGGGATTAAAAGGGTGCCTGGGTGAAAAGCAGTATTAAAATGTTCACCAGCAACAAGCTGCATGCAGTTCTGACAGATGAGACTGCACCCACCTCAGTGGGCCAAGGCAGGAATTTAATGGCCAGAAGGGTCACCTGGTGCTGTTACTCTGCTGATGTAGCAACACTGAACCTCCTCCAGCCAACTGACAAAAAGAAATTTTTGGCCTTATATATAGTAGCACAGGGGGAACAAAAGTAAAACTGAAACATATTTCACAATGGTGCTGTCTCTTTTTAAACGTTTTTACTCTTCCAGAGAAACATACGTGGTTTCAGAGAGCACTGAGATAGATTACTCAGCAAAGCCTGAAAACACAGACTTGTCGGTGAGTTCTCAGGTATCACCGGGATTTTATTCCTGATGAACCTTCCGAACAAAATTTACCTCGCTGGTTTTCCAGTCCCCTGCAGTGTTCTCAGCTCCCATACCGCGGCCGGCGGTGCCCTCTAGCTGCCGGGGATGCTCCTGGTCCCGCCAGCCTGCTCCAGCCTTCCCGAAACAGCGTCTGGCTGTTATCCCTTCCTCTGGAAAACACCTTTGTTTTCACTCGAGGCACAAGGTAAAAGGCTGGTGTTTCTGTGCAAGTTGTGTTTTACTGTACTTTCAGTCTGATCGTGGTTTATTCATCCTGCTTCTCGCCTTTCTTTTGATATCAGTCAGTTCTGCTTTAAGTCAGATGCTGCTGTGATTGCCTCTAAACCTCTTCCTACAAGTGCTAGAATATTCCCCCCTCTCCTCCACCTGTAAACTATCATAAACCCCTCTCTGATGTCCCAAAAAGCTGATAATAAGGAAGATATTATCTATTCAGATTTTTGTATTTGTCTACTACTATTCATAAAAAAAAAAAGGAAAGAAAGAAAAAAAAGGCAAAATAATTTGGGCAGTAAGAAAACCTTTTCATGCAGATGAGTAATGTTACTCATGAAAGTGTTAGCAGTTCTAAAGCAGATTTCATTGTGAAAGTGTTCACCTCCTAGCAGACTCTGTGAGCCACAGGAGACCTCCTGGACATTCCCATCATCAATGGATCCAGGCTCCAAAGCCATCCAACACCTGTGCAAACAGAGCTGGCGTTGCACAGGCAGTGAGCCCTGCCACAACATCCCTGTGCTGGGCTCACATCTTTCCAGGGGGAACCAGTGCAGCACTGCTGCCCAGGGATGACACTGCACCTACAGGGTGACAAACTGACCTGAACTGATCTCAGGTCTCACAGAAGCATCAGAGGATGGCCACGTTTCTGCCATGGCTCACTTGTGCTGAGGTACTCTGAGCTGCCAGCAATCTGGCCATGGGGGAAAGAAGATGTTTTCTGAGTCCTATAGGGCAGATGTGAAATACCTGTAACTCAGCTGGTGCTCATTAGCCACTCATTACCCCCCTGCCTATTCCAGAAACTGCTCAATGCCTGCAGAATATGGCCCATTCATCTGCCATGGTGTGATAAATACAGCCAAAAAGCCAGGGACTGTGCTTGACACTCAGGAAAGGATCCACTGGGAAGGGGCTGATGGCTTCTCCCTGAAAAATCCCATGCTGTGCAACATCAGCAGCCAGCTGCTCTAATTTTGCTTGGGTGTTGCCTGTGCATTCATTACTGCAGAGCATGACAAGGCAGAGGTGGTGGAGGTGGTGTGAGAAAAGAAGGAAATGGATGGCTGAGTTAAGGACAGACCAAGTCAAGCAAGCTGGAAACCATGAGTATGTGGATAAGCTGTTGCTAACACGTTTGTCAGAAAACTGAAAACCTCATTTATGTGAAGCATATGAATTACTGTAGGCAAGTCCTGCAGACTTGGAGAACTCAGAAGGGGGGTCTTAACTCCTGCTGTCCAAAGCTCCTCTATGCTAGAAATTCCTGTGTGTTACCAAATGTTCATCCTAACGAATTTCTTCAGTATCAATCACAGCAATTTCCTTCTGGACAGGATGGAAAGCCACCTGCATCCCTGCTCTGTTTGCTGTGCAGGTGATGAGGCAAAATGTTGGGCTGTGACTGCAGGTAGGGCTCACCCTTTCACATTGCAGTAAGAGCTTGATCCTTTGGACTGTAAGAGCCTGTTTTCAGGCACTTAAAATGTTGCCAAACTATAACCATTTGGAATGAAATTTTCCATGCCAGGTATCTGCCTCAGGCTGAAGTTTTTGGAAAATGTCCACAAACTTAGCCGTTTCCAATAATGAGGGTAAAGAAAAATTCAGTGTTTTGTCCAAGTTAAAAAGCAATTGTGACCTTTCCTTTGAAAAGCTCTGGCATCTCTGTTCCTTGGAGAGGGTTTTCTTTCATCAGAGATATCCCCTTGGCCCTCCTGAAAACCTGCCCAAAGCTGGCTATGCTATATGCCTTTAGGAAGCTGAATTTGAACATGCTCAGGGGATAACACTGAGATTCCTTTCAGTTTAGCAATTGAACTCCTGAAGTTTTCATCCTTGCTGAGCAGGTTCCAACCACAGTTCAAGCAGGACTTCCCTTGCAGTTTCAGCTGCAGACTTTCACAGCCCATGGCAAGGCCAAGCACCTGAAGAAGGAGAGCCAGGAGTCTGTCTCTTGCACTTTTGGTGATGTTCATTGGGGTGAGACAACGTGGAGGAGAAAAATTCCTGGATTCAAATGCAGAAGGGACAAGAGCCAGATGTGTAGGTGGTGATGGGGGAGTGAAGACTCAGGAATCCTCCCAAGAAGACAAGCAGAAGGACAAGGCTGGGGATGGCCCGTGGATGTGACAGGCAGTGTGGGGTGCAAGGCAGGACTGTGGCAGGAGGCAGAAGGATGTGGTAGCTGTGGAGAACTGGGGAAATGAAGCCAGAGGGAAGAGAAGGAGCCCAGACAAGTCTTTTCTCGCCTGGGACCTTGGTTCCCTGGAACAAATCACAGAGCCTGGAGTCAGAATTTTTGCCTGCCACATCTAATAAGTGAAATGCACAGCCTCAGCCCAGACACCAAAATTAATATGTATTCTTTCCATTAATCTTCACAGCTGGTGAGTGAAAGGGACTCATTTCCTTCACATTTGAATGATGCTGTAGAAGTTAATTATTTCTGAGAACTTGACTATAAAGGCAAAATATCATGGGAAGAAGTACATTAGAAATCAATAACTATTTAGGGAAAAGCATGAATAGCAAGACATAATGAAAAGATGTTTTACAGAAGAGGACAGAGTTGAAATTCCACAGCTAACTTTAATTCCAGTGTTTCCTTAGCTGTTTGCTATTGAGATATCAAAGCCATGTGATATGCTTGTAATGTTGCCTTTCCTTTGCTGTCTAATTTTGTTGTCAGTGCTGCTATTGTCCACAAATACTGACTGCCAGCTTCTGCTTCAAAATGTGGAACAGTGAGCATAGATAGCAATAAAACCTGGGATCTGGTGTTGGGATGGATTATTCAGAAACAAAAAACCTGTGGCACAAGGTTTCCAGAAAGGCAGGCATGACTGGACCATATCTTCTAGAAGGCTGATTTGGACTGAAGAAAAGAGATTATTATTTCAGAAGAGGGAGTGATTCTGGGAAACTCTCTTTCTCTATATTGCATTTTCTTCTAACATTTTTTCTCAAGGATACTGAGAAAGGTACACATGAAAGATGCACATCTACATCATATCATTAGATTTAAATTAACTTCATAGGAGTTTTCTTTTCTACTATAAAATATCCAGACTCCCAAAAACTAGAAAACTTTCAGAACTCTGACTAACAATTTTGGAATAGAACTTTTGATGCATCAACAGGTTTGTGCTGACAAAAGGAAGCATTACAACCCTGAGTATGTTTGCCTGAAGTTCTTTGTAGTGTATTGAATGAGTGCTGACAGCTCTGCCACAGGCACCCATTCTATTTCCTAAAACAGGGACTGGGGATGGTAAGGACAAGCACATAACCCAAACTTGTGGGGACGGTGCTAATGGCAAGAGCTTGTTAACATTGGTGTGCTGACAGCACAGTAAATCTTTGGTACTAAAGGATTGGTTTTATAACAAAGGGAAAACCTGGACTTTCACTGTTGTTGAAGTCATGTGAAGGAGACTTCTTCACTGTGTGACTCACAGGGAGGTTTGTGTGTCCTACTCCATGACTGGACATAAAACTCCTGTCTGGGAGAGTGACCTCCAACAAGCCCTGCTACCTCCAGCAGCTTCCCATGGAGCAGTAATACTCTCAGCTCCTTGCTGCTGTGATGGGAAGGGCATAACCACTGGGGCTGAATGGGATACATTTTTTCTTGTGGGAGATATATCTCATATATGCAGTAGTGGCAGTAATTATTAGGCAGTTTTTACCCTAAACCATCACCACCAAAGCAGCCTCTATAACTATTATTTCCCAAGAGGTCTCTGAACCTGGGTGGATTTCACAGTTGCTTATTTGCATGCCACTGGGGAGAGGACATTTTCCATGCTGAATTTATCCCATCCCACAGCCTTTGGGCAACAAAATGTGCTTCTCTTTGTCCAATATATTAACTATAGAGGGGCAACAGGTTGTTTGTTTGGTTTTTTTTTCTCACTGCCCTCATGCTTCTAGAATCAGTAAATTTTTTTCAAAGCATCAGAAGCTTAGAAATGCAGGAAACTATTCACACCACTGTCTGGAGTGTGGGTTCAGCTTGAGTGAATATTCAAATGCTTCTCCAAAGCTTATCTAGCCTAGCCAAAACCTCCTGAATTTACAAAATTGGGCTGGGCCTTTTATGAGAACAGGATGTCTTACAAGATTTTCAGAATTTCCTCTGCTAACAGAAAATACCGTGAGATCAGCTTGGAAACCAGAATAATTTATTTTGATTCAAAGTGGACCATAATGTTTCCAGATCCTAAAAAGATTCAAAGTGAATTGGCTTGTAGAAATCAATTGAGAGTGGAGGAGAATGACTCCTTTTATTTTGCCTTCCTTAATCCAGTTTGCTCTTCTCCAAAGGCATCCAAAATAACTCCACTCTTGGCAGACGTGTTTCGCATTTCAAACCCAGCCCTCCCCTTTCTCCAACAGCAAGGCAATGTTGGACTTGCTGTTGGAGCACCTTGTCTAGAAACAAATTATTAGCTTTAAATTCTAAGCCAGCAATTAATTCTCTAAAGGTCAGACACATCAAATTACTTCCACGTAATGCCAAAGCTCCTCCATCAAAAATGAGATGAAAGTGCTGGTGTTCCTGATCCTCATTCCAGTCTGGCATCCCAGGTTTCAAAGGCTACCCTTTGGTTTGGAGGCCGAGGATGGGCAGCTGGATATCTGGAGGGGTTTTGCTGTGGTGCTGATGATCTCTTTGCTCTTTGAGCACATATGTCATATCTCCAGCACTTGTGCTCTTTAGGGTGGCCTTTTTTTTTGCTGTGTCCACAACTGAGATCAGTTTATCTGGAGCAAAAAACTGAAATGCCACCTCCCAGCAAAGCCCGGGTGAATCTGTGCTGGGAGACATGGCTGGCATGGTTCTGCTGAAGGGGAGACACAGCAGCTACCTCACAGCACCCTTTACACCTGCACCTGGCACACACCACCCAGGCTCCTGGGGAATGTTTCAACACAAAAGGGTACTTGCAGTTCTTACAAACTTTCCCCAGAATAGTCTGTTTTCCTGTCGTTGCCTGTAAGAAGGAACACAGACACTCTGGTGGCTGCAAACACACAAAATGTAGATGACAAGTGTGGTGGAGCTCAACCTTGCTGTGACCCACTGGACAGGGACAGGAAATCTGCAGTGGCTGGCTGCTCACACCTGCTTGGCCCTTCTGTTTTCATTGCTTTTATTATTTGTTTCTCCTCTGGTGAATAGTTGACTTTGATGATCAAGTTGTCCCTTTAATGCCCCAGAAGACTGCCAGACCCTAATTGTCTGCTTTGTGCACAGACTGTCCCATTTCCCTGATCCCTGCCAGGGGGTTAATAAATGTGACCAGAATGGGGCTGCTATTCCCCTGCAGTGCCAGTTGAGAAAAGCATGGGTGTATGTGCCTCTCCTGGGAGGCAGTAGCTGCAGTGTTAGAGCTTTTTTCACACTCTAAGGAAAGCCAAAGCCAGCTTCAAAGAATAAAATACAGTGGCTGTGGCTATCTCAGAGAACAGAAAGATCTGGCCAAGTCTGGACTGCATCCACACATTTCAGCTAGAGAAGCTGCAGCCCTGCAATGATGAGAAGAAGCAGTCACTGATCCCACAGAATAAATGTGTAAAAGCCACTTTAGTATCCTGCTCTGAACTACAGCTTTTTATTTTAAAAAACTTGCTCAATGTCAGAACAGGGAAAAGTTAAAGAATTTGAGAGGGAAAGCCCCACGGCTGCAAACAGATGAGAGTGAGTTCACTGGTCACTGAAATAGGAAGAGAGTAACAGCAGCACTGTAGGTGATCTGCAATGCTTCTTTTCCAGTGATTTAATTTGTACAGCCCAGCTTCCTAATAGTGATGTGATCTTTGAAACCCAAAGATGGTACAAGACCAAGCCCTTGGGAAAGCATTTTGGAGAGGATGGTGTTTGGCCTGGTGATTTAAGGTAAACAAGTTGCCATGGATTTAATTTTACTTCAATATTAGTAAATCATCCTTTCAGGACATAAGAGCTAGCTAACTAGATACATATAAAGGCAAATATTTGTATTTCTATCAATTTATAAACTTTTCTGACAAGAAACTACATAAAACGAAAAGGGAAGCTCCCTTTAGCCAATAGACCAATTATTTCTCACAGTGCAAATCTGAGATCAATGAGACTGACTGGTTTGATTTATAAACTAGAACAATGGCATCAGACTGACATATTTCCACTTACTGAAAATAGGTGTTAAGTTACTTAACTGGAAATTGAATAAAAATTTAATAATAAATACAGCTATTTACCAAAGCAGTGTATTTGTGAGGTGGATACTGTGTTCCTGGAAATGCAAATCAAAATTTTCTTTAAAAATACCCCTAAGTCAGGAACACATACTCAAAACGGTGGTTAACAGGGATTTCTAAATAGATCAAACTAAATAATGTCTAAAAGTCTTGCTGGTCTTGTAAATTTCCAACAAATATGCAGCAGCAGAGAGGCTGTTCAGGGGTTTAAGTGGCCTAGTTAGTTCCTAATGCTTGAAACTGAAGTAGCATCTTTGAAGCTGTGGCTTAGGTGTTAAGAAGTCATGCAGGTGGAAAGGGAGGGTTTATTCAAATTCCTTTCTTCTATCACACCCTGGTGTGGCGCAGGCTGTTGGACAGGTACAACATTCCCTGTACATGGTGGTGTCACCACTCAGCAAATACTTGCTGACCACAGCAGAGTTGTGGGTTGGGTATGGCTGAGCACAGGAGAGATCTGCATTCTTTCCCTTCTGAAAGGTGAGATATGAGTCCTTTGAACAGCTGTGTCTGTCCTGCAGTCATCCCCTTAAAACACAAAGAACTGCCTCCCTCCAGTGCAGTTCAGGCAGGGAAAAGGCAAAGCTTCAGCAAGAAAAGGCCACTCAAAATACAGGTTTTTATAAGGAGGCATATCCTAGTGTTCCTCTGTCAGTCCCTAAAGATGGCTTTCAGCAAAACACAAAGCCCATCTATGACCTGAGACTGCACAGGGCATCCCAGCAGTAACTGGAGTTTAGAGGGCACGGGAGAACTATTGTAGGGCAGCTCATAAGGGGATTTCTCCTTAAAGAAGCTGTACTTCTCCTTATTCCTAACTGTAGTGGAATTAAAAAAAAAAAAAAAATCTAAAATTATGAGAAAAAAATATCAGAAAATGGAGAGGGGAAGGGAACAAAAAATCTGGACCTGTGTCACTCTTGCTGCCAGATGTCTGTCCTGTGTCCTACTCTCCTGCAACAGCATGGTTCATGTTTCTGCTTCTCCTTGTCAGAAAACCTTGGCAACAAGCTCCTTGACCAGTTGAAGGATCCAGGTAAATTTTCAGGAAATAGCATCTTTCATGTCCTCAGATAGTACACAAACCTCACAGCTCTTGTGGTAATGTTTAACTGGGACCTTTTCACTGTGAGCTGATTTTTAACATGGATTTCACACCCCTGAAAGAATGTTCGAAGCCTACAAAGAAAGACATTGTCTGCTTTGTTTAACAAATAACACTATTTCCCTTCTGCCTAGCAACCTGGCCAGAGGATTTGTAACAGGGAGCAAGGAGGGTGAGCAGGACAGAGCAACTCAAACTAGCAAATAAATCTCATCCCTTCATTGCTCTTTAGGCAAGAACTTGTAATAAGATTAAAAAGCATGTCTCTCTTAATCAAATAACTGTAAAATAACTCCAGAAACTCAGATGCTTACCAATCCATCAGAACTGTAAGAAAATACAGCTTCCAACACCATTTCAGAATACATTTTTTGGAAAACTGATTGCTTTGCATATGTTTCCATGCAGACAGTAAGATCATCACATTATCATGCCCTTAATTTCCACAAGTGAGAACTCATAAAATAATGTAACAATGTCACTGTAAACATTAACAGATCCATAATTCTCTGGCATTTCTCACATATCTTCAAAGTCATCATTCTCTTATCATCTCTGACATGCTGAAACTGAAAGTATACATGCCTTTTAAAACTTCCTTATTTTATGTCTAGAAGTGATCAGGCTTGTTCACAGCCAAGTTGTATGAGTCAGGCTGTGCCATCCACACAGAGGGTGCAGTGGATGCAGGAAAGTCTGGCCAAGGATTGAAACTGCCAGCTTGACCAGTTGCTGATGTGCAGGTGTTGTAGCTGCAGTAGAGCTGAGGAGGAGAAGGGAGGACACTGCTGCAATGTACTTAGATTTTTTTGTCAATCCAGAATGAGATGACAACTTGGTAATGCACTGGGGAGACCACAAGGTGTGTCAGAAAATAGCGGGAGCCGGATGCTCTGCAGGGGACAGCAAGCCAGAGCCAAGGGTGACAGGCAGGCCATGAGGGAGGTGACACCAAAAGCACCATTCCTTGAGTCCATGGATGCTCAGGGTGAGCCACAGCCCTTTTCACTAGGGCTAGCAGTGATAAGACAAGGGGGAATGGGTTTAAATTGAAATAGAGTAGGCTTAGATTAGAGCTCTGGGAGAAGTTCTTCACTCTGAGAGTGGTGAGACACTGGCAGAGGTTGCCCAGAGAAGCTGTGGATGCCCCATCCCTGGAAGTGTTCAAGGCCAGGTTGGATGGATCTCTGAGCAACCTGGTCTAGTGGAAGATGTCCCTGCCCATGGCAGAGGGGTTGGAACAAGATGCTCTTTAAGGTCCCCTTCCAACCCAAACCATTCTGTGACCTTATGATTGTCAGATAGGTTTGCAGTGATGAAGCAGAGCAGAGGCCAAGCTACGAAGGCAAGTCAGGGTTTAGAGTGACAATGAGCAAGGTGCAAGGCTGGACACTGGCATTTCCACAACACAGCTCAGAATGGCACCAATGGCCTGTGCTTTACTGGAGCTGATGGGCAAAGCAGAGGAGACCTCAGCCAGGATTCCCACTGCTCTTTCACAATTACTGTTTTCTCAGTATCCTGGGAAAGTGCCTGTTTGTATCAAGTGAGTGCTGGCCAAGGAGCCTGGGCAGCACAAACCCCAGACAAAACCCTGGGTGTGCACAGAGCATGGGCAACATGTATGACTTGACCCCTTTCCAGCTTCTTCCTGGGATGGAAGGAACTGAGAGATGTTGACTGTCTTCCCATACATCTCTTTGGGTCATTAACTTCCAAAGAGAATCTCCTGTCAGTAAGGTTTGAAACACCCACATGGAGGTGGCACTTGGTGTCCCCACCAGCAGATGCTGTGACAATTGTGAAATATAGCTCAGCTTAAGGGGAGATCAGGCTAGTACATAGGAGAGAAATCCATTGAGGGTTACTAAATGCACAGAAAACCCAAGCAGCTGAAGAAATTCCCAAGCTGAAGGCACAGGTTTGGCAGGATGCTCCAGGGAAGCATCCCATTTGCTTTTCCTGGCTTTGCTTCTCACTGTTTATCACAACCACTGCTGGAGACAGGATACTGAGCTGGAGGAGACCTTGGTCTGACCCAGGACAGCTGCTTTGATGAACACACAAGTCACACTAAAGGATCAATTTCATCCCTTTTAGACTAGGAGTGATTCAGACTCCCTGCAAAGAAGAACCTCAGTAAAAGGCTCGGCTGAAACTCATCTTCCTTCACTCATCACCCAAAGACCATTCCCTCAGAATCCTGTAGGATCAGCCTTGGTCTTAATGTTGTTTCCAATCCTACTGTGAAAAGAAGACAATACAAAATAATTTGCAAAGTCCTTATCCCTTCAAGAATTACAGATGAAAATTAAATATCTTATTTTCTCAAACAATTGCAAAACTGGACAAGTAATTTGATTCCCACTGTAAATGATACAGTATTGTTAAAATCTCTGAGGATACATGTAGTGGTATTCTTCATAAAAACAATCCTTAGATATGTAAAAAACTTATCCTTTGTATAGACAAATGTTCTGGTTTGTTGCATAAGTCATCAGGTCAGATGAGAATTTTTTTTGCAGGTACATTTTTCTATGCTGTTACATTATCTCCTGTATATGACAGGTAAGTTCTAAACAGGCATGGCCCTGTGAATGATCTGAGAGTCCCTTTTGCTGCCTTTTATTGCTCTGCCTGAAAAGGCAAGTATCTGTGCCCAAATAAACAAACTTCATTAGGGACAAGCTAAACAAAACCAGAAAAAATTCAAAATCTGTCTACAAGTGGTCCAGCACAGCATGCCCCAGCTGGAGCTGTCTGCACCCAGTTGGCCAGAAGACATCAGAAGGTATCTGCAAAACAGCTGGAAAAAAGCAATAGTACAAGCAGGCTCTCACTGCCACACACAGGCAAGGGAAAAAAGTTATGGGAAATATAAGTATTAAGTGAATGTTCAAAGCTTGGCCCAACTGCCCTTTAATTGTAAGTGAAAGTCCTTATTGCAGGACAGCACAAGATGGCCTTGAATTTTATTTTCCCCAATAAATGGGCTCTGTGAGCTTTTGAGAACTACAACAAAACTCTCTCAAAAACTGGGATTTAGAACTTGGATTAAAGTCTCTAAGCAAGTAGCGTAACCCCAGGTATTGGATAATTAAGCAATACATTTTGTTTTGTTTCATTGGTAATTCATCTATAAACAGGAGTGCGCACACATATGCAAAGTAGCACTGAACTTCATTTTTGTCACCCACATCACATGGATTCTGTGATTATTTTAACAGCAGCATTTGTTTTTCCTTATTCCCATTGTTTAATTGGAACAAAAACAACCTGCAGTTCCATTTGCAAACAGCATAAATCTCCCAGTTCAGTAATCTGTTCAGTCAAATTGTGTTTGACTCTGGGGTAGTATGAGAACTCAGGCAGTCCAGGAAGTGTTTATGGAGATAAGAGATTTGCAGAGAGAGGAGGGGTGGGGGGTGAGGAGAGTGATTCCTGTGGGATTTCGGTTGCTCTGGGGCTGCAAAGAGGGCAGCCTCAGTCCCTTCGGAGGCATTGTCCTGCTTTGAGGTACCAGGGGGACACACTAAGGACCAGGCTGGAAAGGTTTGGTCCCGTGTGTGTGTCCAAATTCAGGCCTGAGGGGCTCCTGGCAGAGTCCTTCACCTGCAGACCCGGAGCGAGATCACCTCAGGAATGGCGAGCAGGCACTTGGGGAGACGTGAGCACCTTCCACGTTGCCCGGAAAGCTTGTGATGGGAGAGTTAAAGGAGCGCAGAGCGTGTTGCGTGGCTTACAAACAAAGGCCAAAGTAAACAAAAAGCAATAACTTATCCCTCAGAAGTCATCGATTTCCCCTATTCTCACACTAGAGTGCTGCAGCGTCAGGAATCTGTGTCCGCAGCCAGCACCAGGAAATCCTGACTCCTGCAGTCCAAAGCTCAGCGGGATCATTAACTCCAGCAGATCAGCACACAGCTGGGAATGAGACATGTGGGAGCCTCATGTGGGCAGAAAGAACCCCAGGAAAATGACAGTGAATGGAAAAGGGCATCAGGCTGTGTCCTCTGCTGCTTTCACACTGGGAGAGTGAGCCACGGTTTCAGAGGGCAATGGGCAGGGAGAAATGTGAAACAAGATGTCAAGGTACTGAGAGTTTGAGTTCTGGGGCATGGATTTTATGCAGTTATATGCAGCAGGGAAAACAGGGCTCTTTCTAAATTGCAAAAAATAATCAAGGAAAACTTCATATTAAATGCTTATTTACTAATTAAAGATGTATACAACTAGTTTCCAAATTAATTTGCTCTGGAAAGCTTGGAAACTCCTGGAAGTTGTTGAATCCAATGTCAGAAGAGCACAGGAATACAGTGACAGGGTCTGCCTTCCTATTTGCACACGGTGAGCAAGTAATTTAGTTTAATGCAAGTAATACAGGAAGTTTCCTGAGCCCAGCCAGGGGACACATTGTGATCCTGGAAAGGAAGGTGTTGAAGAAGCACGAAAATTGAATAAATTACTGATTTCATGGTCCCCGTAAAAGTTGTTGAGAACTAGGTAAACAAACTCATTTTCCCAGTAGCATTAATGTAGTCGGAAATGAAAGGATTAATTTGATTTAACTTGTGACAGAACGCTTATAAACTGTGCTAAGGGCTTATGCCTTGCAGATGGGGTGTTTTTAAAAGCATATCCCTTCTAGCTGTTTTGCCTTAGCTGTTCAGAGCTGAAAATTTCTAAAGACATTTCAGGGAATCTGGTTTAAATGCATGCCTCGAGATGTGCAGCTGTCACACAAGTAAGTCTGCCTGAAGCCTTTCAAGAGTGAAGGCAGAAGTCAATGTTCCTTAAATTATGTAGATTAACAGAGAGGATGTGGAGATGAAGTAAGAGCACCAAAGGGCAGTACAGAACCACTAGGATGTCCTAGCTTCTTGGTTTGTGTAACTAAACAGGATAAATGTAAAAGCAAGGTTTCCAGGTTTGCTGTTTGGACTTGGCAAATCTCTACTCAGATACAAAAATATGTGAAAGCCTCTACAAGATTTTGGAACAAGCAGCGATCAAACATAGTCCAGAAGAGATAACTGAGGGACAATAAGGCTGGAAGCAAAAATTCACAACAGGAAATACACGTTTAAAATGCAGATGCTGTATCTGATTGACCAGGGACATAAGATTGAGTTATTACAGATGAAGTCCTTAACTCAATGTACAGCTGCAGACAAGAGCTGCTTTTGAGGTGATAGCAAACACACTGCAGTTTCAAATTTAAAGAGACAGGTTTTTAATGGATCAGTTTAAGATAGGCCTTTAGCAGTGAATCCCATCTTACTGTTTTTCCAGTTCTTTCTCACAATTGTTAGCTCTTTCATTTATACAGCCAAAATAGATTTGCTGGGCATCAAGGACACTCTCACAAGGTTCACTGCCATCACCTCCTGGCTTCCTTTGGATCCCCCTGTGGCTTTGACATAACAGCTTACAAAGCCATCTAGACACAGGCAGGCATGATTTTACATGATGAGGTAGAAAGGATGATATGAAGCTCTTACTTGGACAGTTTAAAGTAGACCCTCATCTCCTCTAGAGCAGCTGCCTGGACACAGGCAAATGCACGTGGATCTTTTAGTCACATGTCTATGTTCTGCACATGGCCCAGCAGCAAGACAGAGTGCTGGTGGTTTTACTCTGCCCCCAGATTGTCCCAGGCTTTGCCTTGCTTTGTCAAGGAACCAGATGTGCTGGGGACTAGCAGGCATGATGTCCCCTGCTGCTCCCCTCTGCTAGTTGTGTGCAACAGGGCACCCAAACCCTGCCCTTATCTTTACCCATTTCTCCTACTCCGATTCAATTCAAGTTGGCATTTTATCTCCAAAGCCTCTCAGGTAAGCCCTGACAAAACCAGGAGTCAGCTCCTCAGCTGAGTTGCAGATACTTCTACTGTTCTGATCCCCTCAGGTTGCTGTCTGGGAGGTCTCCACCTCAGCACAGGCAGAGTTACAAGAAACACATGCCTAAGATTCCACAGCCTGTGGCCTGCTGTGGCACAGCTGCTGACTTCCCACTGCTCATCCTGGATACTTTGCCCTATGTCCACCTTAGAGCTGTTGAGATTCTTTTGGGGTTTTTGCTCTGTTCACAGAGCAGCCAGCCTAGCTGTGCTGCCTTGCCACACCTGCAGAACAGGAAATGGCCCAGTGTCTCACAGAAGAAAGGGCAGAGGCCACTGTTCGTGCAGCGCATAGAGAGGATGAAGAGGGACCAACCCCACAGCTCTTCCTTGGTGCTCTGAGTAAAACCAGAGCCTGGTGGCTGGCCCAGCAGAACAACCTATGTCATTCTTGTGTGGAAGAGCCTTCAGCCTGACTATCCAGTCAGCAATGGCCTGCTCCTCCGCCATCACCCAGCAAACTGCTGTGTTCATTGGCATGCTCCCCTGTTTATTTAGGTGTGACAGGTTTCCGTTGTTATTTGGATCAAACCTGCCTCATTATGTTCATTCCAAGCACTGCTTTTGTGCTGTTTTGTTGACATCTCCTAGGCATGCAGGGCACCAAGGAGATTAATAACATTCTAACATTCATCCAAATGTTTTTGCAGAGGTCAGTGCAAGAAAGAAATACAGGTTGTGACCTTGCAGACTTGAGATACAGATAAGAGGCATTTGGAATTTGAAGGGACTTAAGTCTTATTGCAGCAGAGGGAGAATGTTATGATCCACAGGATTTCAAGCTGTGGGTTTTTTTTTTTTTTTTCTGGAGGCTCAGTGCTAGTCCCTCTAATGCAGGACCTCAGGGCAGAACTGCTCTGTGCAGTTGGAGCCTACAAAGGAGGGTGGTTGAGCACTGCAGAAAAAGCCTCATGCAGTGAATCTCTTCAGAGTATCACCTCACCATCATCTTCATCACACAGAGTGTCCATTGCTGTTCATCTTCAGTCTATGCTTTTCACCTTGAAATGACTTGGGGACACTGACACACACAGTAATACTTTGGGATCTCAGTTCCAAAGCTTGCAGGAGGTATAGTGGGAACAATCACAGCAGATTTTAACTCTCTGGAGCCAGAAAGGACATCGTTGACCTGCTCCCTAAGAAGAACCTGTGCTGGCTCTCACAATAATGTAAATTTTAAAAAAATAAAACTTGGAGAATAGAATTGAAGAGGAGGAATATGTATGTGCAAGGCTTTGGGTGGGCTTCCAGCACCATCAGGACCTCCAAGGAGCTTCTGTATTTCAGGACTAAACTTTTAAATGTGCAATTACATGTATTGATGATTGGGTTCCTGACACACAAACACACAGTGAGGGCCAATCCTCAAATATCAGCCCTTCCATTGGTTCTATTCCCCAGTGCCAAGGGGGGTCCAGCCTGCCTAACCCTGAGCATACACAGCACAGTGCTCACAGAACTGAGAGGCCTCTGACTGACCCCATGAAGGCCACCTTGGGGAGGTCCTGAGGGCATAGTCTGAGTTTTGCACAGCTGTGTACCTGGCTCAAGGAGTGACCTGCTGCTGGGGACATAGGAGGACTTGCTGCTTCCCTGCCATCTGCAGGCACTGTGACATCACATCTGTCCACCTGATGGCAAAGCCACCACTCCTGTAGAGTCACTTGCAGCTTTAGAGCCATGGAATTGCCACAATGTGTGCCACCAAGGCCATTTCCAAGCCATGACTCAGTTACAGACAAATTCCTTTTTCCTGGCCTGCTTCCCATTTTTCCCTCAAAGCAAAATTTGCCTCCTGCATGATAAGAACTGCAGAGAGTTTTCTTCCTGCTGTCAAAGTGGAATTCATTGTCTTTCACCATACCATTCTGGCCCTTGACATCTTCTTGTGCATCCTATTCTCCCTCAGATACATCCATGTAAAACCAGGCTCAGCGTTCAGTAAATGTCCAGGTAAGAAATAGCTGACTTCCAACCTGTTACCCTGTGGGACAGTACCTGGGGTCCCTGCATCTGAATGATGTTTGTCCCCTTGGCCCTAGAGGCAGTGCTGGTTTTGCCATCTATGCTTGGCTGCAGTGTCTCAGCAGCTTCTGCCCAAGGTTCTTGTTCTTGGTTGCTTGGTTTGAGCACTTCATCTTCCAGCTGAGGAGGTAGAACCTTGTCCTTTCCACCCTCCAAGACTTGACTACTCATGTCCCTAACAACCTGATCTAATTAGATTGCTTAGAATGGAGGTTGGATTAAGTGGCCTCTGAAGGTGCCTTTAAATTTAAATCACTCCTCAACTGCAGCACCTGCAACAGGGACTCAGGAAGACTGGCAGTAAATCAAAGTGGATGATCAAGGATGAGGTTAAACATGCAGCAGAGGTGTGTGAGACACCCCTGAGTCATGAAAGCAAGACTCAGAGGGCTGGCAGCTGGGCAATGAAACCACCTGAGAAAGGCTCAGCAAGCCCTTTGGTGCCAAGAAGGCTGAGGACAATCAGTGATGTGGAGCCCTACAGTACCAGGCAGGAAGCTGATAAAGCAATCTGAGCATTTGAAGAAATCGCCTGAGCAGAACTGCAGTATTTGGGAAAAGAAATATAAAACTTTATCTTCAGTAAGGTCACTTTACATCATCAGGATGAGTTAAAAATTTAACGCTGCACTTGTAAAGATCAGGGACTCCTTCTCTGCTTTTCTTGGATGAAAACAAAACAGCAGTTCCATGAAGAAGAAAGAAGTTAAGATGTACTAAACACAGCTCAGTCAGTGCATACACAGCACCCCATCAATACAGGAAACAGTTAGACAGGCATGGGTAAGGACTTAAATACGGTTGACTTAATTCCTTTATATTTTGACCAGCACATATTAAAGGTATTTGTTTCCTTTCCTTACTAAGTACAAACCCAGATCTACCATTATCAAGTCTAGAAGAGAAGGAAATATTAAGGTAACGTAAGGTTCATGCTGGTTTTGGATGAAGACAGGGTGAAAAACCCATGAGTGACTTCATTAAGAAAATAAAGATTTACAAAAGAATTTACCAACACATAGGCAACAAGTGGAAGAGTGCAGAGTTACACTTCCAGGGCCAGTTGGGCATGGGACATAGAGAGATTTTATGTGAAGGCTTTTTGTTTTCTTTCTAACAAGATTCTATGAGTAGAAATCATGTTTATGATCCTTTTTTTAAGCCTTTAAAGCCACTTGTTAGTGTTGGAAACTAAGTGGGATCTTGGCAAAGAAGTAATAAAGGAAGAAGCCTAACAATCATTAAAACATGCCACAGGAACAGAGTAAAACACACATAGCTTGTGACAATTATTATCCAGAAAAAGGTGATTTTGTCTTTGAGGGACACAAGTGAGGTCCAGTGATCTGCCCTCTCAGTGAGGGTAGTGAAAGGAGAGCCACACAGCAGCAAAGACATGAGGATTATTGATGTATTAGAAACCACAGATGAACCTGAGACTGGTCCCACAGGAATTAGAGCTTCTTCTCACAAGAAGGCTGTGGGATCAATATCCCAATTGAATGCATTTACACCAATGCAGCATGTGCAAAAAACAGGGGGAGCTGGAAGCCCAGGAGTGCTGGATATCTTGCAAGGAGGAAATCCTAAAGGTACAGAAAAGTCCCCATGTGCTGAAAATTGAGCCAGCAGGGGAGAAGATTGGCCCGGCTGAACAGAGAGCTTTGGCTGACAGTCAGGGGGAAAAGGGAGAGTTCATGTCTAGAAGAAGGGGCAGGTGACTCAGGAGGACTAAAAAGATATTGTGAAATTATGCAGGGAGAAAATTAGAAGGGCCAGAACCCAACTACAACATAATCTGCCTACTGCTGTAAAAGGCAATGAAAAATGTTTCTATAAATACAACCAGCAACAAAAGGAGGGCTAAGGAGAATTTATATCCATTACTGGACGTGGTGGAAACATAGTGACAAAGGATAAGAAAGGCTGAGGTGCTTTGTGCCTTCTTTGCCTCAGTCTGTAATAGTAACCCCAGGTGTTCTCAGGGTACAGCCCTGTGAGCTGGAGGAGTGGGGAGCAGAATGAAGCCCCCATGATCCAAAGGGAAATAAATGGTCAGTGACCTGCTGCAGCACTTGAATGCACACAGGTCTGTGGGCCAGATGGGATCCACCCAAGGGCACTGAGGGAGCTGGTGGAAGTGCTCACCAGACCTCTTCTCCCCATCATTTACCAGCAGCCCTGGCTCACCAGGGAGGTTCCAGCTGAGTGGAGGTTGGCAAAAACAACGCCCATCTACCAGCAGGGCCAAAAGAAGGATCCAGGGACCTACAGGCCTGGCAGCCTGGCCTCAGTGCCATGGAAGGTCATGGAGCAGATCGTCCTGAGTGCCATCATGGACACACACAGGAAACCAGGGGATCAGGCCCAGCCAGCATGGGTTTGTGAAAGGCAAGTCCTGCTTGACCCACCTGACCTCCTCCTGTGACAAGGTGACCCATGTAGTGGGTGAGGGAAAGGCTGGGAATGTGTCCACTTGGACTTCAGCAAAGCCTTTGACACCATCTCCCACAGCATCTCCTGGGAAAAAACGGTTTTCCATGGTGTGGATGTGGGTACTCTTCACTGGGTAAAGAAGTGGGCAGTGGCCCAGAAAGTGGTGGTGGATGAAGTGAAATGCAGTTGGCAGCCAGTCACTGGTGGTGTGCCCCAGTGATAAGTATTAGGGCCAGCCCTTGTGTGATATCTTTATTGATGATCTGGATGGGAGGATTGAGAGCACCCTCAGATGGCACCAAGCTGGGTGTGAGTGCTGATCTGCTGGAGGGCAGGGAGGCTCTGCAGAGGGATCTGCACAGGCTGGATCCATGGGCCAGGGCCACTTGTGTGAGGTTCAGCCAGGCCAAGTGCTGGGTCCTGCCCTTGGGTCACAACAACCCCTGCAGCTCCAGGCTGGGGCAGAGTGGCTGGAAAGCTGCCCAGTGGGAAAAGACCTGGGGGTGCTGGTCAGCAGTGGCTGGACATGAACTGGAGTGTGCCCAGGTGGCCAAGAAGGCCAAGGACATCCTGAATGTATCAGCAGTGGTGTGGCCAGCAGGACCAGGGCAGGACTGTCCCTCTGTGCTGGGCGCTGGTGAGGCCACACCTCAAATCCTGGGTTCAGTTTTGGGCCATTTATTACAGGACTTTGAGGTGCTGGAGTGAGTCCAGAGAAGGGCAAGGAACTGGGGGAGGTTTGGAGCAGCTGAGAGAGCTGCAGGTGTTTATCCTGGAGAAAAGAAGATTTAGGAGGAACTTTGTTGCTCTCTACAAATAACCTGAAAGGAGGATGTAGCCAGGTGGGGGTCGGTCTCTTCTCCCAGGTGAACAAGCAAAAGAACAAAAGGAAATGGCCTCAATTTCTGCTAGGGGTTGTTTAGATCATATATTAGGAAAAGATTATTCTCTGATATGTTTGTCAAGCACTAAAACAGGCTGCCCAGGGAAGTGGCAGACTCACTGTCTCTGGAGAAATTTAAAAGTTGTGTAGAAGTGACACTTAGGGACATGGCTAAGTGGTGGAGTTGGCAGTGCTGGGCTAATGGTTGCACTTCATGATCTAAAGTTGTTTTCCAACCTAAATGATTCTGTGACTGTGATTCTAAGCAACAATCCCAAGCAGCAACTATCTGCACTGACAGCTATATTAATTCATCTGAACTTGGATGGAGAGAGGGACATCAAACCTTTAACTACAATTCAAGTTACTTTCCAAAATCAACATTCACCAAAGTCTTGTTGAAATGAGCAGGCACAGAGCCAGGATTGCACATTCATACCACTATGTTCAGCTCCTATTGAAGCTAAAGAAAGATCTGCCATTAGCTGGAGTTGGGGTTTTTTTGCACACAGCTGATGTCTGGTGAGATTTGGGAATGGTATTTGAAACCTGATGACTCTGAATCTGGTTGATTTATTGTACCATTAACTTATGTTTTTCATGCTTTTGAGATCTAGTTGTGATAGCTGGCAAATCTGTTTTGCTTCCCCATTCCACATTCAGCTTTTAGACACCTAATTTTACTCTAGTATAATCACACTATTTATTAACTGAGACAGTCTCATGCTTGAAATTCATTCTGGACCTCAACCTTCCCAGAAAGGCATGTGATGGACTGGTTTCTTCAGTTATTTTCTTACCTCAAACTGCATAAACTGGGCATGGGGCTCAGAAATCAGGTACCTCTTCCTTGCTGGATACGTGACAACAAGGCCAGTCTTGTGGATGTCCAGCTGGCACAAGTTCCCTCAGGTCTCTCCTATTCCAGCAGTTGTCCAGACTGTGGGGTTCTGGGCTGTACCTTGGCAGCCTTTGTGCCTTGCCTGCTGACATCTCACCAGCCTTGCCAGAAGTTGTTTCAGGGAACACAAAGCAAGGCTGCTATGTCTGTCCACCCCCAAGGCCTGGCACGAAGCATCCCAGCCCTTCCAAAGCCTCGCGTGCTGCACACAGGGAGCCACAATGCCTTCTCCAGCACCTTGTGACCCACTGTACTTTCCATTGCTTTCACAGGACTATAAGGAAGTGAAGCTTCATTAAAAGCTCATAATTGAGCTTCATATTTCTTAACTGTTTTCCTCAAGGGCTCACACATTTCAGTGCATTTTGGTCACAGACTGTGAGGGACCGGGGTGAGAAAGAAGGTGGAGTGAGGTACTTTCCTCCTTTCCCAAAACTGCAGCCACATCAAAACATACCATATTTTTTATGGCAGAAATTGCATTTGTCACAACCCAGAAAAAATCCTTTTGCATGCTGCTGTTTCCTCTCATGGTAACACTGTTGAAAGCCTCTTCTCCACACTGTGGCTCTGTGTTTCACATTCCTCCTCTCTGAACAACACCATGGGTCTATCCCAAATCACACCCCTTGGTCTGCACCCCAGGTCTGTGGATTGCTCCACTAGGGCAGATGCTCCATGGAGGTCAGGACAATTTGGCTGACTGTCCTGCTCCAGACTGCAGTGTTCATTCACAGATCCAAATGACAGGGATGTCCCTGCACAGCCCTCATCTGCTGATTTGCTTTGCCTCAGTTATTTTCTCTCACTCCCAAGTAAACAACCCATCCTGCTTCAAACAGTCACCTGTGATTATCGTTTTGCTTCTTTTATACCCTTGTTTTTCACTTTGTCTTTGGTTAGCAACTCCACTCTGCATCATTCAAGTAATGACTCCTTTCACATCTTTTGTCTGTAAGTTTCACCCACTTTTTAAAGTAGTTTAACCCCAGGTTGGGTCGGTATGTGCATTTCCTAATGCCCAGCAGTTCCTCTCACTTTGTTAGTTGCCCTCCAGTGGATTCTCCATCCACAGAGATTCAGGCAGATGCATAGAATTAATATTCAGTGTTGGCAATAGTTCTGACCTAAGCAGGAGACTGGGCTGTATCTTTACATAGGTTACATAGGAGTCTCCACACCATTATTTCTATGATTCCTGCATGGCACAGTGCCTGCAAGGGTGCTTCATGTCTCTCTGTGTTTGGGACCTCTGAACATCATCATATAGTCTTTGAATTACAACTTTGTGCAGATCCTCTGCTTTATTAGGCTACTTGTTCATGCTCAGAACAAGAACCTTCAAAGGAACTAAAACAGTGTAGGATTTCAATGAAAAAGGATGTTCTACTAAAACTGAGCCCCACTGACAACCTGTCTGCCAGGGAATAGATTTAACAACACTCCTCCATCACTTGATCACGCGATGCAAAACTTCCAGCAGGCTGTGTCCTTTCCTGCCATCACATAGTTATTTTGTTGTTGGTTCCAGGCTGGAGAGCCAGTGGAATGCATTCTTGCAAAGCCTAATCTTAAAACCATTGAGATTTGTACAAAGTGTTGGATCAGTCTGCTGCATCCTAATTCCAGAAATGGGCAGATGGCAGAGAGCAGAGCATATTCTAAGAGAACATGTTGGAATGTCATAAGAAGCAATAATGAGTAAAATTTGTTTTCATAGTGAAACATTTAATATGCATGACATACACTGCACAATTACTCACATTCTTAAAATGAAATGGATAAATGTTTCCAGCAGGCATCATCTTCCAACAATTCTTTCAAGTTGAAGCCAAAGGAAAAAAAAGTAAAAAAGCAGCTAGTAAAATTTCTGTACAGAACATACCAATATTGTCTCCAAAGCTATCAGACATGTTTTCATGAAGATTAAAGTCAGGTTAAGAGAGAGGCATCCAAAATATATTTTTTCTAAGGGTGGGGATAAGTAAGTGAATCACGTAGGACCACTGTTTCACGTAAGATATTGTGTTTCCATTAGAAAAGGACTGTGGATGAGCTGGAGTTCCAAACCATATTTATCTGTATTTATAATTCTAATTTAGCTTAAGCTAGGTTCAGATCTGATCAAATATCCCCCTAGATGTGACTCCCAAATGGGTGAATATTTGCAGCGGAGTGTAAAACTCTGAATGTCCTCTCCTGTTAGTGTAGCTGGCAGCACCAAAATCTGTCCACGTTTTAAAAAGGTGCTTCCATCCTGAGTTTGCTGAAACAAAAGCAAAAAAAAGCTGATGATCTACTTTCTGAATGCCTTTTTATTACTAGTCACATCCTTCTTGCACACAGCACTCGAAGCAATCCCAAACACTGTCTAGTCAATGTATACCCATCTTTCAAGTTCCTTTATCTGTCTCTTCAGCTGCTATCTGTGCAACTCCTTCCAAGTAGTTGTAGAAAATACACTTCAATCTTTTTGCTTTAAGAGGTTTGTGTTAACTTTACACTGAAATAATCTGTTGTTATTGCCCCACCCCTTGCATCTGTCTGCTTCTCTGTCTAACCAATGTTTTATCATTTCTTATCTACAAAATGCCCATCACGTGCCAGATGCTGAACACAAATAAATAATAATGTTCAATTTGCAGGCTGGGATCATATCTAGGTTTTACAAGAGGAAAAAAAAACTTTAGCTATTGTCCACTATTATTGATCTGTTTCTGAGCAGTGATTTCAGATAGCACCTTGGCAACGTTGCAAATACCTCAACCAGGAACCTTCAAAATATGGGCCTGTGATTGCTGAAGTGGTGAGTGCAGGGCATCAGCAGCCCAGGCTGAAACAGGCCATCTAACAAACCAGCTGCCCTGGATACACACACAGCTGTGCAAACCTGGGCAGGGAGATCCAGCCTCAGGACTTGGGAATGGGAGGGATTGCTGCAGTTTCAACTCTCAGGTTCATGCATCCAAAATGTTCACAGATTCTTTGTTATGCTCATTTCTCACAGCTTTTTAAAGACTTCTGCTTGAAGCTGGTGGTGTTCTTGCTTATTTTGGAAGTTGTTTTTCCTCTCTCAGCTGCTCTATTACTTTGTATGTTTTTTCCAATACACTTTCCTCTCCTTTTCTGTCTCTTCATCTCATGTGTTCTTAATTTGCTCACTCTTCTCATCATTTGAGATATCAGTCATGGTTGCTACCTATTGTTTGCAGCAGTGACATACTGCTTGCCTACACTTGTAGTTGGACACAAGTAAATACCATGGAATTTGCCATCTTTCTCCATCCACTGACCTTTTTCCATCTCAAAGCCATGGACACTGACATGGCTGTGGATTCAATTGCTTTATCCTACTTTACTTCCCTTGAGGAAGCACCTGTTTGTGGGTACCAGCTGGTTGACAGCTTGCCATGTGGATCAGGTGTGAGTGATCAGGACAGTGAGATGTCTGGTCCTCTCACACACAAATGGATGCTGAAACCACCCACATATGTCACTCACAAGATCTCATATCCTACATCAAATCCTTTTTAGGAGAAATTAGTAGGTTAATACATTGCTGGGATCAGTAGTGAGAAGGTAGATATTGCCTGTGGTATTAAATCATGGTGAAAAACATTATATCATGCTATAAACTGTTGGCCTGGATGATCCACCAACCTATTAGACAATCCTCAATGTGACTAATGATGTGCCAATAGTATCAGACTGAATGAGTGGTTTATAATTTTCCTTCAGCTTTTCTCTCTCTAAAAATGATCTATAACATTTCTGCAGTGTTTTCTGGTGATTACTCATTGAGTTACTCATTATGCACTAAATTTCCAGGTAAGTAACTCTCTGTGAAATGCTGACCCACTCTGTTTTTATGGCATGTCATCCAGCCACGTACCTACAAGGAGTTAGAGCCATAACACCTCCCTGACCTACACTGTTCCTGAAGAGCAGTGCTCTTTGCTGCAGCATTTCATCCCTGATTGCTCCCAGAAAGAGCAGCAAAATGTTTAGAATCAAGCAGCAATTGACAGTCTCTGCGGAAACCAAGATCACTGCTTCTTCATTAAAAGACTCTGAGATTACTTCACACAAGACATAGAAAAAAAGGTAAGAACTTTGTTTTCAGGCACTTAGGGTTAATTTGTTTCAGACCTCTTTGTCTTCTTCTGGATTCTTAACTCTCTTAACTCTTCTTTCCTGCATATTTTCTCCTTTACACAGTCCAAAATTCTTCATACAGGGATTGTCTCTTTTTTCATGTACAGAATGTACCTACTGTGCCCTCAGTTCTCCAGCCTGAGGCCTCTAAACATAAAGAAATAAAAATATTATTACTTAGGATAATAGAATAATGAATTGTCCTCGGAAACCTCATTAATTCCATGTGCCCCACTGTGTGTCCTGTTTTTGTCCCCTCCTTTTGACCGATGACTGGACATATGAAAGAAGATGCTTGATTCAGGGTTACCCTGCAGAGACTGGTTTGCTATTCTAACCAAGTTCTGGGAATAACAGCACATTTTTCATCTTGGAGAAACAAGATACAATAATAAAGAATATTAATCAAATATTGTATTGTGTTCTCATCTTTGTTGAGCCTGAAACTATTTTCCACACTAAAAGAAAATAAATAATTAATAAAGAAAGCTCTATTGTAAAGGAACACAAGCTGCAAAATATCCTATAAAGTTACAAAGTAAAATGCAGTGTGTTTTTATAGTGGCCTATGAAATGCTTATAAATATTGTTTATTTTCAGTACCATGGACCTCTGAACATGCAATAAATGACAATTAAGTATCTGATTCATTTTTATAGATATTTTTCTCTATAGAGAGAAACCTGGTTTCATATTTATTGAAGCATGTCACATGCCAATTCTTCTCTGTTTGTCATAGTAACCTCAGCCAAATGCCATCTCAGCTGAAAAAAAAGTGTCCTACAAAGACTGGAATGTATCACTCAACTCAAAAAAAATAAGGGATTGTAATGGCCAGTGTGTTCACTGTTTTTGAAAGGAAAAGCATCATGTTTTAAAGCATTCAATATATGCAGGAAGCATACTTCAGGATGCCTCTCCTGGTGTTTTTCTTCCCTTACTGCACTGCAGACAACCCCTTGTTGTTATTTCCCCTTTTTTCCATATCCTAAGTGTAGTTTCCCCACTCTAGATACATTTCAGCACAATGGGAAAAAATGTTTTGTCCTGTGCAGTGTGTAGTAATTTCCTCTGAAATGCCCTCTCACTGGAGAAAAAGAACCTGTGTCTGCCTGGCAGCACGAAGTCCCATTTTCTAGTGGTCATGCACAGCTCACAGGGTGCTGCTTGGTTCAGAGACCATTCACCCAGGAGGAAAACTGGTGTTATCATGGGAAGGTAGCCTCCAGGTAGTCCCAAGGAGGACAGAGGAGCCCTCATGTCCCACTCCAGCCAGAGGGAAACCTGCAAGTTTGGATGTTATAACACCCTTGTTACACAGCTCTGGTTCAACTACTGCTCTCTGCATGAGACAGTGTATAAATACGCACATAAATTAGAAATTCTTACTAGTATGACTCTGACTTCCAGGGAGGCTGAGCCCAAAACCAGCCCAAATAATCAGATATTTTAGCCCTTGTCTTTAAGAACATTTAAAAGCCTAACTCTGGAGCTGGTGTGCTTCATCTTTTGATACATTCAGAACCTACTCATTGAGCAACCTTAGATGGGTTCAGATGGGTTAGTTTGTTTATCTGATCTCCCACAAAGCCAGAGCAGAACCATTCTCCAGGGTTTTACAGCACGTTATAGTGAACATTTACATGAAAGCTTTTAACAGCTGTACAAAATTCAGGGAAATAGGTTATGATCTCCTGAATCTCAGGTTTTGGCTTCTTGTATCTATATATTTGGCACAGGCTGCAAGGAAAAGAGGTTCGCTTTGCATTATGCATTTCTGACATATTTTGTTAATAGGTTCTTAACAGTTCATTGAATTCTGTGGAATTCCCTAATTTCCTGCTTTTATTTGTTGTTTACTGCATGACAGAGGCACATGGAGTAAAGGGATTCAGCTGCAATCTTTACATCAGCCTGCTCTTTACCTGGGCTGTTCTGGAGTGCTGGGGCTCAGCCTTGGCCAAACTTTTACTTGGAGGGTGGGAGTGACCCTTCAGGTAAAATGGCAGACTAATTGAAATAGAAATAGTGTTACAAAGTAGAAAGTAATTGTAAACTCAGATGAAATGTGTAGAGGGAAATGTGTAGAGGATTTATCAAAATTCCTAAGGAGATGTAGCCCTTACATTAACCACAAAAACGAGTATCAAGTGGGGTGCCATGGAATTGCTGCTGAATTTTTTTTTGGCAGACTTGGCTTTCTCAGGATGTCTCCTGAGAGCTGGGTCTCAAGGCCCTCAGAGTGGCTCTGACTGCCCTCACTCAAGTTCCAGCTGTCCACTGAGCTGTGAGAGCTGGAAGCCCTCCAGTGACCATGGGCACAGGACAGAGCTCTGGGGCTAGAACAACTGAAAAGGGCAGAGGGCTCCTTGTTGAGGGGGTGATTAATCCTACTGGAGCAAACAATTACACTGCAGCAGAACTGAGGAAAGAGATCCTGGAGGGGGGTTTTCTCTGTGAGTTTCACTGTTCAGGCTGGCAAGGTGTAGGACAGAGGTGCAGCCTTGAAGGGTGGGTGAGCCCTGCATTGATCCAAAACTGCAGGCAGTGTAGTTACAGCCAGATACTCAAGCGTTGTGCAACATCACAGATCCAGTAAAATTCACAGCATCCAACTGAGCTTGGACTCAGGGAGGTGCCAGAACAAGGGAGCCATCTGTAAGGCTCTCACCTTCAACTGTAGCTAAGAAGCAGCTTCCTCCTCCATGACCTGTGCAGTAGCTCTGCATCTGTGCTATCTTGCTATTTGGCAGGAATTCTTAGGAAAAAATAGAACATAAACATTCCAGCAACACAGAACAACATACATTTTGGCAGATCCTTCTTAACCAGACATGTCTAGGTCTGCAGGCAGTGGGTCCTCTGTGGCCAGTGGACATTTTGGAGAGTTGGAGCATGCACCTGGAGCAGCCCCAGCCTGCTTGCTGCATTAGCAGAGATTCAATCTGTCATCACTTGGAAACAACAACAATGGAGAAGTGGTTGGAAGCACAGGTGCAGAGTGAGGGATGACAGGAGCTTCCACCACAGTCATAAATCTGGGGGGAGAAGCAGATGCTCACCCCATCCCCAAAACTGATTTTCCCTAATGTGAGTCAAGTGAGCCTTCAGTTGCCCACAGAACGTTACATGGTGGGAGCTGCCTGGCACACTTAAAGAGATGACAGGGGGAAAAAATGTGAAGATGCAATTTTCCAGAAAACCTCTTGTGCTTCTAAATTCTCCTCCCAAATACCATTCCTTTATCTCTGCTTCTTCTGCACTCCCTCTTTCCATCTCTTTATTGGCAGGAGACACTGAAGTGGGAACAGCAGGAGTTGGTGGAGGAGCTGCAGCCTGACCTCTCCAACAGGAAGGTGTCCCACCAAAATGATGTTTCATCAACTGCTCTTCTTTCCTCTTTTCATAAATTTGAAGACATGAACAAAGACCCTTCTCCACTCACCATCATTCAGCAGGAAAGAGAAAGGATGGTTAAGGAAAACAAGCTGAACACTGCAACTTAATTAGAAATTTATTTGCACTGTTTAGAGGATTTGGGGGATTTGAAGGCCACCAGTCTCTGCATCTCTGCATGCTTTGGGATCACAGCCACACAACAGTGCAGCCCCCCCTGCTCAGGGCACTGTGTCACTGCTGCATCGACTGCACGTGTCAGTGCACCTGCAAGGGTGTCTGCAAACCCATGAGAGTTGTTGGCAATGGTTCCAGGTCTCTGCAGCTGGCAGGCTGGTGGGCTACCATTAGCCAGGATTGCTGTGCATACATTGCTAATCTCACCTAAATCTCACCTGCCCCTCTCCAGGCAAATGTGGCAGCCTATGCAAGAGCAGCTGGTGGAGGGTGCATTGAAACATGTCTTAGTTTTCTGGTTTCTTGGTTCATCGAGACAGATCTGGCTGGAGCATTCAGATTTTGGCTATAAAATTTGGGCCTTGCCCTGTGCAGATTTGAGATGTGAAAAATGTGCATACCTACATGTCAGAGTTTAAAAGTGCTTCTGCATTCCCTGAGCCAAACACAACCTGAGAGCCTTATCCCCCAAGAAGAATCAGGGAAGATACTGAAGCCTGAGATCAGGAATAAAAGGAAATTAGACCTGCCTGAGTTTCTTGCATGGGAATGCAATGCAATTCCAGTGCATTAGCTCTAGTCCCATCTACAAGGCAATGTTACACACTAAGGAGAGCCAAGAAAATGCTCTCAGCAACAGTGATGAGAGTCTGAAGTTTAGTATTTACATTCTTCTGACAACTCAGATTACTCAGTATATCAATTAATGTCCCTGTGTTCCAATGATGACTCTCTCAATTGTGTTAGCATGTTTATGGGAACAAAGTACATTTTGTTATTTGTTAATATATGTGAAGTAACTCACATGCTGGGCTAAAAGTTAGACCAAGCACAGTATCAAGCACCAAAGAGCTATAGTCTCTCAGTAATTTATGTTAAATAGGAAGAATAAAACCATGTTTTGAAGACAGTTTGGTAGACTATGAAAGGCATACCAAAGGAAAGACAGCATTCAGGACTTCAGGCCCCTATCACTGGGGAGTTATTCTCTCATACATTTTAACACTAGTATTTTCTAAATAATTAGACATGTCCCACATTATCTCCACATCAGACAGGCACAACACAACCACTACTTCAGAAAGCATAACATTTTATCATGTAAATGTGAGCCAAAGAAAGGTGTTTGAATAAGCTTTACTTCTGATTAGGCCTCAGATCTCAACATAAAAATCCATCTTGAGTCTTTTCAGTTAGGAGAAAACAAATTAACATAGTTTGGACACAGTTAAAGTTCAGTGTAACCTTTCCTAAGGAAAGCTGAAAGCCACTAGAACAGCTTTGCAGACAACCTTGTACCCTTGCAGACATTTTTCCAAAGAGCCTGGTTTACTGTGCCCAAAGCAGCACTGAAGTCCAGAGAAAATAAAGTAACAACCCATGTGAGACACTGTCAGTCGCTGACTCCAGAAGATTCATGTAGCCCATAGAGATTACACTAAAAACTGCTGCAACTGAGAAAACAAGGTCATTTTTCAAGAGTGTTTGACTGGAATAGCTGATCAGACACTGGCTTTGGCCTTTCCCCCTGGAACAGCAGCAGATTTTTTTTAAAATTTTTGCTTATGTAAAGCAATAGGTTGAAATAGGACCTATTTTCAAAGAAAGTAACATAACACTTGTTGCCAAAAGATGAACAAACTTCTCTGATCACTGAGGAGCTGCTATAGCAATGCAGTGTAGGTAGTGAGGAGTTGGATATGTCCAATCCAGCAGTCCTGTGTGCTGACTTTGCTGATTTATGTTGAGGGATAATATTATGAGCAGCATCAGCAGGAAATCAAGCAATTGAAGATTCATTTTTAGCAATGGGAGAATCTCTGATCCCATCAATTTTTACTTTGGAACAAATTAAGAAAACTAATTGCCTTTCTTTCCAGAGCAGTAAGTAGGATAAATCATTCCACTGGGATACACACTCCGGACATATAAAGCTGCCCAAACTATTCCTGATTCCTGCTTGCAGTGATGAACCAGATTTAAAGTAGCCCATATCTAGGGCTCAAAAAAAGGTAAATCTGATCATACATGAGTCAGTTACTTCACCAAATGTAATAGCAAATGAGGGCTGTGATTTTGAAACCAGACTGAGAACTGAATGCTGGTTTCCCAGTGAGCACCAGAAGGATTTGGGTGAAAAGGATCATGTGATAAGAGAGATGGAGATTAGCATTTTAGCCTCTGTGTATTATCTCACTGACCTAAGGACCATCCTTTTAAAACAGGTGGTGTTATGTGGCTCACATTACACCAAAGTAATTTTCTTGAAGAAGTTCTTTTTTTTGTCATCCTCACTTGGGCCCAAGAGAGGTTCCAACACACACAAGGTGTGCTGGGGGTCACTTACCTGCTGTGCAGAAGAGGCAGCAAAAGAAAGCACTCTGCTCTTTCTGTGTGTTTTTTGGTTTTTTTTTTATATTTCACAGGCATAAATATGTGACAAAAGATTGTGAGATGTCCAGATACACATTTTAGTGGGGTGCAAAGCTTTAGTCAGATGTAAACAGTCCTGAGACTTTACTTTCCAGGTTACCCAATTCCTTCCAAAGAACTTCAGTCCCTTAACTATTCAAAGTATGCTAGGATAAAACAGATTTTACCCCTCCTTCATATACTTGAAGATGAATGAATGTCAGGGAGTAGTTTTAAAACCCAGACAGAGGTGAATTATGCCTACACCATTACCAAAAAGAGTGAGCTCACTCTTTACCCAATGCCCTGCTCCAAGCTCCTGCTCTTTCCTCTCAGCCTCCACAGCCATACAGACAGGAAGATATGCACTGAAATACCTGAATGCTAACCCATCCCACCTCTAAATAAACTACAAAAAGAATCACCTGAAGTTTATCTTAAGGCATTGTCCTTTTCTTGTCCCTGGGTCACCCCTGGAGCCTGGGAGCCCTCTGTTGATCCTGTGACAGCGGGCACACGGTGCTGTGGGACCAGCACTCCCAGAGAGCAGGGCAGAGAACACACAGGAGGTGAAGATGAATGGGAATATTTATCACACCAGACTCAGAGAGCTAAAAAAAAGAAAGAATGAGATATCAAGGTGCAAATTGAGAGCTGTGCAGGAGACAGCAAGAACAGGTGAGGACGGGAACACAGAATAAAGGGAAATTATCTGCCCTGAGGCCAGAGACAGGGAGCTATGCACTGCGTGCACAGAAATGTAATTTGCTGGATGCACAAGAAGCAGAAATTAAGAAAAGCAGTCAGCATAGCTCCTCACAACCGAAGAGGTGAGGAAAAGCCAGAAAAAGCCATTCCCAGCAGATGCAATTTACTAGTTAATGAAAGTAAAGTGCTAATTACTGAGAAATGCACTCTATACCTGTTAAATTTATTTATAGGCAGAGAATTATATTCTCTGTGCTTCCTGAAAAGAACACACTGAAACATACTAAGCAAAGCTTAGTGCTCAAATTTTTAGTTTTGTCCAGAAGAAAAGATGCTCCTGGGTATTTTGCATATTAAGATTATGGCATGACTGAGCCAATAAGATTGAAGTCAACAGGATTTTTGCCATTGAATACTCCTCATTGTTTACTTTTGCTTTTGAAGACTGATGGTCAACAAAACCTGTTTAAGAAATATAGAACTATAAATAAAGTGGTGCTGGAAGAAGAGGTTCTACATCCAGGTTAACTGATTATGAGAAAGAAGAAAAAATAATTTGTATTATTAAGAGATAATAAAGATACTGCCACTTAGACTAAATTCTTTCTCCTTTTCCTTTAATTCAAGTTCACCACTTGGGATAAGTAACATCATAGCTAAGAAAAAAGTTCTCTTACTCAACACACACAAGAGTGAAAGATGTTGCCAGATCTTACCTCCCATGGAAAACAGAGGTAGCAGAGCAGTTGTAGAAGGGCTGGGAAAAAAAATCAAAAAAGGTCTCTGCTAGGCCTTGGAAGAAAGATTTTTTTGTGACTTTATTTCCCCCATGAACAGACTTGTTTGTACCATGTGTGTAATTCTATGATGAAAGGGCACATGCTGTATGTTCAGTAACCTTCAAATCTGGAAGAGAATTGACTGTGTCATTGTCACACTAAGTCTGTCTTTCCTGAAAAAAATATTTATCATTTTTTAAGATGTCACAAGGCCTCCTTACCTTGCATTTTATTAATGCAATCATTTATTCCCAAATCAGAATATATTATTTCATTCCTTTTGGATTTTTTCCCCCTTTGGCTGCATCAAGAAAGTGCATTAATAGCAATATAAGTGTAGTCTGTAGGATTCCAAGCCGTAACAGAAAATCATAATGGATTAGAAACTTACACCTAAATGCCTGCTTTTCACTCTGACACTCAAGGACCCAGGTTGTTTAAAGAGGTATTTTGCATAACTGAAGAGAGGAAGTAATTGCTCTAAAAATGGATACAAAAGATCCACATGGATCAGGTGGATAGAAAAAGGAAGAACTTATTGAGAAAACATCTAAGAAAAATCACAAATTAGGAATGATCAGATTCCACAGGTTATGTGGATCAGCTTTGCACAGGAAGCAGACTAAAAGGAGTCAGGCAGACTTGTACAAATGAAAAATAAATTTAAACTTAAGGAAATTTAATTTCCTTAACTTTTAAGGAAAGTCACAGAAAAGCACATGTACATCTAAACATTTTTCCATCTACATGTTTAAGATAGATTTTGATACTTGTTTGATAATATTTTTTAAGAATAAACTAAGAAATTGCTCTCTAGCTACAGCCATTTTTATCCGTCATATGTTGCTTAATTTGCAGATCTTCCAAAAATAAGAAAAATATTATTAAAAGCTGAAATAAAATATTTTTGAATTATATTTCAATAAGCTAAGAAAAGATACCCAGGGCCAAATTAATCTCTGTTGCCATCACACTGACCACAACAGAATCGCATTTGGAAACTTCTGCTTTAGCCTTGCCAGCCATGTATCCACATCTTGCAAAACTAGGAACTAATCCAACAAGACACATTTCTGGTTCTAGTCACTATCCTGAAAGTTCACTTGCTGTCACAGCCACTCAGAAGGAAACGTTGCTTTTCATTTCTGTCACTGCAGGGGTCTGAACTTCCAGTCATCAGAAGAGCAACAGAGCTGGGGAAGGGTCTGGAGCACAAGTCCTGTGAGGAGCAGCTGAGGGAGCTGGGGTTGTTAAGCCTGGAGAAAAGGAGGCTCAAGGGGGACCTTATCACTCTCTGCAACTCACTGACAGGAGGGTGTAGCCAGATGGGGATCAACCTCTCCTCCTAGGGAACAAGTGACAGGACAAAGGGAAATGGCCTGGAGCTGCACCAGGGGAGGTTTCAACTGGACATCAGGAAAAGTTTCTCCACAAAAAAAGTTGCCAAGCATGGGAACAGACTGCCTACAGAAGTGGTTGAGTCACCATCCCTGGAGATATTTGAAAGACATGCAGATATGGCACCTAGGGACAGGATTTAGTGGTGGGTTTGGCAGTGCTGGATTAATGTTTGGAGTCGGTCTTAGAGGTTTATTCCAGCTTTAACAATTCTGTGATTCTTACACATAAGGACCTTGTCTCTCTGCTTCACTGATGAGTGAAAATGTGAAACAGGATCTGTAAGAGCCCTGACTTTGTTATAAAACTGCCCTTGAGTCAGACCAATGGTCCATTTAGTCCACTATTACATATCTGGTAGTAGCAAATGAGATGCATGGCCTCATGAGACTGATACTTCCTGCTGTCCATTCCCCTATCATTTCCCAGTATCCAGAACCAGGGATGTTAGTGAGTACAATTCTCCTTGGTTTCTTCCAGATTCCCTTTATGCCTTTGTCACTTCCTTTTGAGCCTGCCCTCACCATCCCCTGTCACAATAGGCTCTCAAAGCGTTTTCCTTTTCCTAAAACTGTCTCAAATTAGCTTCCTCCAGTGCCACCTACTTCTTGTGTTGTGGGAGTTGTGAGAACAGCAATCCTCCATTTAATTTATCCACCACCTTCTGTGTTTTGTAAACTCAATTGTAAACCTCCTCAGCCACTTCCCCACGGTCTGGACAGACACAGTGCTTGCTGGGGCCTCACACAGGTATGGATCTGTCTAGTTGTCCAAGAGTGTCTGCCTCTGAATGAAGCTAGTGATCTTCTTAGTTTATGGCAAAAAGAAATAGGCAGGAATTGCCTAATTCAGTAAATACATATTCAGAATGAAACCCAGAGAGAAAGTAAGGTTTGAAAGGCAAATATTCAAGATTCTGTTTAGTCTTTGAAGTACTTTTTCCACTAGCATATGAAGGAATTCATCACTCATATTTAGGGACTCATACTAAAGGTACCAGTGTTGCTCTTAGGCACAGACAAGATGGATTTAGCTAAAATAGGAGGTTAAAGCACCTCCCATAAAAACTCTGTGAAACCTGTGATCACAAAACAGCCAGCAGTGGTAGATTAGAGTGCCTACCTGGAACTGAATTATGCTATCAAAGATGATGAAGCCCAAATAATAGCCTTGCCCTGAGAACAACCAAACTAAAGAACTACTAAAGAACTCTATCATCACCTTGACACATTGGGCCTTTGCAGCTGGGTCTAACAAGGCACTCAGAACAGTCAGGCTCTGCTAGGTAAAATAATCACAGTAAAATGAAATGTATAAAGGTCCTCTAACTGCAATTACTATTTAGAACTTGTCAGTGAGATTCATATGTACATTATAGGGACTGCCAAAGAATGAAGTCCACAGTAACTCTAAAACACATCACAAAGTTCTGACAGGCTCTGTGGTAAGCAAAAATCTAGTTTTTTCTTATTGACAAGCGTAAACAAAATTCCCCACATCACCTAGTTTTTCAAGCATGAAATACTATTTTGTAGAACAAAGGGAAAACCAGCTGATATTTTTTTCCCCTTCTAGCTGCCCTACAAAGCCAAGCATCTAAACAAATTGCACTCACATTTCAGAAGTCATCAGCCTTCCAGGCTGAGCTCTCATCTGCCAGATTTCAGCCTGAAAGACATTGAGGGATGGGGGAAAAGATACCAAGTACAAATTCTACTGGGGGTTATAACAGAAGTGCTGAGAGCACCACAACATAAATGTAACTCTGTCATCTTGGGTGCCCCTGATTCAAGCTCGGGGACTGCTGAGATGTGTCATGTCCAACTATTCCTTATGTTACTTGCACTCAGTGTAAACTCCTCCTGAGGACTCGGGGCCTCATTCCTGCAAGTTGATTCTTGTGAGCCTGCACAAAACCCTGCTATCTTCAACAGGGCTTTCTGTGGGTGTAAGGGTTTGCCTGAACAGATCAGTTTGCAAAACTGAAGCCTTAGAGACTGCACTTAAGTGCATTTTCATCTTTCTCTCCTCCCTGCAGCTGGGCCTTAGTTATCTCTCCTCCCAAGATATCCCTACTCTCCCACTCAGTCAAGTCAAGGCTCATATCCCAAGTTTCTCTGTGCTGAAGTCCAGACATTTTTGCACTCCATCTTTTTACATCAAGGGCAATATACTTCACTCACTTTTTTTTTTTTTATTTTCCTCATTACCAGCCACCTCTTTACTCCCCATTAAAACAGACCAGAGTCAGCCTCAGCTCATGATAACCTTCACTCACAAAGACAGGTCAGAATCATAGCTGACATTTTCTTGAACTAGAGGAGACTCATGATAAGAGATTCCCCAGGCCAGAACTTGACTTTTTGGAGACAATATATTTATGGTCAAATTCTATTCCAGAATAAACTTATTTTGGAGTTGTTTTTGAACTTAAAAAACACTTGTTTGTACTAAATCCTATAACATGCATTTCTAAAGAAAAGCTATTTGATTTTCTGTCCTTTGAAGCCTTGTATATTAGACTTAATTTTGAACATTTTATTCCAAGACCAAACTTGAAAAACTACTGGCAGTATTGAGGATTGTACTTGAGTCTCCCTAGTGAAAACTAGATTTCTGAGCCTAGTTTTCACTCCATTTGGTGTTGATTGTGATGGTGAGGTTCAGGCTGGTTTGTTCTGATTCATAAGACCTGTTGCTGGAAACTATTTATTATGCGGAAATTTATATTTGTTTAATCTTCCATAAGGACCAATATTTTCTGAAACCTTACACTGGATGCGAGGTCTCCCTTTATATCACAAAATTCTGTACAGGGTGGAAAGCCTAAAATATTCCACAGTCACTGGGTTTTAAATGTGAGGACTGGTTTTTTTCTTCACATTTCCCTGTAAAAAAACAGACATCTTTTTTGAGCTAAAATCTCTGTTGGTCAGTAGAAGTATTAGCACAGTTATTCTCAGCAATTACCACATCTGAAACTCCTAACTACACAGAATACTCACTTGCTGAAATGCATCTTTGACATAGTCCCACATATAATAGGCAGTAAAGTTGGCCACTAGAGTCCCCCTTCATAGTAAAAAATAACTTCAGCAGCAGATTTATTGATGAAACATGTCCTCCCACTCTTAATGTAAGAATTGTATCACCTGACCTCCCCATTTATTGTATAACAAGCCTTTCTCTGAAGTTTTCTGTAAGTGTACATGGTAAGAAGTACATTGATTACGGTGGACTCCTACAAGAACTTTTCAACAAATTCCAAACACCAAAACAACCCTTTTTGCTCATTTTTCCTGTCTTTGATCCTACAAAGCCCAAGAATCACTGTAACTCCAGTAAATCCAGTGTGCTGGTTTTGGCTGGGGCAGAGTTAGTTTTCTTCACATTGGCTGGTATGTGCTGTGTTTTGGCTTTGTGCTGAACACAGTGATGCTAACACAGAGATGTTCAGTTACTGCTGAGCAGAGCTTACACAGAGCCAAGGCCTGTTCTGCTTCTCACGCTGCCACGCTGGCGGGGAAGCTGGGGGTGCTTGGCAGAGTGGGAGCAGACACAGCTGGGAAAGGTGACCCCAACTGACCAAAGGCATATTCCAGACCGTGGGACATCGCCTGCAGGGTATAAAGTGGAGGGAAGAAGAGGGGAAGGGGGCATGTTGGGCAAGGTGACATTTGTCTTCCCAAGTGACACTTAGGCGTGATGGGCACTGCTCTCCTGGAGATGACTGAACTGCTGCGTGCCCATGGGAAGTGATGAATTAACTCCTTGTTTTGTTTTGCTTGCATGTGTGGCTTCTGCTTTCCCTATTAAACTGTCTTTATCTCAGCCCTCGAGTTTTCCAGCTTTTACCCTTCCAATTCTCTCAGGTGGGGGTGAGAGTGAGTGGCTGCCTGGGGCTTGGCTGCTGGCTGGGGTTAAATCATGACAACCATTTATCACTCACCAGAGGCACTTTGAGACCCTGCAAACAAACAGGACCACAATTCACCCAAAAAGAGGCCCCACCTGGGGCATTCCAACTCCCTTCTGTCAATTTGCTGTGCCCAGGAACATGGTCCATATGCACCTACCCCAAAAAATGGAGTAGCTCACTTTTACCATTCTTTGGTTCTGTGTAATCCTGCACCCTAGAGAAAGGTGTTATGCATCATAACTTTTGAGACACATAAGAGATATAACAAAGTCAGGGGCAGCAGCTCTTTCAGATTGACAGGATTTAAAGTTCAGAGTAGGATGGGCATTCTCAGCTTTTGATAAATGCTGAAGGGATAGTACCTGCACACCCTACATGCAGGGTAGATTCATCCCTTCATGCATATTCAGACCTATTTCTCTCCACCTTTCCACCTAACAAACTGATAAAAGTAAAAAGATATCAAAGTGTATTACAGCTTAACAAGATTGACAAATTCTTGGTTTTTTCCATCATTTAATTGGTCAAAGTTGAACAAATTGTAACGTACACTTTGCCATTTCTCAGTCTTAATTTTTTTATTCTCTCTTCTCTTCCAAAAATAATAATATTTTCTTTCAATAAATTATATTGAAGGAAAATGTTGGTGGTTTTTTAATTACTTTTGGGCTAAGACCAAGTTTCTAAGTGGAAGCAAATTTTCATGTCCAAGTTATAACCTCTGAAAAGCAACTTATAATGAGAATGCTGACACAACTTTCAGTGGAGTGACACGAGTGGCGCCAATATAATGCAGTCCAAACCTGTGGGAAATAATGTATTTTGTTCCAGGAGGATATGGATTTCCCAACTCAGAATAAAGTATACGTCTGGTATTTACTGAATTCCAGCAAACATAACAATTTCACAAACATGCAAGTGCTTCAGGGAGTATAGGATTCAATCACAACGCAAAACCTCTTCATATCAGACACACTTGAGACAAGGAGATTCATAAACCATGGGGGCTACCTTCTTTTCCTCCTCCAGTAAGTCAAGTGGGATTTACCCCAAGTGAATAAAAGTAAGAGATAAAATAGGAGTTCAGCAAGAGATACACCTACAAGAAGTGTTCAAAAGCCTACAGAAAATCAAAACTGTTATAAAGCACCTAAAACTATGCACTGCATAGTAACCATGCAGCATGGGAACCACAGGAACTCATCAAAAGTATGAGAATGTGAGTTTATATGTCCTTTGTGAGTCAGCAGATGTAGTTTCAATGCTGACATGAAGCAGAGCCCGAAATGAGCTATTATCATGTTATTCTTTATTAGTTGTTAAGCACTGACATTTAATTCAGCTCTTCACCAGAGAGCCCTTGTCCTATTGGATTTACAGCTGCAGGCCCTCTGCCATTTGTTCCAGCCAACTCTTAACTCCTCTCAAACTCCTAATGTCAAGATGGATAAAGAGATCTGCCAAGACAAATCCAATGCCTGCACAAAAAACTACATTGAAGCAATGGTACAGGGCTTGAAATAGAGAAAGAGTTAACTGCACTTTTACAAATTACTTACTGTGGGAAATAAGAGAAAAAGGAAATGTTTAAGAGTGATGTGAATGGGAAGAGATGTATTAGTAAAACAATGGATTAGTCCCCTCTTGAGGACAGGAAAATTGGCACAGAGAACTGCAGAGAACACTTGAGCTCTACTCAGGAAATAGGAAGGAATAGCTGTCAAAGCAAAAGGAGCAAGAGGATGGAAATAGAGTCTACAGGACAGGTAGATATTGTGCCTCCCAGGCAAAGAATGCAAGCAGAAAATAGGAAAAACCTAATGACTCACATTTGTCATAGGGGTGTCCCTCTGCCTTTCTTTAATCTTGCCCTCAGCTGCACAGTCTCACCCTTGGGCTGACACAGGCACTCATGTGATGAGAGAGGGATTGATCATCTTCCCAAAAGAAAACTACTTGCTTGTTCCTGTTGGCTTATTTTCTATCAAATTAGCCACTTGAAGAGAAATGGAGAGAATATAAGAAAGACTGTATCTTGCCTACACCAGTGAGTCACTAAATGAGTTTAGCCAGCTTCCTCCCTAAATGCAGCCCTAATGTGCACACAGAAGTTCTTCAGCCTTCCTCAGGGGCTCCATGGTGTAAAAGCACTTTTTTTTCTGACAGGAGGCTGCCACACTCATTCCATTGATAGATTCACACTTGAATGCAAACACAGTTGAACTTCAGAAGTCTTATTATGAAATCCTACCTTGTTCTCAGCCATTTAGCAAGTACTGGTATCTTTTTTATAATGTCTAAAAATGTGGGAAATTATTAGTAAGATTCACCCTGGTATGCTGCTAGCCACACAGGTGTCACTGAGGATTTCATAAATATAAAAGGCTGTAGCCTCTAGGCACTAGTTACCAAGTCTCATCAACTTCATATCAGCACATTTTAAGCAGGAATGGCCAATAGGTAGTACAGCTGATTATTTTTTAAATAATGCTGACATCTAGTGGCTGGCTGCACTCTCAGAGGTCTGTGCAGGTCTGAAAGCTTCATGTGTTGTTATTAGCCACCCCTTGGAGGGAAGAGGCTCCAGCTACAAATGTCACATTTATCCCAACTATTCAAACTGTACACTATTCAAACAAAGAAAATGCATAGTTCTGCAAAGAACATTTTAAAAAATACAGGCAGGAAAAAAAAAAAGTCCCCCTCTTTTGTAGTTGGAAATTACCATGTAATAAAAGAAATTATAGGCCAGATGATTAAGAGATGATGGGATCAAAACTACTGCCAGCTGAAGCTGAAAAAAAATGAAGAAGAGACCAGACTTTCCCAGAAATATCAGATGTCTGAAAATAGTGAGATTTGATGATCTGGAGCGAGGCATGTTGAACACAAACCCTACCCCAGCTCCTCCTCACTGTCAGCTAAGAGCACTGCTGCACACTTCCTGGGCTCAAGTGTCTGAAGGGACCCATATACAAAGAGAACACACACAGAAGAAGCCAGACTTTGAGAAACCCCAAAGACAGCCAAAGAGAAACCTGAAACATGGCTAGGGGGAAAGATTAACAGTGTCTTGTCCTATCTTATCTGTACAGTGAGCTTTCTGTTGAGAGACCTAGAGGCTGCAAATGAAATAAAATTATACAAAATTTATTATGAAGTCCTCCAAAGAAAAACGGTCCATATCTCATTCTGGCCCCATACAGCAGCTCTGCTCACTTTAACTGCCAGAAAACTGTAAAAATCTTATAGATATGTCTCCTACAAATGATGATCATACGCCTCTCCCTCACTGCATTTGTCTTCTGATGTATCAGAAAGCAAGATGTATCTTGCTTATGCAGCACATTTAGATTTTCCACAATAACTGAAACATCTGGTCCTTGAATAAAAGACTGGAAATATTTGTATATTCGCATGCTGACTAAACTGTGAGGCAGTTCCCTCTCTTCAGAGTTATGCAAAGCACATCTGAGATTTTCACAAAATATTGGTTGTTAAGAAGAGCATAGGATGATTCTGCCTCTCTTCTGGTGCAGGAGTAAAACAGACAACCCAGAGATGAGCAAGCCAGCCTTTCTCACGCCCAAATTGCAGTTGTGCCATTTTCTCATGACAGGAGGTACATGTTCATCTGCAAACAAGTCACTGGAGTAGGAAATGAACACCCATCTGGAGTACTATGCCCAGCTCTGAGGTGCACAACATGAGAAGTTCTTGGATCTGTTAGAGTCTAAAAGAGGGACATGAAGATCAAGAGAGATGGAGCACCCCTCCTATGAAGACCAACTGAGAGAGCTGGGGTAGTTCATACTGAAGCAAAGAAGGCACCAGGGAGACATTATAGCACTTTACAGTACCTAAAAGGGCTACAAGAGAGCTGGAGAGGGACTTTTTACAAGGGCATGTAGTGATAGAACAAGGGTAAATGGCTTTACACTGTAAAATGGCAGGTTTAGATTAAGTATTAGGAATAAGCTCTTTACTCTGAGGGTGGTAAAACACTGGTTCAGGTTTGTCCAGAGAAGCTGAGGATTCCCCATCCCTGGAAGTGTTCTGGCCAGGCTGCACAGGGCTCTGAGCAACCCGGTCTAGTGAAAGGTGTCCATGGCAGGGGAGTTAGAATTAGGTGATCTTTAAGGTTCCTTACAACCCAAATTATTCTATGATTCTATATAATACACTTTATACACCTGTTGCATTACTTTTTTCCCACCAAGAAAGGTCCAAAGAGACTGATGCTGTACTTTGCAACAGTACTTTGTTTCCTTTCAGATCGGACTTTGCTGGAGGAAGGCTAGTGCCTACTTTTTCCAGGTGCCAGGGAGTGCTGGAGAGAACAGGTAGCAAAGCAGAAAGCAGGATCTCACATGTGCCACTGCTCCTGCTATCCCAGGAATTACGCAGACTGGCCCTGGAAAGCTGACAGGAATGAAAGAAAGTTCAGGGAGAATCACAAGAAGTAGGACCATACCAAGGTTACTGATCATTCAGGAAAACCAGCACATAGTACAGACATGAATTCACACTCCATGGCACAAAAAATACTGTATTTCAGTATCAGAAAAACAGATATGAGTTGAGCCCATCCCATCTGATGGCAAGCCAAGAAGTCTTGATGTAGCAATCCATCTTCATCAAAATTATAAATTTCATATATCTAAGAGCAGTAAATGCCTAGTGTTGTATGAAATAGCATGTCCTGAGGCAACTGAGGCACTATGTGACCCATGTGAGCTGTGCTGGTTTTCATCTCATTGCTCTGGCAGCTTTCCTACAGGCTGAAACAGAATTCTTAGCAACAGTAGACACATTATTCTAAATATCTTGAACAATGAACATTGTCTTGACATATTGCATAACAAGACAAAAATATATCTGCAAAACATTGGGCAATTAACTCAAGGAATTGACACAGGAACTTTTTTCCTGAGTACTAGTGAGGACTGTTCTCTAAATCCCCAGTCCCATCATTAACACAGTAAGAGGGTGTTATTTAAGACAATGTTTTTAATTTCAACTCTCATTACTTTGAAAACAATGACTCAAATCCCTGTCCAACCAAATTCAAAGTATTTACTGAAGATTCATGTGTCAAGAAGTGGAAAAAAAGGCCTCCCACAGACGTTTCATTTCTGAGTGCTGAAAATGCCTCAGCACTACGGGCAGGCAACAGTACAGAGAACTCAACTAGCTTTATTCACAACTATTTGCCATCCTTACCCAATACTCCCTCTGAGGTGACTATAATGTTTTCCCAGCAGAGTCCTCCAAGGAACATGGAGGAGGCTGACTCTAAAATATAAGAAAGTATCTGGAATGTTTAGAAACACTTTCCTACACAGTATGCAGTGTTACTATAGGCCATACACAAATAGCTATCCAGTTCTACAATAAATACTTGCAATGACATTTTCTACTCCACAGCCAAGAAATCCAAGTGCACGGAGTGATACCTAGGTATCACTGGTGATTTATCAAGTCATTGTTGAGTTGTTAACTAAAATGATTTGATTAATGTTTTAATTACGATCAAATGATAATTGATGATTGACTAGAAAGTATATAGTAATCAAATGGTGATTAAGTAATCACTTGAGGGTAATTAATGGGTGATCTGACAAAGACCTAGATGATGACCTAGCAATTCAGACAGCTGTCAAACACTGTACTATTCAACACACTTGTAATAAATAAGTGGATATTGAAACAAATAAATACATGGATATATATAAACGTCACTAGCACACAATATACCTTCAGGCTGAAAGTAAAATGGTCCTTAGCTCACTGTAGAGATCAGACACTGGTAAAGCGTCTCTCAGCCCTGAGGAGTGGCCTGGAGAGCTGTTCCTGCTGCCAGGGACGTCAGGGCCGGCAGTGTGAGAGCAGCAGAGCTCAGTGGCTGGAGGCGGCCACAGGGACTGGAGGGCAGAGCGAGGGACCCGCAGCCAAGCGCTGCCTGGCGCTCGCGCACCTGCGCGGCTGTGGCAGCTTCAGCTCCGTCTGCTCCCGGCTCGGGCTGCTGCTGTTACGTCCTGACAAGACATGGCCCAGGAGCCTGGGTCCCTGAGGAGAGGCAGCCTCGCATGGCTCTCAGCGGGATCAGCCCGGCCGGCCCGAGGGCGATGCCCGAGCCAAGGCACCGCTCAGGCCCATCACCAACCTCCCCGGTACACATACTTGCTGCATTAACTTATCACTTAAGAACTGCGGCTAGCACAAAACTTATATGTAGTAGCCCCTTATACAGACGTTTGTCTGAGTATTTGTTAGAGAAAATATAAGTGATTCAAAAGTCATTACTGAGGTTTATCCAGGAAAAAGAAAAAAACATCTCACTTCTCTGAACTGTTACGTACACTGCTGAAGATTTGCCAACAGGTTGTCATGCTCTTTTACAAGGTTTTCAATTCAGATCTTGCACATATTGAAGTGAAAAGCAGTGATATGAGTTATTTCATTCCACTTCTCTACACTTTCCATACATCCTGTATTCAAGAGCCGTAATGACAAAAGAGATCCGTTTGGAAATAGGAAAGTATTCCCCTACCTTGCATGAGGACTCCCATCCTAAATGCTGTACTGATCAACGATGCCTATGAAAGTACATTAGCAATGACTCAAGCAGAAACCAAATGCAAAATGTATCTGAACATTATCTCAACTATACTATCAATTGCAGAATTAGAAATTTCTTGATTAGGTGCTAATCTCAATCCTCTTGAAGACAAAAGCACACAAAAAATAATGTTTAATTAATAATGCTAAATTATCTGTGCAAATTTTACTTTGGTGGAATATACAAAAAATTCTTAAAACAAGCCTGTTGTACCCTTCATTTGATACACCAGACCAAGGCTTTGAGGTGATAAAGCAGATCAAACTCCTCACCCAGAGCACTCAGCAGCCACTTTGTCCCAAAACTTCCAGAGACACTAACAGGTCTCTTCCTTCAACCAAGGACGTGACCTCCACTTGTGGAAAGCTTCAAAGTCCTCACAAAGCTTCCTAGAAATTTACCTGTTTAGCCAAAATAATTGCTTCAAAGTGTCAAAACCACAAAATCAGTTAAAAATTATATCTTGGTATAAATTCACTTAGCTTTAAGAATTTTGTATTGGTAAACATAGTGTTTATCTATGAAGATTTCTTTATAAAAGGAATCACAAACACTAGTATTAGGTTTTTCAATAACATTTCATAAAAAGGACACATTTGATGAACTTGTGTTTGAACAGAAGCAGTTTCAAATTTAAGTGGAATGCTTTTTAGTGGTTTTGGGGCTAGTTTTTGCCTTCAAAATGCAAACATACTGTTTCAAGATTATGTTCTGAAAAGGTTCTGAAGAATAACTAATTTATCTGTGCATTTTCCTCTCCTCACCTTCTCACATGGCATTACCACAAGCTTGCAGTTTAACAGACTCTTTTCAACCGTTATTCAGACTACAAAGCAGTCTCAGCCACGTAACAATCTAGTAATCTAATAGAAAATGCATCCAAGCATAACCTCTGCAAGCTGATTTTCAAAATCCCAAACTGCAGTATGTTAAAAATAAGGATTTTCATAGTTCCTTAAGGATCACAAGGAAAAAAGTTCAATTTCCTGAAATAAAGTGCCACAAAATCAAAACACCAAGGCACAAACACATTAATAGGAGTGATGGAAATACCTAGATAACTTGTTTACAAAACTTTTCCCAAACCCCAAAATGTTCTTGTTCCCAAGAAATTTAATGGATAAGCCACAAATATTCTCCTGTTACAACAAATTGTTTAGATAGATGAAAGGCACATCACTATTAAATATTAAAATAATGGATGATGTGGGAAAATAAGGTAATATCCCTCCCCACTCCAGCTGCACAGGAGTGACTCAATCAGGGTTACTAACTCTCCTACTACTGAAAGGGGATTATACACTACATACACCGACACATCTCTTAAGGAAAAAAAAATTATATATATATATATATATACATATAAATTGGGTTATACAGAAATTTGCCTATGGCAAATTTAAGTTTAAGGGTTTGTTTGGACAGGAGGGCACTCTTTACATCATCATAGAAGATACTCATGTACTACAGGTTACTTTAGGAACTTTTCAGGCAACCCACACAAAGTTTCCTTTCCATTGACCAAACCATTGCAATTACAATAACCCTCGCTCATGGCAAGGATATCCATCCATGTGACAGCTCTCACCACTTTTTCCCCAGGAACTACCTTACTTGTATTCTCCAAGCTGTTCATGATCCCTTCAGGGGGAAAAGCATTTGTCCGGTACTTTCACTGCAAACAATAATCCAAGTATGAAGAAAATCTTCCTTTGGGAAGTATGCATGTTAGCATGAGTAATTCAATTATTTTAAGTACACTTTATCACAGTGCTAAAATTTATACATACACACATTATCTTTATTAGCAATAGCTGTTCTATCTGCCAAGTACCACAAGGATACAATCTTTGAGATATTCCTTGTCTTCTGATAGCATGAGTTTAGCCAGAGATAGCTGTGTTCCAAGAGGCAGATGGATGATTCCAGTCAGAATACAAACAGTAGAGGAAATACAACAGGAGCTGCAGATCTCAGTAAGGGATGGCAAATGTAAAGCAGAGGAAACAGCAAAGCCATTTCACATTGATACAGCTAGCAAAAACCTTTAAAGGTTACATAAAATCAATGCCACAAATACACTGAGAAGTATCATTGCAATATACACTGCCGAGCTTTAATTTCAAGCAGCCAGTTGTTAGAGTAATGACAATCTCAAATTTATTTTTAATATACCATCATTCGCCTCTCTCTCAGATCTGGGGTGTGAGGGTATTTTAGTGAATAGATAAACTGAGGTTCAAGATGAACTAAGACGAAATGAGCTTTGTTTTCAACAGTGTAAAAATCATCCTGACACTTTAGGTTATTAGTGAAAGCATAAAGCATTTAATTTCTTAAGGTGTGAAACAGCTCTTTTCTTGTAAAATCAAGAGGATTTTACACATGTAAAATCTTACCATTTCTTTACTTCATCAGTTTTCATCTCATTAATTCCTGCCCAAGTGAACACTGATAACTAACAGCAGTCTACTAGGCATGCTGACCAAGCAGACATGTTTTTCTTTTTTTTAGCCTTATCAAATACCTTTCTTCCTAGCTAGAGATTTCCTAGAACAGTCTGTTTATTGCACCAGCTTTCTATTCTACAGTAAGATCCTTCAATGTTTAGGATTGAAAGCCCCACCTCCTTCTAACAGGTAACTTTTAAAAACCTGAGTCCTCAACACAATCCCTACCTCATCTGACATTGGATCAATGATGAGAATATGAAATCACTGAAACCAGAATGGAAGTATAAAAAAAAAACCAAATCAGGCAGATCTTATAAAAAATATTACATTTTTGTTAAATCAAGTGCAATACCAGGGGCACAGATGCCAGGCACTTGGAGTACCCCATGACTCGCAGCATTTGGAGTACCCCATGACTCGCAGACTCCGTTTGCTCACATGATAGTAGAATTAAGATTCCCTGATAAACCATCATTAAGCCAAGGACCATTTACTTCAGTTTCTCAGCAGATGTCTTCACACTTCTATGTAACTGTGAGCAGAGGACGTGCAGCCTTGATTCACCACAGGACAAACAGTGCCTCTTGGAATGCTCTTCCATGCACAGCCACTGGAGCTACAAAGATGAACCACATCAGTAAGGGGAGGGCAGTGAATGAAGATTAGGTAGGACATGATGACCCTCCATCAACCCCTCACACCATTTCTTCCCTTTGAGCCAGAGTAACTTCTGTTTCTGTGGCTAAACCATCAAAATTACTTGAAGAAAAGTCTGTTAGGTTCAAGGCTGTAGTCCACTAATTAATCCACCCCCTACAGATCAATCACTTCAAGTGTGTGAAAAATAAATAACCCTCCTGAAGAAGCCTATGCAGACATAACTGACCAATGATATTAAAGGCATTGAGATTTTTCTACCTCATCTGTGACAACATTTACAGTCAGAGAAACTCCACTGAAAAAAGATAATCAGCCAATCTTGTAACAGTAACAACTTACCAGGCATTTTCTTCCTAGCTGATGTTTGAAAATGTGTTTGTTATCTGCTGCTTCCGTATTTACATGACCGTTGTTCTTCTTATCCTAGTGAAAAATTTCTATCCCTCTGGGCTACACAATCAGTTTCCAACCCACAAACACAGACCAAATATAAGATAATGAAGTTTTCAAATTTCCTAATTACAACAGCTGCAAGAAACAAACAGCAAGTACCATAACATTATGCACCATACTGCAGCTAAAATTCTATTAAAAATAACACTATGTCAACAGAAGTCTTTTTTTATTTCCAAGTGTTCAAATTGTTATTACACATATGCCATTTAACCATTTTATTTTAACATTAAAGTAATTATAGTTGAAGGGCTCTATTTCCAGTGGCCTCTCTGCATTGGACACCACCAGAACAAAACATGAAACATTCCACATAGCTAACAGTAAGACATTTGAGTTACCAGAATTACAATCATCAACTTTTTTTTGCTAACAGATCACATACATACATAACCAGGGCCATTTTCTTTAGAAGATATACCAAAATTAGTACTGCATTTATTTTCAATATGAACATCTCTACATACGAGCAACATGGTACATGACAGTTTGATTATCACACATACAGTACTTTGGCAGTTCTGTGATATGTTTTTTCCCCTAAGCTCCACAGTAGGCTTAATTTATAAAATATATTGCTAATATGCCCTGCATAAACACCAAGAGTCAAATGTATCTTTCATCACTTAAATGGGACAGGGAGCAGTGCTTTTATCTTGCATTAGACAGCCTCGTCATACATGCACTATTTTCTTCCATGGACACTTTGACACATATCCTAGCTAACACTCTCTGCAAAAAATAATCTTTAGTCAAAAAAAATTTGAATTTTCTTCTCAAATTAAGAGAAGCTACAGATGATTACATGACAAATCACTAGCATTTATTTCAAAATAATACTGAATGTGTCACACTTTTATTGAGGTTACTTGCATATTACCATCTTACAAGCACATCAGTCACCTGGATCAAGTCATCCTATTTTGGGTTCATTTGTCACACTGACTTGTCTCTTTTGATACTTACTAATAACTCATAGTTCGTGGTTAACAAATACTAATTTCTTTAAATACCTCTACCATCAATTTCCACATGAAAACTAATCACTATATTAAACATTTTCACCCTACCTCCCCAAATGAATGATTTTAATTTCCCACCTTCCTGAACACAACTGACCTATTATTAGCACAATAGTCTAAGTAAGGACAATCTTCCCTCTAATATAACCATGCACTTTTAAGTAGCCACTTCAAAGTTCCGAGGTAAAATGCATGAAATCTGGTTTAAAAACTTCAGACTTAAAGGAACAAAATCACATTATATATATATTGCAATAAAAAACACCTATAACCTGTCTAAAGGGATCGGAAGCAATTTATTTCACTCATCTGTGCAATTTTAGCAGCTATTTCATATTGATTCTATTTGGTCCAAATAGCCCTATATGCTGTTAAAAGTCACTCATAAAAGAATGCTGTGCCCAAAATCACATTTGCTACCACAAACATCTCTTCACCCTTTTATTCACCCTCAACCAGTTCTTAAAAACATAAGATTCCTTGAGCTATACAAAAGCAGATTTAAATTTTATTTGTAATAAATCAACAGTGGGTAAGTTAAAAAGCAGTTAAAGACATGTGACATATTTAAACTAAGTAACATGCACTTAATTTGATGAAATCTCTCTTCCTCAGCCTTTAACACCTACTTGCATTGAATTACGAACTCTGCAGCACATAAACAGACAGCATATGGCACTTACAATCATGTCTGCAATATAAACAACTATATCAAAATGTTCTGTAACTAAACAAACAGTAAATCTTGTTTATCTACACAAAATTTAGAGACTGTGTTTTCAACAAATGGGAAAATTACACAAACGAATTAAAATGGACATTCACCAGTTTTGAAATGTCCTTTTTCATAAAGTTGTTTTATCTCCTTGCTTTGCTTAATTATGTCAGAAAATGAACTCCAATTCTGCTTCCACTTCTTCACTGTAGTTATTTTAAGCCAGCAAACTTTGATCTTGCACCATTAACTTCCACCCTGGTGTGCCCCTTAAATCTTCGAGTTCTCCATCACATTCTCCCTTCTCCCTCCCATTGTTTGTGACTTGGTGTCACCCAGAAGCCCTTCCTCTAGGGCAGCATCTTGTGTAACAGAGCTTGCATGGGGCAGAGGTTTTTCTGTCCAGGGTACTGGGGCTGACCAGCCCAGCTCACTGGGTCGTGGCCCACCGTGCAGCGGGCAGGCAGCCTGTGCGCGCCGAGCGCCTTCTGCGCGGATAAACCGGCTGTGCGCCACGGGAAGCACCCCGAGCGCAGCCTGCACGGGGCACAAACACGACAGACAGACCTTTCGGCTGCAGCAGTTTTAACCCTGCTTGATTGTTTAACCTGTGTTACAGTCTGATTTAAGTATCATTGCTTATGCAATACTTTCAAATGAACAAAAACCCTACAGACAGGGAACCCACTTCTTTTCCATAGAATAATTGGTTATTACGTGTTCCAGAATAAATTTAATGCAAACCCTGAAGAGTGTTCTAACTAATAAACACATTTGGAGCCTTTAAATACTGTCTTACTCTGAGGTATATGTCTATTACTGTAAAAGTTAATGCTTCACATCTAAAGTCCAAAAAAGGGGCTACTTTTATTTTCTAGGTCAAGCAAGCTATAGAAAAATGGGAAGAGAGAGCATGTGTTTTGTGTTCAAGTGTTATTGTTTAGCATAATGCTTCATGCAAGTAATGCAAAAAAAAGCTATCTATTCAAGACTGTTAACATCTGAATAAATAGGGAAAATTAGCAAATACAGTATTGAAAATTATCTACAAAAATGTATTTTTCCAGGTATTCACTGTTTGTATCAAGTCTTAAAGCAGAAAGCTGCAGGGCAATACCAAAGAAAATGGATTAAAAGAAAAAGTGAAATTTAAGCATTTTAAGAAATCCCCGCATAAAACAAATGAATACTTACTGTAAACTTAACTAAAATTAAAACAACTAAAGCTATTAGGTGGCCTTATCAGCAAACACCTTTAATCAAAAGGCCATAAACAAGTATGTTTTACATATTACTTAATTTGTTTATTTTACACCATGGGGTGAGAGCAACACAATTCCTTTTAGTAAAGTATACACAAATAGCCTCACTCAGAATACACTTTTAATACACATAAAAAAAGTATTCATCTTACAAATTGTTTTGCAATCCAAATATACAATAGCTTGGAAAACAATATTTTAGAAAACTAAAGCCAATGTAAAAAGACTGCTTAATACAACTAAATGATATAAGTTTTTGTATGGCTCTGTCTTTAGAGTTTTCTTACTGCATCATCAATATCAGAAATCTGTTCCTTCAGCTGGTTCCACTGTTCTGGATTTAAAGAAATACCTGAAAAGCATTAAAAGTAAACACTTAAGACAAAAAGAAAATTGTGGTGCAGAATCTTGTGCAATTATTATAAAGGCTTCTTTCATACACTAAGCCTATGTTACATACTAATACTTGGGTTACTTCAACAATCATCTTAGTTACAAAGTGAAACTACCCACTTTAAATGCTTCAACTGAACTTCAGGTTATTTCTAGACAAGTTTACAAAGAAAATGTGTGTAATATAATTGTGCAAGTACTAGGCTAAGCACAAGAAGTGAAATACAACTCCTGCCTTGACAGAAGGCAGTACAAATGTCCTGGGTGATAAGTAGGAAATAATTTATATTCCTGTTGGCTCCTAAAAGCTGTACCTATGCACACAGGTCTGCTGTGCTCTTTTCAGTACTCTAATTCTGGGGGGGCTTTTCTCTCTTTTGTTTCTTAAAGCACTACAAATAACAGGTGCTCTAAGTAACCTCTTGGAGAGACCCTCTATCACTCCCTAGCACTCACAAACCAATACCAAAGTTACTTTTTACTTCAAGTTCTCTACAGTTTCTAGTAACATCCAGCCAATAATCATTCAGTGCCCCTCAAACCATCACTTCAGTTCTAAATTTGATCTCATCTTCCCCTCAAGCTTGAGCACAGGCACATGTTTCATTTGTGCTTTGGTCTACTCATTCTTACCCAAAAATTTCTACACCCACTCTGTGGAAAGCACAGGCTCCCACAGCTCCCAGTCACCTCATACTTATTCCTGTCAAGCTCTTCCACTAATTATTCCTACTCTCCCTTCTCAGTGATAGTTTTCCTTCATTGCTTTCTCCCTGAAGGTGGAGCAGGACCCAAAAACAGCTGAAACTTTGAATTCCATTTTTAGAGCCCATAGCCTTTTCTCTTCTTTTCCATCACTGACTTATCAGAGCACCACCACAATTTTAAGCAGCAAGTAGTGTAGATGGGGCTTCTCTAAGCAGTCTTCCACCAGTCTTTGGAGGGCAGGTTTAATCTGAAAACAGGTCAGGTGTGCTAACCACTATTAGGGGATTAAATGTCATGAAGATGTCCCTCAACCACATACCAGATGAACCAAACAAAATTCAGACCTGCTGTTTAAGACACCTACAGTAATTTAAACTGCTGGGTTTATTTTTGTTTCATTACAAAATTTTGACTGCTTATACTGGTTTCAGGATAGATAGATAGATAAGCAGCTTATAAGTGCATCAAGGAAATATTAGACTCATATATTGTATCAGATTATTTTTATCATAACAAAATTCAGACTCTTTTGCTGCATTGATAAACACCTCTATCTACATCATGTCATTTGTGTCACTTGGCCCACCCAACAAATCCTGTTGTAGTCTGCCATTCCAAGTGCATATACTATTGAATTCTACCTTGAAACACAGAACATAAAGTCCTTAGAAGTTAGAGTAACCTTTTTTGTTAACTAGCAACAAAATCCAAAGCCAGCAGCTTTCCTGTAGAGCAGCAGTATACCTATTAATGCAAACATATTCTCAGTGGTTATTTAAGAAATATTGAAAATGCTTCTCAAACTTTTTAAATGACTGTTTACTGAGTTGCTCCTGAACACACTGGAAGAATGTGACAAACCTTACAGTGATTGTACATTAGATTGCTTCAAACTTCAAACTTAGCAGCCTGCGAGTACCTGAGGCTGGGGAAAGACTTTTTGCAACAGCATGTAGTGACAGGACAGGGAAGAATGGCTTCACACTGGAAGTGGGTAGATTTAGAGTGGGTATTAGGAAGAAATTCTGTACTGTGAGTGTGATGATGCACTGGCACAGGTTGTCCAGAGAAGCTGTGGATGACCCATCCCTGGAAGTGCTCAAGGCCAGGCTGGATGAGGCTCTGAGCAACCTGGTCTAGTGAAAGGTGTTTCTGGCCACAGCAGGGAGTGGGGCTGAACGAGGTGATCTTTAAGGTCCCTTGCAATTCAAACCATTCTATGGTTCTATGAATCCCCAGGGTAGAACATTTCATACCTACCCTTCACTGATGCTATATGAAAATAAAAAGTAGGCTTTTCAAAGAGAAGCAATACAACATTAAGCACAGCACCACCACTGCAACTATCCTGCAATCCCCATTTTGAGATGTGGAATTTCTGAAAACGGTACACAGTGAAGCCTTGCCAAGAAAAGCCACTGTGCAAGTGGCAATTAGAAGTACAATGGCTTGTGCTGTGCTACAGATTGCAAACTTGGGACACTGAGATATTTCCCCTTCAGGTAAAACATTTTTTAACAAATTTTTTCATAATTAGTCACATTAAATGTTTAGGTTGTACTAATCTAAAATGTAGTAGAAACTGAAAGAGATGGTTGGTTTAACAAAATTAAAATCTTATAAAAACAATTAAATATTTCCAACTAATTCTGAAATAAGAAATCCAACCATAAGAGGAAATTCAGTTCATTAAGTTAATCAATGGAAGGGAGGAGTGGGGGGTAAGAAATATGGCAATGGTATAAAAATATGTTTATAACTCCCCTACCAAATTTGCCTGTATTTGAAATCTTGCTTTCCATAAATCATGGAGGATCTCTTTAGGAAAACAGACTCACTTAAGATTTTATCCATAATCTACAGATAAAACTAATCCTTTGTAAAAACACAAATCATAAGAAAGTAAAAATAATACTCAAAAGTATCATGCAGCAACAAAGGAGAAAAATATTATATAGGAAGTTCTATTGTAAAGTGCAGACCATGTTTCAATACAAAGTAACATGAAGCAGAACAATACCTTTTCTGCCAGGCTTCATTTCACCTTCTTGATCCATCCAATATTCTCTAATATCAATTAAGACTTTCCCTTTAAAGTCCCGAACACTGACATACCTCATTTTGCCAATCTGTCAAAACACATATAAGGGTCTATTAGGTATTTTACATATTAGAGCATTCACTTTCCCCAGCAGCATTAGACTCTGACATGTGACACAGCACACTGCAGCTTATTTTAGACACCACAGAAACAGCTAGATTAAAAGCTTAGTTCAGAGTAGTCAGTAGGCTAATATGTAACGACTTAAAACTGGTTGAGCAGGCAATGTTCAATGCAAAAGTAGCTGTCCTAGAATAAAAATACCTGTATTCCTTACATGCTTGCTTCCAACAAGTCATGAGTTTAATATTTTCTGAAAAAAATTACTTCCTTTCTTTACAACAATTTTAAAAGAAGAAGGACAAAGGGAGCGCTACTCCCAAATCTTAATTTTAGTCCATTCCACAAGTATAGAAAGCAAATTAAGATGTTCACATATGATACCTTCCCCCCCCCCCTTTTTTTTTTTAACAGAGCAAATACAGATGGAAACAAAAGTTAGCCACCAACTGTCCCATGCCCACTCCCAGGTCCTCATGGGTACCTCACTGTACCACCAGGTCTTCAAAAGAACAGTAAAATCTTTTAAATTTACCACTACGTAGCACAGTATGAAATTTTGGAACTTGGATTTTGGAATTCCTTAATTTTCAAACCAGTGTCACAACTGAATTACATGGGCACCTCTTTTTTTGGGGGGGGTGGAGTGGGGAGAAGCTGGGGAAGAATCTTACCACCAACTATGCAATACACTCTGTATTTGGGCTTAATTCAGTATCTTTCCAAATACGATAAAAATCTATCTATTCAGATAAATTCCAAGTAGAAGGTGAATCTGAGAACCAGAAACTAGATAATTAAAACATAATCAAATAAAACTTCTTGCAATTCTAAGAAATCCTTTGAATTCTGCATGTACCTTCTGGATACATTTTATATAACAAAAGAACAGATTCTAAAGTACACAATTTTAAAATAAATATTCCTTCCTGGTAAAACACTACCTTTCAATTTCAACTTCCTTTATGTCTGCATGTTGTATTTTGATACAATTTAAGGATTGGCCGTACACTTCTGGCCCAAAAACACTAGCATTAAGTTTGACCCGAAAGACAAAGAACTCTCCAATCAACTACAATAATTCACAGATGTTTAAGTGATATGCTCTCATTTCACAAAATAGATACAAACATGAATACTTTATATTTGCTTAAATGATTTTTTTCTTTTTCTGCAGATGTTATATGACAACTAAAATTGATTTTAGAACAATTAAGGTAATGTAAGTCTGAAGCACTTTTCTTACTTCAAAGCATCCTTTAAAATTAATACGACATTACTGTTCATAAGCCAGTATTATTAATTGATAAAGTTGCAATACAGATTTAAAACTCAAAAATAGAAGTATGATGTTATGGCAGCTTAGCTCTTTCAGACCAAACCTGGTACCATGCCCAAGTCCATCTGCACTCCTGGCAAAGAATATCCTAGATAGCCTACATACAACACTTCTTAGTTTTACCCTTTAATGCTCCAGTAACTTTTAAGGTCACATCCAGGAACAGCTTCAACCAGAGCACTCTGCAGCACCTTTTTTTCCATGGCTACTGAAGAATATTAGTGCCTTGCCATGAAACTCCAGATTTGTCATAAGAAATAAATTTAATTCAATATAGTAGATTACAGCTGTAAATACAGTAAAAGGGTTTAGAATATGATTTTCAAGGATAAAAAATCTCTGTCTTAATTCAACTACAGTAAGGTGAGGGGTAATAATGCAAAGTTTACATTCACTCAATCATTAAGTCTATCTTAAATAATTTCAGCATTTACATAAAGAAATGCTTTTAAGTTAGATTTCACATCACATCTAGACTTCAGATTAATGTTCCCAATAAATTTCAGATATTTAGTTGAACTCCATGCAAAAGCTACCACTACTAAAATTATTAAGCAGGCTTCTAAAGTACAGTTCCAACAAATATCTACACTTAAAAACACAAACAAAATCTAGACTTAACTCATTAAGTAAGAAAATTGATGCTCCCTGATACTTAGCTACCAGTAACTCCAGTACAGGTTAATTTCTGAACAATTCTTTTTTCATGCACCTGCTGATAATATTATGCATAATTTCAGTGATTGAAGGTATTTTTGTACCTCTATAACCAGAGCAGCATTCTAAGGCTTGCTATACAGGGAAGAATTAGTTTTCTTCACATTGGCTGGTATGTGCTGTGTTTTGGCTTTGTGCTGAACACAGTGATGCTAACACAGAGATGTTCAGTTACTGCTGAGCAGAGCTTACACAGAGCCAAGGCCTGTTCTGCTGCTCACGCTGCCACGCTGGCGGGGAAGCTGGGGGTGCTTGGCAGAGTGGGAGCAGACACAGCTGGGAAAGGTGACCCCAACTGACCAAAGGCATATTCCAGACCGTGGGACATCGCCTGCAGGGTATAAAGTGGAGGGAAGAAGAGGGGAAGGGGGCATGTTGGGCAAGGTGACATTTGTCTTCCCAAGTGACACTTAGGCGTGATGGGCACTGCTCTCCTGGAGATGACTGAACTGCTGCGTGCCCATGGGAAGTGATGAATTAACTCCTTGTTTTGTTTTGCTTGCATGTGTGGCTTCTGCTTTCCCTATTAAACTGTCTTTATCTCAGCCCTCGAGTTTTCCAGCTTTTACCCTTCCAATTCTCTCAGGTGGGGGTGAGAGTGAGTGGCTGCCTGGGGCTTGGCTGCTGGCTGGGGTTAAATCATGACAGTTACCATGATTTATAGCCAAGTACTTAGTGCAGTTCAACCTTCACAGAGAAGTTGATATACTTTTTATTAAATAGTACAGATCTTTAGATTATATTACTCTATTGACTTACATAAATTAGTGAACATTAAAACCATTATTTCCAGGTTTCTGTTTCTTAGAATAAAAAGCCCTGAAATGTATCTCTGTTTTTTTCAAAGATATGCAACTGACTTCCTCTGTGAGTTTCAGCAAGCACCTTCTTCATCCTTTTTCCTATTTTCTGTTTCTCTGGACTAAACTGTACACCCACAGTGGAAGCAAAAACCTCTCTCTCTTCCCTAGCCAATAACCATATGTAAGGAGCACAAGACTCCTGTAAACAGTGACATCTGCAACAAAGAAAATTGTGAAATGCATTGGTGACCACCTAAGTTTCATAATTAGTGTGCCAAACCAATCACAGTTTCAGAGTATCATAAATTTCTATGTTTACCTTCTTTCAGGAGTTTGTGATAAGGACACTGGGAAATTATACTGGAAAAACCAAAGAGCTTACATCTCAAAAGTCAAAGCACAAATATGGTGAAAACTCAAAAAAAAAAAAAAAAAAGGGTTGGGAGGTGGACAGGCCAACACAGAGACAACTTCTGAAATAACCATTTCAGTTAAATGCACTATCATGCAATGGGGTTCTGCTCTGGGTAGCCATTAATGAATCCTGACAAACCTTATTCAAATCAGGCACAGGTAGATGATAGGATTAGTCAAACTAACCAAAGCACATGGTGCAGAGCTCAGGTTGGCTTGATGCCACAGACAGGAATCTAATGCATCAAGGCTAAACCCTTCCACATTAATGCCTGCCCTTAGGGCCTCAAGTAATACATCATCCATGGGAGCAACATAAATTTCTGCAACCTAACAGCACACAAATCCTTCATCAAGTTGCAGAGTATACCGTGTTCCCTGTAAAACCTACTAAGGCCAAGACATGCAAATACATAGAATACACCTTGTCTCTTACGTTGAACAAATTGTCTTCTACTTACAATAACACTATTCTCTGTAAGTAGTTGCAAAAAAACCATCACACCAACAATTTCAAACAAAAATATAAAAGGTACATATTTATGAAAATTATGAATCTTCTGGCTACAGCAGTTACAATGAGCTCTATATTAAGGGAATTTATATGCTTCAAGAACATAGCCTGAGGGCGTAGAAAAAGAAGACTCTTGGTTTCACATCATTTGCAGCCACTCCCACACACAATATGGACACCATAGAACTTGTGACTATCCTATGAATGCTTTACAGTCTGATTTCCATCAGCTGAAGCCACTTCTTGTAAAGCTATACTGCAAAGTCACTTCCACATCAGATCATTTTACTGCCATGAGAAGGAAACTCTTCAAAAAGGTTTCCAGTATCACTAAGAGGCCTAAAACAAAACTACATATGAAAAATTAACAAGCATGCCTTCTGGGTACAGGGGGAAGAAGGGGAGTATCCTCAGACCCACTGTAGTTTAACATTTGGTCGTTAGTTACTATACAGAAGTTGATGTAGACTACAAAAACTGACAATGCTCCACCATAACACAATGAGTAGTCTAAAAAATATTTTATTGTTGATTACTTCAAAGGCAGGCACAGACTGATATTTTAGGTCAAGGTGATATTGAAAGATCTGTATTCTACTCAACACCAGAAGAACCCTGTTCTTATCAGAGTAATATGAGTCCTCTACTGTCTGTTTTTAGTAACTTTTTATTATCTTAGGTCGAAGAGGTTTCAAGAAACCAGAGCATGAATACTTTCGCTTCTATTTGAAAGAATCTGGGTGTGTTTTTGCATCAGGAGCACTAAAAATTTTGAAGTTTTCTACAAGCTGGAATTTCTGAACTTACTACAACCACAGCAACTGGAATTTCTGAACTTACTACAAACATAGCATTAAGTGTATACATTGTTCTTTGGCGTTCTACCTGCTGTTCACCTCCTAAATTGTAGAATTCACTATGTCATTTTTCCTACAGGGTTCAAAGCATGCCCAAGCAGTACTAAAAATATTATACACTTCCTTCAATACAGAAGTCCAGACACAGCCTTCAAAAGAAGTTCTCCCTTCTAAACATAATTGGAAAAGTAAGAACTCAGACATTAAAAATAGCTGCCCTGTATGACAGTATCAGTTAAGCAGGTCTTCTCTTAGAAGAGATTTTTCTTCCCCTGTACTACTTCACATGGCTACAGCCCAGAACCATTTCATTTACATTACTCTCTGCTTGGGTCATCTCACTAGGCATCTTTCCCATACCCTTTCACAAACTTGAGAATCAAAGCCTCAAGAATTTAAGTTCCTTTCCAGCCAGCTAGTCAGAGACCTTTCATAGATCTTGATCCACACCCCCAAAACAGCTAACTCTGAGCTGTTCAACCCTCAGCACACACTGCTAATGCCTTGGCTAACCCTAGGAACTGCAGTACCCTGAATTCATAAAAGCATCTTTCCACTAAAAAACAGACATTCATCCCATCTTAAAAACAAGGCAATACCACAACTATTTTTATGGACGTTCAGTGATAAAACCCTACATCGCACCATAAAGGAACAAACAAAACTTATTCCAAGATGCTGTAATAAGACAGGAGGCCAAGCTGCCCTTGACCTAGTTAAGCAGGAACGAAGAGTCCACATTTTGGTTTCCAAGAACATATTTTTCAAGAGTCCTAATTAAAAAAACATTTCCATGTAGAGACAAACCTGATCTAATATTTCAAGTATACTGATGTTAAGTGCTGCATTTACAGACAAAATGACTACCCAGAGATACCAGGAGCACAGTCATGAGAATTAGATTAATTGATACAACTCAGATTCTTTGACTCCGTTGAAACCAGGCTTTCCTGAGCATCTCATCTGAACGCCAGCATCATAATCCCCTTCGGCCAAGGATTCAGGAGGCCAAGCACTACATTGTCAGAAAGTTCAGATCACCTCATAAAATTTATACAGCATATGATGTAACATGTTACCTTAGCCAGGCTCTATGAGTCATCAATTTTACCTGAAACATATTCTCATCTCTGTTACTGCTTTGCTTAGAAGAAGCTGCACCTTTTGAACTTTCACCAGTCTTTTGTTTCTTTACAGGTTTTTCTGGAGTTCCTTGCTTTTTCCGCTTTGCCTTGGAGCAAAACAAAAAAAGAAAAGCATGAGCCACAATCACTCTGTATGCTACAGATAAGCTTACATTGTAAGTCACAGCCTACTACCAAGCAATGCACTTTTTCACCTTCTTGCTGTGAAGGCAGAAATTCAATACTGTACATTTAGACTGGAATTTAAAAACTTCAGAATGAGCCTGATTCTGTTCTCAGTGATGTACTACTTCGGCTTTAAAGAGAATTTAATCAGATCAAAATACATTTCTAAAATCCTTCTCTTTCTGCACAATAACATTGCTGGTTCAGTAGTTTTAATAAAAAATTTAAGTCTGATGGAAATGGCACCTTCTTCTCCACTAAATGGAACAAAAAATACAGAACAGCTTGCAACACCTCCAAAAGAAAAAAACAGCCCCACAGACAATATATTAAATAATCTGGAAATATTATTTATCAAGATAATTAATAAGATAATAAAAAACCTGGAAACCACCTCTACCAGGCCATTGTTTTTTTAATAAGTATCTAATTGCTCCCCACAACATGATAAATTATGCTACTTTTTAAACCATTCAGACAATAACACCTGTAAATCAGATTACCCAGAGAAGCGACAAAGTTACTATTTCTACTCATGTGAAAATAAGACACCAGATCCCTCCATGTACTGTACTACGTTAAAAGACCTGGTGTCTGTGTTACCACCTAGCATTTCTTTAAAAAGATAAATTAACTAGTTTTTCTAAATCACTTTGATTTCTAGAATCATATTGCTTTTGTTCAAAATGATTGGTATATCTATACAAACTTCTAACTTAAATAACTATTTAAATTAAATGGGAACATTTGATTTAGACATTTACAACAGTCATGTTGAAATTTATCAACTCAAAGACACTCAGGTTGGCTCAGCTTTTAAGTGAGAAACCAGCAGGTGGTATAACAGCAAATAAAAGAAAATGAAGCAGAGAAAAAAACCCATGCTAACAAGTAAACAAGTGACACAAGGAGCACAGGGCAGGTGCAGATTTTTGTTATGGAGAAGTAATTCATATATTACAGAGGGTGGCTGTAGGCATGTTCTCAAGCTCAAATTCTTGCCACCAGCGCAGTTGATACAGAAGCATTCAGAAGCTTGCCACAAAGCAGCAAAGAATCACAGTGAATGTGCAATTATCATATGGAATGGCATGAAGACAACAAAGTGCAACTGAAGAAAAAAACTTTTCTTCAGGGAAAAAAATTATGCAATCCACCCATACTTGGAAGGTGGGTTGTTTGGTTTTTGTTGTTGTAGTTGCTGACATGGGTAGGTGGAAGAGAAAGTTTCTTAAAGTGTCTGATAAATCATATGAAATGACATGCATGTTGTAGTAAAATGCTCACCTAATTTCTTAACCCCAGCCAGAAACAAAAGAGTTAATACAGTAATGAATTGTATGTATTGTTCACCTTTTTGTCAACTTCACTATCTGAATCACTGGCAGATGAGCTTGAAGATACAAGTTCCTTTGATTTAGGCATTCTGGGAAAAGAAAAATAACATGAAAACACTATATAAGGAATGACATTCCATTTTGGCTGGAAAGCAATCTTCAAACCTGTTTGTACTGGCTCATTTCTTCAAGCCCTCCTAAAGATTTTCCTGCCTTTCCATTTAAGCTTTGATACGCACTGCAGATGCAGTATCAAGCACTCTTCCCTCCTATACCTCTTCCTATTTTTGCTGCAACAGCATTAGAACATATTTAGAGCACATTAAATGCGGTAGTTTGGCTTCTGAACTGTCAACAGCACAATGATTTCTCACAGCTTTCATATATCCCTGGACATAGCAAAACCCACAATGTAAAACACGCAATACAATACTACCCTCCAGCTGAATCCTTTCTATTACATCCACAAACATGAATTTTAAGTTTTCAGTAACATTCTAGCAGTATCTATACTCTGGCACGGGCATTTCACCCAGATGGATTTGCAAGCAACATGCTGCACAATTGTCATTGACGCATGAGCTCCCACCTATAATCTAACAGTCTGAAATGCACCTCAGTTACAGAGAGCTACAGCACTGCAATTAACATTTTCACTGCAAGTTCAACATATCAGTCACTGGAGACTATTAATTCACCACTCAAGCAGACATTCAGCATTCCTTGAATGCATGCTGCCAGGTGTCCTTGCATGTCACCCTAGTATGCAAACATGTGGTTAGACATAGCGGTTACACATCTTCCCTGCTGCTAGAAACTCTTTGTAACAAATATACAACTCATTTGTCTTTTATAATAAAATTAAGCATCCCTGAAACTGTACAATACAAACCTTACAATACAAACCTCAGCTAGGAAAGGCCAACATAGTACTACAGAAAAGAAAAAAGAAGTAACGGCATTCTTAAACGGGTAGTGAAAAAAAAAAACCAAAAAGAAAAACCAACCCACATATGCAAATGAAAAAAAAAACCAAAAAAAAACCAACAAAACAACCAAAGCAGACTCCAAATAATGCTAATGGATCAACGTAGTTCTAAAGTAGGGCAAGACCTGTGGTAACAGCTTGTAGCACAAGGACGGAAGCTGCAGCACTGCACAGGATACAGGGTGTGAGGAAGCACACACAAGCCACGCTCTAGGATGGAGGCAGAGGAGCGCTGGAATGGGACAATGTGAGAATAAGCAAACAGATGACACTGAGTCGGCGAGTCAAACAATGTTTCGGGGGATGACCCCGGGGTCCGCATGGGACGGAGAAAGGGACAATATGGAGGAAGGTGTGGGGGGAAACCGGAGGAAAAAGGGATGTGGGGTGGTGGGTGCCCCCCGGGAGAGGCCGAGCGTGAGGAGACACCGAGCGTGAGGAGACACCGCAGCGCCGGCCAGGGGGACGGGATGAGCCAGGCCAAGGGAGAGCGGGGAAAGGTAAGGAAAGGAAGACGAGTCAGGAACTCCAGGTAGGCGGATCCCAGCCGCCATTTTCCTCCCCTATTCCTCTTTTCCACGGCTCGTGTCGCCCCCCGAGGATAAGAGTCGAGACCCGAACAAGGATGGAGGCGAGGGGGTGGGCGGGCAAGAACGCCCAAATCTTCCCGGGGCAGGGCGGCAGCGAAGGGACTGCGGGTGACCCGTAGCGGGGCAGAGGAAAAGGACAGCACGGAAAACAGCGAGTCAGGGGTCGCCGGCGGGCCGGGTCTACCCCCAGCCCCCGACGCGGGGGGGAGCGCGGCCCGGCGCCATCTTCTCCCTCTATCGGACTCTGAGCCCCCCAACATGGCAGCTCCCCCTCGGCAGCGGCGGCTCGCTCCTCCCGCTCCACAGCGGGGTATCCCTCCCGCTGGGCACCGCGGGCACTCGAGGAACAAGGGGAAGCCTCGCCTCGGCGCCACCCGTCTGCGGCTGCCCCGACCGGGCTGGGATGTGCCACGGCGGTGGCGGCGGGGGCTGTGGGAGGGGGCGCGCGGGAGAAAATGGCGGCGTGGCGGGGGCGCGCGAGGGGACCCAGCACTCACGTCCTGCTCCGCGCGTGGCTTCTCCGCAGCGCGACACAGGCGGAACTGACGCGGCTCGGAACGCCCGCCCCGAGCCGCTCACGTGGGGCGGCGGGGGGGCGGCTTTAAAGGGGACGCGGCCCTTTGTCCCCGTCGTCGCTCGTTCCCGCCTCCCCTGAGGGGCGGGGACGGGATCATAGCGCTGGAAAGAAGGTTTTGCAGGCTCACGGGAAATCCCGAGTTGGCAGAGACCCACAGGGGACACCGGCTCGAGCTCCTGGCCCTGCACAGGACATCCCAAGGGTTCACACACTGCGCCTGAGAGCGTTGTCCGAACACTTCTTGGTGCTGTGGCCACCTTTCTGGGGAGATTGTCTTAGTGCCCTACCACCTTCTGAGTGAAAAACCTTTTCCTAGTATCCATCCTAAACCTCCCCTGACTCGCCGTCGAATCCTGTCACTGGCCACGAGAGTGAAGAGATCTGTACCTGCTCCTCCGCTTCCCCTTGTGAGGGAGCTGTAGACTGTGATGGACATCAGGAAGAATTTCTTCACAGACACACATTGGAATGGGCTGGAAAGACTGGACATGGCCCTTGGTGCCATGGTCTGGTTGACGTGGTGGCATTGAGTCATAAGTTGAACTCGGTTGTCTCAAAGGTCTTTTTCTAAATTGATTCTATCATTCACTGAAGTATCCCCTCAGTCTTCTCAAGGCTGAAAAAAACCCCCTACAATAATTCATCAATAGCAGATTTTTTTCATGCTCTGCAGTGGTTCCTTGACGCCGCTCAGAGCCGCCTGGGCAGCGGCGTGAGGCGGGGCGCGGCTGCGGTGGCTTCGCATAGTGAAACCGCAGCCCTGCCGCACCTGGGGCGCCGCTCAGGAACCCCTCCTGATGGCTTCCCTCCTGATGGCTTCCCTCCTGATGGTTCCCCCTCTGCCACTGGATCACCCTCCTGCCACCGGTGCCCCGAGTTTCCTTCTCTTACCGCCGGGCTCTGCATCTGGGGACCGGGAAGCATCAGGGCACCTGTCCGGGCAGGCACCGCAGGATGGAGCACTGGGATGGAAGGTGAAAGCTGTCTCAGCACCTGTTTTAAACACCTACTTTTTAAAAGCTGTCCAAGCAAATAAAGAGCCTTCAAAACATACTGACAATGCTGCTTTTTTTCTGTAGCGTGTTCATACAGGGGTGCATCCAGAGCATCCTGCTGAGGAGGGCTTGACATGGCTTAGTTCACCTAAACAAGTTCTGCTTCTGAGACACATCAAAGTGGAAGGGTGGTGAGGAAAGGGCCCTCTGCCTTCAGCGTTGTAAGAGGTGATTTGTAGCAGCCTTTGCAGACTGCGATAGGCCAGGCATGCTGTCAGACCATAAAGTGACTTCATGATATGTCTTCTGTGTTACCTGTTGAGCCTTTCACTTTATGATGAATGTAATGTTATGAATATATAATGAATATAATTAATTTAATGCTATTACTAACATTAAAATATGGTCATGATTCACACAAATCTAACACAGCTTGCTCCTATTTGCTGATCACTGCAGCAATGTTGTCCGATCGGCTGCCTGTCTCTGTCGGACACGCGTAGGGTGGTCCGCAGGAAGCCTGCGGTGAACAGATGAGTCTGGACTCTTCTTTTGATCTTTTTCTCGGGTTGTTTATTTTATCTTATCTAAAAAGTTCTTCTTCTGCCCAGCTGAGATCCGACCAGCAGGACAGCCACACGCAAACTCCCCGCCCCTGGAGCGGTAGAACATTCTTATACTGATAATTACGTATATGATATTTACAATTTTTCTCCAATTCCCATCACCTTTGTTGAACAGTGCACCTTTAGCATAAACCAATCCAAAGTGCATACATCACACAGAAGATGGATGACAAGAAGAAGAAGAAGAACCACGAGGTCGGGCCTAAATCCTCCATCTTGTCTCCATCACACCCCCTTGCACCAGAATCCTAAAACCTATGTTCTAGTCTAAAAAAGCATTTGTCCTTCACCATTTACACCTCAGAAACCTGTAAATCCTCATGTTGAGATAGCACGACTCTCGAAGGGTCAAAATCAAGCCACCAGGTACTTTTGGCTACATTCCAGGACTTCTGAGCCCCCCAGGGGCTCTCCCTGGGACTCAGAGCATCCAAGGTGATGCACTGAGTTCCCACACAATGTGTCATGTAATTGTGTTCTGAGCAATGACAATTCTTCAGACACCCAGTACCAGCTGAGTCCTTTTCTCATTCTTACTACCTCTAGACTTATGCTTTTGCTACCACAAGAGTACTAGCTTTTTGTAAAAAATGCAAGCAAACTATAAAAAATAGGAAGTGAACTATAATCCCAGTCCTAGCTTCTAGATAAATTGATACAGGCTGAGTGAAGTAGTGGTTGATCAGCCTTCCTAATTTCAGTAACAAACACCTATTAATAACGTGTTGAAAAGCAAAGGTCTTTGGCCTTTTTTTTATTAATTACAAAGATCTCTGTTTATTAATATGGGCCAGAAAGGCAAACATCATGTTTCTAGAGGGAATAATCCTCCAAAATCAGCATGAGCAGCTGCAAGTCCTAAGCAGTATTTCTGAAAAAGTACTTAAAGGAAGTGGACAAAGAGGTTTCAGAGGGGATCCATGAGGTCCTTAGAGCCCTCATCATGAAGTAAACTCACTTTTGCTGTGAGAAGTGGCTTTCACTTCTTCACTTTAATAGCAGAAAAAGAGGAAGGAAATACCAGAAATAGGAAGTGTACTCATCTAAATAATCCTTGGTAGCTTGCAGTTTCACAATGTCATGTAGATCACAAAATGAGAAGAAAAATAGAAAAATATACAATTATTACTACATCTCTGACCTTTGGAAGATAAAAATACAGTTGTTTATACAAACAGGGGACAAAGCACAGTAAATGATATGCAAGCAATATAGTAATTATCACCACTGCACCAACACCTTGCTTGTCAAGCCATGTAATTGTGGAAGATGAACAGATATAGTGTAACACTTAATGTTTAACTCCAACAATAAGATCATTTCAAGATAAGGACTATTAAGTTGTAAAAAACCACAGTTACTTTTTTCAACTACTTTACACTAACTTTTCATATTAGAAGAATAATGAGAGTTCAGGTGTTTGTAACCCCTATATGCTTTGCTTTTTTACAGGTCGACACTTGGTACACAAAGAATGTTCAGGTTTTAATCAAATCATCAAGGAATTATTTATTCAAATCAACAATTTTTAATGCATTTTTAATCAATTCTTTCAGTCTTGACATAAATCAAACTGACTAAAAGAAACATTTTCTGCTGGCTCTTAATGAGTTAATTTCTCCCACCTGCAGTATTTCCTCCAAAGCAAGCACCAAGTTTATTTTTACAGCTGAATTCTTAAATAGCAGGTTAGTGAGGGGAAGGGAAGGTTTGCTGCAACTGGGATTTCGTGCTCTGCTTTTCAGGAATGATGCATTTCTTTGAGAAATATTCTGGTCATTGAGTGTAGTGGCAGTTTGAGCTTTTGGTGAATTATTTTCACTATATTTTATTGTATTTAGAAAAGAAGAAAGAAGCTACTAAGAAAAAAATGCTGGCTTTAGAACAGTGGGAAAAGAGCCATCATTTTTCCAAGGTAAATCTCTGCTGTTACCTTCTGAGTGAGTCATCTATCCCCCCAAGGGGTATAGTTCACTTTCTGAGCTCTTAAAATAGACTTTTGTAATGGGTTTGTTCCTTCATCAGACACTTTCCTTCTGTAGCTGCCTTAAAAGGGCTTAAATTCTTCTAGTTACTGCCTGATTGCCTCATTTCATATCCCACATGTCTTTGGCAGAGGAGAATGTTGAAGCATTAGTTTTTTCCTCAGTAACAGATTTTAGCATGGAGATTTGAATGGGAATGCTGAAAAATACGTGCTAGTGCTTCTGATCACATAGCAATTACTAACTACAAAGTATGACTCCTCTGGTTAGAAATAGTAGAGCTGGCAAGAAAAGCATTTAGGGGCAAACCTTAAGTGGGACAGCTTTTAAAGCTTTGGTGTTTGTGCTTACTAGTTTAAAAGGTGGAAGAATAAATCTGCCATGAAAGGGGAGGTTAGCTTATAATATTGGCAATAGTTTCATTTAAGTGTCAGAAAAGAAAGAGTAAGGGATGCTACCACACAGTGGTTTTGTTTGTGGAACTGGAACTGGTTCGTATCTCATGTATATCGTGTAATTTGAGTTTGCTTCAATACTTGCATAACTTTCTATTATGCTTGGGAAGTGGGGTTTTTTTTATGTTGCAGTTTAGTAACCTAAACAGTAATAACTTCCATCAGTGGTTTAATAGGTCTGTTGTTATGGTCACTGTACAATGACTAAACCCTGTTGTTAAAAGTAACACTTTTTTGCTTTAATAATTAAAAAATGTGGGGTCTTTACTGCTTAAAAAATGTAATTTCACTCTACAATAAGAAGGTTGATAAGCTGATAAATGTCTTGTCTTTCTAGCTATCTGAAATAATTTCCAGGTGAGAAGATAGCACTGGTCTCCGTATGCTGATTGTAAATCTCTTTCTATCTAGAGCATTTACAAAGAGAGCACTAAGTATTAAATTACCTTTTCAGGAAATAAAAGCCGCTTTTGTTAACATGGTCTGTGCTGTGTTGGAAAGCTTTCACCTTCTGCTGCGTGGCCCTGCCCTCTGGTGGGCACGCAAAGGCTGGCCGAGAGCCTGCTTTTACGTAAACTGGAAGGTTGCCTCCAAGAAATCTTACCTAATCTTACTTAGCAAATCTTGAGATTTAAAAACATTTCGTTTTCCCCATTGTTTTTCAGTCGCAGTTTTGCAGTCCTGTGGCAGCAGCAGAGACATTATCACATGCATCTTGGGATATTAAAGTAAAATAGTAGGATTGGTGACACTTGCTTGTTATTGTATTTCTTTCTTCTCACCGTATTTTGGAGATCTCTTCTCATATGGTTGAAATGAAGGTCAAAAATGTGTTTTCCTGAATGCCATCTTGCTTGCCATTTTTGTCCGTGATATTTTTAGACACTTTGAACTTTACACAGATAGAGTATCTGTTGTATATAATTCCAAATTAAAGATCTGTGTTCCAGCATATGTTTTCATTCTGGAACTTCTTGGCTGTTCTTCTCTAATCTTATTAGGATTGGGGATAGAGAAGTTTCTTTTTCCTATTTAAAAAATATCTTTTCCATGTTTCACTAAAGCTTTTCTGTCTTTCTCCCTGTGCCACAACTTGCACTTTTATAACTCCATGTATTTTCCTTCCAGTTAAAGATATAGAAATCAGTAAAGGTCAAAATGCCCTTAAGGATCTAATCAGAATTTATTACTGTTTCATTTTGAAGCAATCTGATACATGTCTTAAGGAGATAGAATCTTGTTTTATAATCCACTGAGGTTTTTTAAGTATAGACCATGAATCTGATCCTGCAAGCTAGTAGTAGCATAAATAGATGTTATGTAATGGTTCACAAAGTCACCAGGAAGCATCAGGTTCTTATTAGGAAACTGCTGAGGGAAAGACCTGTATAATACTAGTGGTTTGGGGTTTTATTTTCCCAAGGAGAAAGGAAACCTTGGGTTTTAATTTTTTTTGGTCACATTTTAAAAGTATGACTTCTCATAAACTATGTTATAGTCTTTTTAAAGTTATATATGCACTCAAAATGCAAAATCCACACAGGAAAGTAATCTGAAACTTCTTCTGAAATTGCAGCTGAATTGGGAGCTCCAGATGGGAGCTTATGCTCAGAAATATGCAGGGCTGAAATCACAACATAAAGGGTGTAGTATTTGAATTTTAACTACCAGAAACTACTTTGATGAAGAAAAGTTTTGAAACTTAAGTCAAAAATCTTGGTTGTGATTAAGAAAGCCTTGGGGTTTTGTTGGTTTTTTTTCTTTTCTGTTTGCTTGTTTGTTTTTCATGGAGACAAAGTTGAAAAAAGGGTAAATATTCCAAGTTTATTTGTAATATTACAATATAATATGTATCAATAGTAGTATATAATAATAATAATGTTGATATACATACGGAGAGAGTCCACAGGAGCGTCACTGAGTTGATCAGAGGAATTGGAGCACCACTCCTATGAGGAAAGGGTGAGTGAAGTGGGTTTTTTCAGCATGGAGAAGGGAAGGCTTTGGGGTGACCTTAAGGGGCCTTCCAGTACCCAAAGGAAGGCTACAGGAGCAATGGAGAGAGGCTATTTACAAGAGCCTGGAGTGACAGGACAAGGGGGAATGGCTTCAAAATGAAAGAGAGTAGGTTTAGCTTAGATATTAGGAAGAACTTCTTTACTGTGAGGGTGATGATGCACTGGCACAGGCTGCCCAGAGAAGCTGTGGGTGCGTCATCTGTGACAAAGTTCAGGGCAGGTTGGCTGGGGCTCTGAGCAACCAGGACTAGTGAAAACTGTTCCTATGGCAGGGGAGTTGGAATCAGATGATCTTTAAAGTCCCTCCCAACCCCATCCAGTCTGATTCTGTAATTCTATGAAGTTCACCTCATAAATGAATAGCAATGGCAGGCCTACCTACTTTGCAAAAAATAGCTTTAGTGATGCAGTGATAAAAAGTATGTGAATATCTGTGTGTATGTATAGATGCTTATATTTTTAATGAAACAAGTAATGAATATTGTCTATTTATCAGGATATTGGAAGGCTTATAACTGAAAAAACTCGAAAGACAATGGAATTAAAAAAAGCTTGTGTTGTCTTCTTGTCCAAGCAGCATGATCCAGTGGTGTAATTATGAACAATTTTTAATAAAAGGAAGGATAGATACAAACATCTATATAAATAATAAATCTATTTATAATTTGTATATCCTGGGTCAATTAAGATTTTCATGACAGAGGTCATATCCTCTAAGTTCTTCTACAGAAGGTTTCTGTAGAGTCTTCTCCTGAAGTACTGTCCCATAGAACTCTGGATTAAGACTTTTCTTTCCTAATCTATAGCAATTAAATATTCACCCAGTTGCCACTTTCTTCCCAGAAAAGCACTTTGGATAGAACCAAGAAGATTTCTTTCACTGTTGTGCTTACATTCTTGATTAGGATAAGAATGAACAGGAGGTACAGTAATATTTAGTTCCTATGTAAAATTAATAATAATGACCAACAAATTATGTTCAGCGAATTGGGAAGGATGTTTGGCATGGGAAATAGCTGGACTGCATATGCAGCTGCAATAATGTTAGCTATGAGATGAGAAAGTACTTTCCTCTTCACATTTTATGAACAATAATATCCTTCCAGTCCTACTGCCTGTGACCACAGCTACTGTGTGATATGGGAATCTCTGCTTTTGTGAGGACTGTGAGAGGACAACCCAAACATGTGCGTTTTGTATAGGCTTAGCTTACAGTAAACAAAATTATATCTGAAATTATACTTTTTACTGAATCCAGTGCTTATTAATCGTTTTATAATCCTTGATTAGTTTATGAATAATGCACATTGTAGCACAGGCAAAATACATAAATGGGATGAAAGTATTTAAGCATTCAAGTTTTGCTTTGTTCAGAGTTTTGGGGGACATCTGATGCTCAGAGGGAAGGATTTGCCGGAAGGAGCGGCAGAGCCATGGGGAACGGATGCTCATTCGGTGCCTTTGACCGGGAGGTCACTGCACCGGCCGCAACGTGCTGCCCAGCGCGTTTCAGGAGTGATCTGATGGACTGCTGGCTTCTGGAAAAGCCCACGCGAGTGGGCCCTGTGTGGGTGAGGCTGCAGGAGCGTTGCACGTGCAGAAAGCACCCAGGAGCGACGGCGGGATCCTGCACACCACGGATCCATCCGTGTGTCTGTCTGCCTGCGTCAACGCCCTCCATCGGCGCCCCGAGCGCGGCTCCCCATGGCCGGCCAGCGGGACTACCGCTCCCAGCGCCTCCCGCGCACATCCCGCGCCTGCGCACGCGGTCCTCCGGGCGCAGGAGGCTCCCTAGTCCTTGAGCGGGAACTCGGCTGCGGCCGGACTACATCTCCCAGCGGCCCCCGCGCACATCCCGCGCCTGCGCACGCGGTCCTCCGGGCGCAGGAGGCTCCCTAGTCCTTGAGCGGGAACTCGGCTGCGGCCGGACTACATCTCCCAGCGGCCCCCGCGCACATCCCGCGCCTGCGCACGCGGTCCTCCGGGCGCAGGAGGCTCCCTAGTCCTTGAGCGGGAACTCGGCTGCGGCCGGACTACATCTCCCAGCGGCCCCCGCGCACATCCCGCGCCTGCGCAGGCGGAGCCGGCCCGGCCGCACTCCGCCGTTGTCGCCGTCGGTGGGTGGGGGGGGGAAGGGAGCGAGCGNCCGCGCACATCCCGCGCCTGCGCACGCGGTCCTCCGGGCGCAGGAGGCTCCCTAGTCCTTGAGCGGGAACTCGGCTGCGGCCGGACTACATCTCCCAGCGGCCCCCGCGCACATCCCGCGCCTGCGCAGGCGGAGCCGGCCCGGCCGCACTCCNCCCGCCGCCGTCGCTGCCAGGCCGGACTCATGATTCCCATATGCCCGGTAGTTTCGTTCACCTATGGTGAGTAGCGGTGCTCGGCGTGTCCGTGCCTGGGGAGAGGGCGGCGGGCGGGGGTCGGTCCTGAGGCGCCGAGTCTGACCCGGCGCTCCCGCGCTCTCTGTCTCTCCCTTGTCCCTCTGTGTGTCCCGTTCTTTCCCCACCGCCTCCTCTCGCCGGGCCTCCTGTCATGGCCCCCGCCGCCGCCGCCCCTCGGTCGCCGCCGCCGCAGTGCCCAGCCGGCTGGGGGAAGATGCCAAAATGGCCACCGGCAACTACTTTGGATTCACCCACAGCGGGGCTGCTGCCCAGTACAGGTGAGCAGCGGCGCGACCCCCCGGGACCCCCCCAGGGCCCCTCTCCCCGGCCGGGACCCCGGGCAACTCCTGCCCCTTGCCCCGTGCCGTGGGTTGTGCTCGGAGCCTCCCGCCGCGCCCGCGGGTGTGTGTTCATATCTCCTGTGTGCCTGGGGGTGGGAGCTGGGGCTGGGCACCGCCGAGCAGGAGGAGGAGGATGATCAGCGACAGCATCGGGTCCCCAGGCCCTTAGATTAAAATGGCCACTTGCAGTCAGTCAGCAGCACCGGCGAGTCACCGTGTGCCGCCCCCAGGCCCGACTCCTGCCTCAGCTTCGGGGAACACAGGCCTTGCTCCCCAAGGCTTTGCTGTCACTGTGGGAGCCTAGAATCCCTTCTAACATGGGTTGGAAACCAACCTAAGGGAGGCTGGATGGATCAGGGAGATATGGAGCCCTGGAAAATAGCAGGGGACTTAATCCAATTGAAGTAGTGTGTCTAAGAAAGCAGAGAAGGTACTTTCATGGACAGGTACCTGTTTAAAAAAATGCCCTACTCTGATTTCTAAGACCAGGAGCAGCATTCTAGTGGGACTTGAGGACCCATGACTTGGGTTAGACATTATACATACCTGTGTCTTATGTGTCTGGATAGATCTATCAATACAGACCTCAAGTCTTTGAATCTTTGTAGCTTTTGTTCACCTAAATTGCAGCCAGAGTGTTAAAAACTAAGTGGTAGCATCTATTATATCACAATTTTTGACATCATATTACTTAATTTGCTAAATAGAGTCAGGAACATCTTTGCAATTTTGGCTTGTATTGGAGTGACACCTTAAAGTCCTCATTTGAATCTTATGTTGCTCATTCCATAAATCTGTGATAAAGACCTTCCTTAGTGCCTAAGTTGTGGTGAATAGGATGAAACCCAAAAGAATAAAGCAAATATATCAGAAATTATTAACAAATGAATGCAGAGGTGCTAGTAGCTACTAAAAATTGCATACCTAATGTAGTTTTAGGAATGTACGCTTCCGTGGAGGTGTTGCAGTAACTCAGTTTTTTCCACTGATTTTCTTTCCTGAAAATGGATGTGAAGTACACTGATTTTAATTTACTCTGATGTTTAATAGCAGATTAAATTTAGCTACTTCTAGTTCCTTTGGGTGCTCACAGTGCATGTATGTGTTTACATTTTACATGATGGTTATAGTGAATATATAGGACATATATATAGAACTTCCTTTTAAGAATAAAGGTTAAGTGAATAATAAACAAAGATCTGTATGTCTGCAGTTTTGAAGTGCAGATGAATTTTTAAAATCATCTTTTATTGCAGGGCTGAGGTGATCTTTAGACTAAAGAGCCTGAACAATTCCTTTGAAGTTGTATAATTGGAATAACATTTAAGTTTAATAGCTGATCCTAACTGTGTTTTTGAGAAAATGGAAAACAGATCAAAAGAACCTTTTTCCTTTGCTATCATAAGTTTGAGATACTGTTTAATTTGCTATCAGTTAAAGACTCTACATCCTATAAATGATTTGTGTGTTTACCGCACCTGGAAGTGAAGACACACAGCAATCAGTGTTTAAGTAGTCCTTTCAAAAGAAGGAATTTAATATTTTGAGCTGAAAACACAAGAGTCACTTAAAATGTCTGAAGGGAGCTTACTTTTACGAAGCAGACTTGTTAGGTCCTTACGGTATGTTTACAGAGTGCTACAATCATGTTTTCCACTCCAGTGTATTTGAGAAGGAGATGGTGGTGGCGGGGGAAGATGGTAAGATGTGATTTTACAACAAGTCTTTAAGTTTTTTTTCCAGTATTTGAAGTGACAGTTCACAGAATAAAAAAATTGTGTTCTTGGAAACCGGGGCAATAGATAAACAAACAAATGTTTTTCTGCCTACTTCATGCATAGGTGAGCCTCATAAATCTTGAAAAATAAACGGTGTTTCTGGATGCTGAACTAACCTCTGGATTCTTAAAAAGTTGCTCAGAGTAACAAGTTGTTTTGTGAGGAAAAAAAATCACACTTGCAGTTGAAGTCTTTAGTTCTTTATAGATACACCATTTGGAAGTTCTGACACTGTGGTTTTTATAGCAACAAACAAACGTTTTCATAATAAACACAATATCAGTCACATTTTTAACATTAAAGGCTCTCTCTTGCCAAAATGGCTGTGAAAAATTGATATGTTGGAAGAATATTAGTCTACAGTTTTAGATGATCTCAATGATCTCTAATGATAATTAGAATTATATTGATAATAATCAGAATTATATTGATTTCAGCACTTAGTTCAAAAATTTGTGCAATTCTTTTTAGCATACACACCTTTCTTGTAATATCTTAACACAAAATATATCAAGTCTTCATCTGGTAACATGCAGAGAAAATAAAAAGCCTAAACTTTGCATCAGAAAGGAGAGAGTCTAAGTAGATTCTGTTCAATTTCAAGGACTAGAAGAGACTCTTCCAGTTGGAAGGGACCTACAGTCATTGTCCAGTCACTTGCCTGCCCACTCAGGGCTGGCCAGGTTCCAGCACGTTGTTAAGGGCACTGTCCAGATGCCTTTGAACACTGGCAGACTGGGGCATCGACCACTTCTCTAGGAAGCTGTTCCAGTGCTTGACCCCCCTCTCTTTATAGAAATGCCTCCTAGTGGCCAGGAAAGCTCTCCTGGTGCAGCTGTGAAGAGCTCCCTCGTGTCCTGTCCCTGGATTACAGGGAGGAGAGCTCGGCACCTCCCGGTGCCCTTCCCCTCTTCAGGAAGCTGCAGAGAGCAGTGGGCTCACCCTTCAGCCTCCCTTTCCCCAAACTGGCCAATCCCAAATTCCTCAGCTGCTCCTCACAGCGAGTTCCTTCCAGCCCTCCCACCAGCTTTGTTTTCCTCCTCGGGACACCTTCAAGGACCTTCCCACCCTCTCCACCTGCAGGGCCCGGCAGGCCCCAGGTGAGGCCGCCCCGAGGCTGAGCCCAGCGGGACCATCCCCTCTGCGGGATGTGCTCGGTGCTCTGGGATGGGCTTTGTCCTCGGGGCTGCCCGGGCACTGCCGACCCACCCTGAGCCCAGCACCAGCCAGCCCCACCTCCCCCTGCAGCTGTGCAGCCACTCCTCTCCCACTTCATCCCTGTGCTTGGCATTACCCCATTCCAGGTGCAGAATCCAGCATTTGAACTTCTTAAATTTCACTCCATTGATGACTGCCTAATGCTCCAATCTATCTAGATCCCTCACCAAGGCCTCTTTTCCCTAAAGAGGATCCACAGCACCTCTCAGTTTGAAGCATTAGCCAAGTTGCTAGTGGTGCACCCAACTCTTGGTTGCCAGATGTAGCCCCATTCAGTACAGCCCTTTGAGTGCTGCCATCCTGCCAGAGCACTGTGAACCTGCTCGTCCCACAGCTGGACAATTTGTTGGAAATGGATGCTGTGAGGGTCAGTGTTAGCAGCTTCAGTCAAACTGGAACTGCATCCACTGCCTTCCCTTCATCCAGGATGCAAGTGACCTTATAATAGAAGATAGGTTGGTTAAATAGGACTTTCCTTCATGAAACTGTTGACTGTGGGAGATGATTGCATTGTTCTTTAACAATTCTTTCACCTTCCAGTAGCACTTAGTATCTCAGTAGTTTTTCCAGGAGCTGAGGTTACACTAATAAGTCTCCAGTTCCATTTCTTGCCTCATGCCTTTGTTAATGGGAATTGCACTGGCAAACTTCCAGTCAGCAGTGACCTGCCCAGACTCCGAAGGCCTTCAGTAGATGATTGAGAGGTCTTGCTGTTACAGCAGCTGGCCCATTCAGTACTCCAGGGTGAATCCCATCAGGGCCCATGGAAATGTGGGAACATTCAGTTTATAAGCTGGTCCCTCAGAATTTGAGTATTCACAGTTGCAGATCTCCTACTCAGAAGACTCAAAAGAAAAAATCTGCCCTATTAAGTGATTGCTGAAAAGTGCTTTTAAGGAAAGTTTCTGTATTTAATTCTAGACTTGTTGTAGACTGGTATAAACTCTTTCTGAAGAGTTCCTCAAAATGACAGTATTCTAATTTGTGTTATTATTAGTGAATCATAGGATCATCGAATATATTCCACAGGGAACATCGAAGTCCAACTCCTGGCCCTACACAGGACATCCCCAAGAATCACACCGCATGCCTGAGAATATTGTCTAAACATTTCTGTAACTCCGTCAGGCTTCTGAGACCGCTTCCCTGGGGAGCCTTTTCACTGCCCAACTGCCCTCTGTGTGGAAAAACCTTTTGCTGATACCCAATATAAACCTCCCCTGACACAACTTCAGGCCAATCCCTCAGGTCCTGTCACTGGTCACCATGGAGCAGAGATCAGTGTCTGCCCCTTTGCTCCCACTTGTGAGGGTGTTGAAGGCCACAGTGATGTCTCCCTCAGTCTCCTCCTGGCTGAACAGACCAAATGACCTCAGCCACTCCTCACATGGCTTTCTCTCCAGGCTCTTCACCATCCTTATGGCTCTCCTGTGGACACTGTCTTACAGGTTAATACTTTTTTTATATTGGCACCAAAAACTGTCCCCAGCACTTGAGATGAGGCCACCCCAGCGCAGAGCAGAGCGGGACAATCCCCTCCCTTGCCTGGCTTTGATGCTGTGCCTGATGCCCCCAGGACAGGGTTGGCCCTTCTGGCTGCCAGGGCACTGCTGACTCAATTTGCCATAGACCTGGAGCCCTAGGTCCCTTTCTGTGACACAGCTTTCCAGTCTTCCCTTCCCCAGTCTGTCCACACATCCGGAGTTTCCCTGTCCCAGGTGCAGAATTTAAACTGAGAATACAGTAGAGCATAGAATTCACTGTGTCTTCCTGGAATTCCAGCTTACCCATGGCCATGGTGGATCATTTAAATACTCTGTCATCCTTCACATGAAGAAGAAATTAAAATTTGTCCAAGTCTTAACATTAAATACTGATATTTGAAGCAGTTATGAAGGCCAGGTTGATAGATGCTTAGGTGGTAGACCTTGGGTTTGGAAAATTCAGGAGTACTGTGTTGTTGCTGTTTAGCTCCAGCCAGCAACTAGTACTACACAACCTCTTGTTCACTTCCTACCCACCCTGGATTGAGATAGGAACAGTTCATAGTTGAAAGAAAATGAAGTATAATAATATGAATTATAGCAGTAATACTAATAAAAGTAATAGTAGTAATGAAGGGATTAGGGGGAATAAAACCCTGGAGGAGAAAGCAATGCACAACATATCCCCTGCTGACTAATGTTCAGCCTGTTCTCCAGAAACAATCAGCAGCTCTTGGTTAACTCGCCCTAGTTTATACATGCATGCATGATGTTCTGTGGCATGGAATAGCCCTTTGGCCAGTTTGGGTCAGCTCTCCTGGCCATGCTCCCAGCCAGCTTCTCGTGCACCTGCTCACTGGCAGAACACAAGGACTTGAAAAGTTCTTGTCTAGGAGTGAGCCCTACTGAGGAGCAACTAAAACTAAATCTCTGTGTTACCAGCATAATTTTCATACTAAATCCAAAACACAGAATTGAACCAGCTACTAAGAAGAAAATTAACTCTTCTCTGGCCAAAATCAGGATTGTCATTACCCCATCCCGTGCAGCACTTGATAATATTTACTGTTGTGACAGTATAATCAGTAAAGTTCCTTCAATTGACTAGATAAGAAGAGGAATAGATTACTGTATTTATTAGTTCATAAATACTAATTTTCATAAAACATACTTGAAATCTTGTTCCATATTTAATCAAAGACAGCAAAAGAGCTAAGTGCCCTTTAAACCTGTAAATTATGTATTAGAAGCATTCTTGTTCCTTTCAGTGTTGTTGCTGCGTAAAGTTTCCTGCTACCCTACTCATTTAAAATTCTTTGTGTGCACTACCCAGTAATAATAGCGTGATTTACTGAGGAAAGCATTAGATTATGCAAATTTCTCTGAACATAACAGGACCTTTACAGTTTGTGCTTTCTGCTAGTGGTGACATTAGGGCCTAGTGTTATAAACCTGCATGCAATGCAAACCTCATTTGTTACTTACTGAAGTTACTAATCCATCTGTTTAGGAGCCTGAAATAAATGTGGAATTTGGCAGTACTAGTCATTTTTGTGTGTGTGTGCGTGCCATATTACCTCACTTGAGCCACTGTGTGAATACTCAGTTTGAAATTAACACCCTAATATTGGCTTGTCTTTCCAGTGTAAAATAATATTAGCATTCTTGGTTCGGTGCTGGAGAGAGGTATAGTTATGCTTTTAATCTCAAATTGGCTGGTTAAAATGCTGATGGGGAGGTAGGCTTTGAGTAATGTTTGAACAGAGAAGTATGCAAATGTAATAGTTTCGTTTAATTAACTTTGTATTATGGTTTTGGTTTCTGTTAAAAAGGCGAAGAATCTTTTAAGTATTGTGAGTTTCATCTTGGTGGTATTCATACTGTGTCTTGCTCTAACCAGACAGAACACTGATGGAGATGCTTGGGTAGTTAGGAATGATTTGTTAACTTTGAATTGCCTTCAAGCAGCTTGAGTATTACTGAGTGTGGTGAACTGTCACAGATAAAGGCAATTTTAGCAGTGCAAGTTCAGAGCAGACCACAATGCCTGTGAGTTCAGGTTAAGATGCAATCTTCTAGGCAGCAGAATGGAAGTGAACTCTTGCTATTATAGCTGGTTTAGAATTCAAATGTAGTACACCATGTTGCAGCATATTCAAGTTGTGCAAAACAACCAAAGAAAGTTAATTGCTATGCATGGATGAGTTGGCTATTGAGAATTGATTGGGGGTGGAGTGTTCTTTTCACGATTGCTAGTATTTCTAATTACTTTTGTCTTTCAATATCTGCCCCAGCTAACTCTTCTTCATCTAGATACTGGTTTGAAAAGTATTGAGTCTTTCCGAGATGTTAGGGCTGTAATTCACAGAGGCATACCAGACCAAGCTTAGGGTATCACTAAACATAATTCAGTCTTGTGTTGGTGAAATCGAGATGCTGAGGACAACAGGGGGTAGGACTTCTGTAGACAGTATGTACTACTAGACTTGAGCAGTGAAAGTAATCAGTTTTACCACAGGATGAAGCTAAAAACTCAGAATGCTTGCTCTGTGTACTTTATGCCCATGCTCTCTTGAGTTCCATCACATCTTGACACATACATAATTCTTAGCAGAAGAGACTTCACTGAATATGGTAGAGCTGCATGGAGTTGATTCTCTTTTGGTCAACAAATGCCAGTGTTTAGTGCTGTAGTAAACATGCTGTTCTAGCTTAATGTACACAAGAAGCCTCCAGTACTGTTGTTTGTGAAAGGATTTTGATGGACTTCTTTTCAAATCAGTGAGGTCCCACTCTCAAAGTAGATATGCCAACATTAGAAAGGCAGTAACGGGCTCTGGGCTTTTTAACATGGGTTGCACGCCAGAATAGGCTATAATAGGGAGATAGAGAAGGTGGTAAATGAGGGGGAAAGGTGCCTTGAGTCAAAGAAGCCTTTGTCATTTTAAGGAGGGAAAACCTGCCAACCAGTTGAAATCTGCAGCAGGTGCTTGTCTTTAGGAACTGAGCACTTGGGAAGATTTTCTGTTAATGGTATAGCTGTGTCCTTTGTATCCTCAGAATGGGTTGATGGTTATAGGCTTAACGGTGGGGTGTTAAATTATGTGTGAAATTTTGTATGCTACTAAAATACCACAATAGCTTAGAGCATAGTTACATTATTAGTGCTAGAAAAACAAAGTAGTAGCTTAAGGCAGGAAATACAGAATGTTTTAACAACTTAGTACAATTTTCCATACTAGTGAAGTTTCTTTCCTTTTATGGAGAACTTGCCAATTTTAGCGTTTTTTTCTGTTTAGCATCTTCATTAATGGTCCAGATGTTAGGGCAGAATGTACTCTCAGCAAGCTTGCTCATGAGAGAAAATGATGAGGAGTGACTTATGTGCCAGAGGGTTACAGTGACATCCAGAGGGACTTCAAAAATCTGAATAAAAGGGCTGCCAAGAATCTTGGGAAGTTCAACAAGGGGAAGTGCAAAGTTCAGTGTGAAAGAACAACCCCATGCACTAGTATATGCCGTGGGCCACCCAGCTGGAAAGGAAGAGGACCTGGGAGTCCTAGTGGACACCAGACTTGAATGTGAGCCAGCAGTGGGTCCTTGCAGTGGAGAAAGAGAATGGCATCCTGGGGTGCATTAGATAAAGTATTACCAGGTGGGTGAGGGAGGTGACCATTCCCCTCTTATACCAATGAGGTCACACCTGGAATCCTGTGTCTGTTTTTGGGCTTCAGTATAGGAGAAATATGGACGTACTGGAGAGAGCCCAAGAGGCCCACCAAAGCTGCTGTGGAGTCTGCATCATTTCTCTAATGAGAAAAGGCTGGGAGAGCTGGGACTATTCAGCCTGGAGGAGGGTGAGGGGGGATCTTGATGAGTATAAATACCTGAAGGAAGTCTGCAGAGAGGGCTGAGTCAGGCTTCTTCTCAGTGGTGCCCAGTGCTAGGACTAGAGGCAATGGGCATGAAATGGAGCACAGGAGGTTCCTTCTGAAGTGAGAAAGCACTTTTTGAATACAAAAATGACTGAGTCCTCATGCACGTTGCCTAGGTAAGTTGTGGAGTCTCCATCCTCAGAGGTGCTCAGAAGCTGGCTGAATACAGTCCTGGGTGTTTGGCTGTAGGTGATGCTGCCTAAGTGGGATTGGACCCCTGATGACCTCCAGAGGTCCCTTCCAATCTGCCATTCTGTGATTTTGACAGAGATGATGTTAGTAATTGCTCCTTTTTAAAGCAGATGTAATCTTTGAAGCTCAGTTCTTTTTGTTTTGCTTATTACCATTCAAGGCTATTGAATAGACTTGAAAAAAATGAATTTTTTAAAGAAAGCAGTATGGGCAGTGGGGTGTCTGTTTTGTGTAGCCAAGCAAAGAGAGGTTGATACAGAGCATGTATTACAGACACCTGGAGTGTATACAGGGAACAAAACATGGAAGAATTTGATTAGATTTAAATCAGGTTGTGAGACTAAATGTAGAGATTATCAAAGAAGAAAGGATGTTTTGAAAACATGAAGCTGTTCATCTTTGAGGTGAGTTGTTGTTAAGTGTATGGTTTAGCTATCTAATGGCAATCAATAATTTGTAGTGGCATGATGCAAACAAGTTTTTAGAACAAGGAAGGGGAAGGGAAAACTCAAAATGGCTACAAAGCCCTGTCTTTTTAAGGCCTTATGTAGTTAAACCACAGAATGTATTACTGCTGAAATTAAGCGGAATTCATGAGGGTACAGCATATTTGCATGCCTTCAGGCCTCTCTGGATTCCTAGTGAATTACATTAGAATAGGAAAAAAATAATTTTCCTTTAAGCTCTAAGAAGATAGTCAAATATTGAAAATTTTATGCCTGTAGTGAGTTACAGGCTCCAGAAATACAGAGGCAAAGTCACTCCTAAAGTACAACATACTGTAATGTGATATTTCATTTCACCATTTTATGCTGTTCATTGTCAAGTGTGTTTAGGAGACTAGAGCTCACTTTTCTTTTTCTTGTTAATTCTAATTTTGGTATTGTTTTGCTCTGTCCATGTTCTATTAGCACATCTGAAACTTCATCTGACCAGTTATTCAGGAGTGCCTCTTCCTAGGTTAGGATCTGAAACAGTGGCAGATTGCACTGCTTCTAACAGTTTTACAGAATTAGAATGTACTTGTTTCAATCATCATGTTCCTGAAAGAACTGCAGAACTGTGTTTTTGCTATTCTGCTATTAATAGACTAATCTGTGAAACTTCGAGAAACCTGGCACTTAGATTTCACCAAATATGGCTCCTTAATGCTGAAATGTTCCAATGTTCTTAAAAGGTACGAATCAAAAAATCCATCCTAATTAGTGGAAGGTTTCATTCAAGATACTCGTATTTTAAAAATTATTTTAGAACTGATCTTAAATGTTGTGCATGGAAATCAGTTCTTTAAATTAAAAAAAACCAAACCCCTGGAAAAAATATGTTTAAAAAGTTGTAATTTCTGAGGAATACTGTCTTTTGGGTGAAGACATACTTGGTTTTAGGCCAGATCCTAACTGTCTATCGAAACAGCACTTGTCAGAAAACTGAAAATCAGAGATGTTCTTTGCCTCTTGGAGGAGAGTTTTCAGTGTTCAGCAAGATAAACAGAGCTGGAATAGGAGCAGCTTATTAATACAGCAGCATGCTGAAGACAAGCATGTTATGTGCACATGAGTAACAATTAATTTCTTCTTTTTTTTATTTGAATAAATGAATCAAGTGTGATGAAAAGCAGGGCTTATAGGGAACGTTTTCTGTACTTCCTGTATACATAATCTTTATGTGCTGTATATCTTACTTGGAAGTAGGCTGCCTTTTCCTGAAAATGTATTATTTCTCTGACAGTAACTGCCACAGATGGATTATCACATTTCTTAATGCATGACTTACTCAGCAAATACCTTAATGTGGAAAATAAAGTATCTTACAATCTCCATTCATCTGGCAAAATAGATAGCATTGTATCAAAATGTTGTATTTTCTTTATATTGCTAGCATTAAAAAATACATAAAGTTTTTTATACTTCCCATTTAGTTTTAAACAAAATGCCTCCACACTTCTTCTAGAATAGGGCAGTAGCTGGAAATTAAAAAAGACATGACATAAGTGTATTGCAGAAGAGAATTCAGTATTTGTTTCAGAATAGCTCTTAATACTGTGTCATTCTTTGGAAATCCAGATCTTCTTTCAGCGTTGCTCTTGGGAAGTAACTAACAAAAGTTCTCCTGTATTCCATCTAGCAAGTTCTTATCTAAGCTTTTTTGGGGAATAATGCTGCTTGTTTGCAAACCTACCTTATATGGCTGTTTAAGTGAGACAAACACGTGGTTGTGGAGCTGAAGAACATTGTTTTGCCAAGTGGACACCTGTACCTCATTAATTGCTGTTGACCAGCAATTTTTGCTCTCTACAACTTATGACTGTTTAAGTGTGCAAGTGTGCTGCCAGCTTTTTTTTTTCCTTTCCTTTCTTCTTTGAAAGTCAGTGCTTCTTTTTTTGTTTTTGTTTCAAAAACACTGCTACAGTGTTCTTGCTGAAGGTCTTTAGGCAGTTTAGAAAAGCTTATTAGTTGCTGCTTGAATATTCTGCTTTTTGATGAGAGAAATAGAAGTTAGGAACAGAATTATGAAATCGATCTAGTTATTTTAATAAGGAACAGAGAGTAGTGATTGCTAACATCTTCTGTTTTGAGAACTTGTTCTCAGGGTGTAGACTTTTTGTTGCTGATGTTTTAATAGAAGTTGGCCAAAGGGTAGAGTTTTCCAGGCTAAGTATCTACCTAGAATTACACTGGTTTTTGTAAATCTGTGCTGTAGCTGGTTTGATTTAGTGATGTAGAATTGGGCAGGGAGATCTTTGTAATTATTTGGTGCCTCATTGATTACAATGGAGACTTTGCAAACAAGAAAAATATTTTAAAATACTGTTTTATTTCAGAATGACAGTTCTGGGTTTACACAACGGGGTCCAATGTCGATACCATGCAAACAGCCACTGTATTAGTTTTATATCCAACTTAAAAAGTATCAGAGTAAAATGTGCACCTGCTTTGAGAAAAGGTACTTGCATTTGATGAAAGGAGTTTTGTGCACAAGACAGCAATGTGGATGAGGCCAGTTTTTGCTTTGGCCTTTGCACTAGGATGAATTATGCAAGATTGAGAGACAGGGTGGCCCCTCACATCCACCCCTAGAAAATCAGATGATCATGGAATTAGAGACTGTGGAGAAACATACATGGTCACAGCTCATTGCAGTCAGTCTTATCTAGCAGGTTTAGTATTATAGTGGTATTTTACAATATGTAGCACTTGTGCTGATACTAATGCAACAGAAAGATTGGTATTTCCCATCTTTAGTGTAAGTAGAAATTATAATAGGTGTTATTCAAAGATTTGAGTCAAAGATGTTTCTCAAAAAATACTTATGCACAGTAATACAGTATTGCTAATAAAGAGTTAACCTCTCATTTTCTTGGAGTTATTCAGTTAGAATGTGAAAGATGAGGACAAGTTAAGTATACACTGTCGCGTAAAACTACTGAATAGAGGTGACCTTGCTTGGGAAGAGTAAATAAAGAGATAAGGAAATAGTATTATAGATGTGGAAGTTTAAAAACAAGTAAGGAGAGACAAAACACTTTAGGTAAGGTCCTGCAAATGACCTTCTGTAGGTGACTGAAATACACACCCACAGAATCTGGAGCAAAACAATGAGGGGCAGCATGTGCACTGCAAACTGGCTCTGGATGGGATAGTGAAATGCAGTGACACAGACACCTGAACAGGAAAATGAGAGTGGAAGATTGTATTGCTCTCAGAAAACAGAAGTTAAGTCAGCTTGGTAGGGAATCATTATTTCTATTACAGTCAGAAAGACCTAAAGAAATAGGTCTGGTATCAGTAAAATACATTCTTTTTGAATGGAAATTTATTGTGGAAGATGTGGTATAACAGTGGTACAGCAGAGTACAATTTGAAGCTACTCATAACTTCCTAAATTGAAGAATGATTATTCTGAAAGTGAATTTAAACACTCCAAGAATTGTTATTTGAAGTTGCATTGAATTGAGTGGTCAGGAACTGGATCTGCCGTTGTAGGTGTTGGTCTAGAGCTCATTTGCTTTTGAAACGAGCTTTCATAAACTAAGGAAAAAATTCTTGATGGGATACTCAAATATCATGTGCTGGTTTTGGGTGGGGTGGAGTTAATTTTCTTCATAGTAGTTGACATTAGGCTGTGCTTTTGATTTGTGCTGAAAACAGTGCTGATAATACAGGGATGTGTTCATTATTGCTAAGCAGTGCTCACAGAGAGTCAGAGCCTTTTCTGCTCCTCACCCCACCGACCAGTGAGGGGCCTGGTGGTGCACAAGAAGTTGGAAAGGGACACAGCCAGGACAGCTGACCCCAACTGACCAAAGGGACATTCCATACTATATAGCATAATGCTTAATGATAAAACTGGAGGGAGAAGGAGGAAGGAGGTGGTGTTTGGAGTGATGGTATTTGTCTTCCCAAGTAACTTTTTCTGTGATGGAATCTGGCTTTCCTGAGATAGCTGAACACCTTCCTCTCTTCTGGGCATAGTGCTGCACCTCAGTGTTTTGTGTGGAGCCCAGAACTGGACACAGGATTCAAGGTGTGGCCTCACTGGTGCCTGAGTACAGGGGAGAAATCACAGCCCTGGTCCTGCTGGCCTCATTGCTGATACAGGCCAGGATTCCATTGGCCTTCTTGGCCACCTGGGCACACACTGGCTCATGTCCAGCCACTGTTGACCAGCACCCCCAAGTCCTTTCCCACTGGGCAGCTTTCCAGCCATTCTTTAAGTCTGTAATGTAGCCTGGGGTTGTTGTGACCCAAGGGCAGGACCTGGCTCTTGGCCTTCTTGTGCCTCATATGATGGGCTTTGGCCCATTAATCCTATCCATCCATCCTATCCGAATCCTTGTTTTGTTTTGCATGTGTGTGTGGCCTTTGTCTTCCATATTAAGCTGTCTATCTCAACCCACAAGCTTTCTCACTTCTAACTCCGCCAGTTCTCTCCCTGCTTCCACTGTGGAGGAATGAGCAAGTGGCTGTGTGGGGCTGAGTTGCCAGCTGGGGTTAAACCATGACACACTGGAAAACAGGCTGCTAGAGCAGCCTGGAGTCTCCATTCTTGGAGATGATCAGCCCCTGATCAGACAAGGCCTGAGAAACCTCTAGCTTTGAAACAAGCTGTGTTTTGTGCATTGGATAAGGACAGGTGACTTCCAAATCCTTGTTTAAACCTAAATTATTCTGTGAGTTTTAAATGCCTCCAAGTTAATAAAGCAAACTGAATCAAGTATATTTGGAAGAGAGTTTGGACTCAAAAATGCTAATAAGGGATATTAGAATTTATTTTGGGGAAGGGAAGAATTAATCTACAAAGAGAGGTGGCTGCATCAATGAGTTAGCTTCTTTCTCTGCAGTCCTGCCAGACCTATTGATGTATTCTTAACTCATAGAACATACAGAGTAATTTGTGTAAGTTCACCTTTTCCCCATGGTGTTCAGGGATGTGGTGAAGAGCATGCATGTAGTTTCTTACTGTAGCTCAGCTGACATACTGTATTTCATTGGTATTCTAATAACTTGATGATATGCCTAGATCTTTTGGAGACGTGTTTATCAAGACTAAGAAGTACTTGATGTGGTGCAGCATGAAAAATGACTGCTTAAGGTAGAGAAGGAGCTGTTAGAGGTGATTAGTAGAATTAGAAGAACTATTATCAAATAGCAATAATTGCAGTGGAGTTCACTAGGGATTGGTTATGACTTTAGTATTTCTACTAGTGTGGCATATTGTGCTATTTGATGTGAGGAAAATAGTCAGTACACAGGTAACTTTACAAGAATCTGCTCTGAGGAAGCTAGACTGCTGGGAGAGAAAGCAGTTGTCTGAAGTAGAGTGGGTGGCACAGCTGAAACTTCGTACAAAATGACGCACGAGGTTCTTGCCATCTGTAGTCTAAGAAAAACAGATAATATTGAGATAGGTGCACAGATGAAGTAGGAGTGGAATAGGGAGTTTGGCAAAATAATCTAGGAGGAGCTAAGTTCATCTCAGAAACGTGATGAGGCACTAATCACCAAACCAGGATAAAAACTCTTGTCAGTTAATTAAAGAAGTTGGCACAAGGATATTTTTGTGTAAATTAATTACATTAAAAGGTCTGCTCATCTTAATGTTAAAGGTTTTCAGTAAGATCATGGAAGAGAAGAATTTTACAAATTTAGAGGAGATGTCACCATTAATTTCTGTTACATAATGTAACACAACTTTTAGAAAGGAAGAAGCAGTCAGTTCTAGAATGCTTTTCTTGCAGTCTTGCAAACTCGATCACTAGCTCTGCATGATGTTGCAGAAGCAAGGGGAACAGGTTTGCTAAAATAAACATGGTCATAGAACCTGTATTAGCCTTAGAAATCTAATTATTTGAGCTGTTAATTCTGTGCCATGGTAATGAATTTTGCTGCTTAGTTGTACAAGAAATGAAGTTGTCTGTACCATAACTTGTTATTAGTTTTGCTGGTAATGTTTGTAATCTCTTCACAATTTAAAATACTGAAAACTATCAGGTGTCTTTAATCATATGTATTCTGAGGACAAAAGCATTTTCTTTGCTTAACTGACTGGTACTGTTACTTTGTAGTGTGTTGTGAGCACTGTATCTTGTTTTGTAACAGTAACAGTTTCATGAAGGGGGGGGGGAAACCCACGCTAGAGCTTCTGAACAAGTCTTCTGCTCCCTTTTTTTGCTCAGTTTCCATGTATATATATAATTAAAATGGGTTGTGACCCTCAGCAGACTTATTTTGTAAGCTGCTGTGTTTCTTAACATTTCTGCCACACTAGAATAAGACCCCAACAGGAAACCTTCACATTGTTTTTTGTTAGATTAATGAGTTAAATCAGTGCACTGAATAGCTTAACAAGTAGCAGAATTAGCACCAGGGATGGAATAAGATGGCTTAGCCAGGATTGGTGTTTGGGAGAAGGGAAGACTAAGAGTGGGAAAAGTGTAAATCAAGACTTACCTTGTTGCCAGTATTAGACTGTTGATGCATTCAACTGCAGTCAGTTAAACAGTCTGCTGTCTGTTTACTCAGTTTAATGTGATTTTAGTAGATATATATGGCCATGATAATTACCTCAGATTTTGTGACTATTTTACACTTCTGTACTGTTAGTTATGTAGATAATGAGGCCTAATTTTATAGACTGTCACTCACTTTTACCATCATAAAACAGTCTTCCTGAATTTTCTGATGGAGTCCAGTTTCTCATGTAAAGTATACAGAATTTTCCTGTGAACATCTGGGAGGAGGAGTTGCAAGCAGCAATGTGATGCACATCAAAGTGGTTTAGGTCTTTTAGTTTTGCTCTTAGGCTAATAATTGAAAATAACATAAAACATTATTGTATGTACAACTCACAACTGAAGTAAAATTGGATAGAATGCAAATAGTCTTTTAAGCAGTGAGGGAGATAGGATGGGAAGAAGGTGGAGTCCAGGCATGTAAGTCCATCAGTAGTAAAATTTTCTCTGTTTCTGCTGTGAGACTGTTTTGTGGGGGGGAGGGAGCTGTTTGTGTGTGGTTTTTAAATTTATTAAAGTAAGTGGGATCTGTTGTAATTGTAATGACAAAATCAGGTTTTCTAAAAATAAGTAAGAAAAAAATTACTGAACACAGGGGAGTTGTGGAAATGTCTTTAGTGAAATAAAAAGTATATAGCTACAGCTACTATTGAACAGCAGTGTAGGAAATGTACAAAAAGAATCAGAATTATCACTGAATCCCCACTTTATCATTGTTCCAGTGATATTTTACCTGCTTCACTTTATTTGCTTAAAAATCAAAATAACTATACCAAGTTTCTAATCATAATCCACAGTTATACATCATAATAGGACAACATCATACAGAGTTACATATCAGTATGGGACAACAATTCTAGTTTCTGTTCAAGCAATTAAACCTTTGAAGCAATCAATTTTTATTTCTGCTGTTAGTATTTGTGGATTTTTAGTGAATTGCCACTATTAGCGTCCTACCTGCAAATTTTAGAGAGGCAGATTAGTCTCAGCATGTGCCTGGAAGATTGCCAGAGCTCTGGTAGTGGTTTTCTTGTTTGATGTGATTGTCTGCACTTTTGACGCTTCATGTTGCGTCAGTGGACTTCTGCTTGAGCAAGTGGGGCCAGCTCCTAAAATTCTGACCATCTGTTGGAGAAGTCCCCTATCAGATATGTGTGTCTGAGTAAATACAGCAGTTCCAAGCTGATTTTCATGGCTGTCTTCAAAATTTCATTGCTTGAATATGGCGTAATGAAAAACTTCATGCTGGTACAGGTCAGTAATAAGCTCTCACTCAAAAGTACCATTTTTCTTCATTTGACAGGTGTGTCACTTTACTGAAGAACTAGTAAAGCATTTAAAACTTGCCAGTCTGGAAAAGCTAACAGTTTGGGACTACTGCATCATTTTGAATGAAAGACTTGTGTTCCATTGCTTAGAGAAGACTCAACACAAACACCCCCCCTTTATGAAGTAAATAATCATGTACAGGAAACATCAGGAATTCTAGAGATAGAAATTGAAAGAGGGGACATTTAGGTTAGGCGTTGGGAAGACATTCCTTACTTTGAAAGTGGCAAGACAGGTTACCAACAGACACACAAGACACCCACAACAGGGGTTGGCATGGAGGTTGGGACTAGATGATCTTTAATGTCTCTTCATGTGCGTTAACATTCTGTGATTATGTTCTATGTGTCCATCCACAGAAGTTTAAGAATGGTACAGCCATTTTCATGGGGATGGAAGTTGGTTAATAAAAGGCCAACTTCCTTAAATAAGAGTATGCACAGATAGAAGTTTGCTCCAGATATGTCTGTAGAACAGGCAAACTATTAATCAAACCTGGGATTTTGGAATGTGTGGGCATTAGCTTTGTACGTTGGATTAATTTCTCACTGTCTTCTGCCAATACAGCCAGCAGCCAGCTTCGGGTGTAGCCTACTCCCATCCAACCACAGTTGCCAGCTACACTGTCCACCAGGCCCCGGTGGCGGCACACACGGTCACTGCAGCCTACGCCCCCGCCGCAGCCACGGTGGCGGTGGCCAGGCCTGCCCCGGTGGCCGTGGCTGCTGCTGCCACAGCTGCTGCCTACGGCGGCTATCCCACGGCACACACAGCTACAGACTACGGCTACACGCAGCGGCAGCAAGAAGCTCCACCACCACCACCTCCTGTCACCACGCAGAATTACCAGGTAGGTTCCTGCCATGTGATTTTTTTTTAAAGAGAGGAGGAAGCCTGTTTGGAAAAGAACATGTGATTTTGTGCAACTGCTGCTGTAAAGAAAAGCTCTGTCTTCCGTTAGCTTAGATCTTGGCTTGGTGTGCAGTAATCTAGGCCATGGGGCTGAAAAGACTGTTCCAGTAAAAATTTTCAGTAGAGGTAGAAATAATTCCTTTGTAAAATTCCTGGGTGCCACTGGGGTCTAGTACCAAGCCTGTGAGGACAGAAGATTGCCCTAGGAGATAAACTACACTGTAGTAGTTTTTGTTTGTCGTCTTCTGAGATCCCTGCCTAACCATCTGTGGATACAGGCTCTTTTGCTCTCTTTCATCTTGAAATGCTATGTTTCTTGCAATAATTTTTCAACTTTTTAATTCTGAACTTATCAGGGCATTATCTAGATTCTAATTAGCATTTTGGTTTGTTTAAAAGGACTATATTGTTGCTTCATGTTCTCAATTCTTTTGTACAGCCGCAGTAATTTGTTATATATGAGGTCAGTTATTAGATACATTTGGAAAAAAAGAGAGTCCCCTAAAATAATAAAATAATTCCTGTTTACACAGGTTGGACAAAAAAAGATTTTGTTTTTGTATTTCTTAGAATTAAAAAGAATTTTAATACATTAGTGTATTTCAGCTCTTGTAGTGCATGCCTTGTTCCCCCTCAGTTGGTCAACTCTTTGTGCTTTATCATAAACTTGGTGAGGATGAGAGAATGTATGTACATGCATGTAGTGGCTTCCAGGTCATCCCCTTCTAAGCTTATTAGGGATCTACTGAGTTGTAGAGGTATCAAATGAGCTACTTGTCTTGCCTTTGAGGACTAGTTATGGTCCCCTAATGGACTCGTTGATACACCAAAAAGTAAAGAAGGCTTTAAAAGTACCATTTTCATACTCTAAAAAATATAACCAAGAAAAATGTTGTTAATGATGAGATTTTTAAAGCCAGTGCAGGCTCTTGTTTCTACCCCTGAGAATTTATAGGAACTTGTAGAAGTTCATGTTTTGTAGAGATCTGTGGTGGGTTTTTTCTTAATATTTTACAGAAATAGAATCTGATACAGTCATTAAAAACTGTTGAGAGTAGAGGCTTTTGAAAAACAATTTGGTAGAGAAAGGGATTAATAGCATGAGGATAATTCCAGTATTGAGTCTGTAAAAGGCAGTTAGGGCTGTTTCAGGACTGAAGTATCTTTATCAGTATGAAAGTAAATTTTATTTTTCTAAAGCATTTATTTGTATATACTGTACGTGTAGATGGGGAGTTTTTATTCTACTTGAGTAGGCCAGAAGACAATATGTTGTTAATTTGACTCTGCTGATCATTTCTGTTACTCTAGCTATATACCTACAGGTGGTTTCTCTGTTTTGAATCCTTAGGATTCCTACTCTTACGTTCGATCCACCGCCCCAGCTGTGGCGTACGACAGCAAACAATATTACCAGCAGCCAACCGCGACCGCGGCGGCCGTGGCTGCTGCTGCCCAGCCACAGCCCTCAGTGGCTGAGTCCTACTACCAGACAGGTGGGTGGCATGATTCAAGCTGCTCTTGTTGCTCACAGTCTTGTCAATTACTTTAAGCCTTAAAAATAGTTGTTTGACTGCTCCACATTATCTTCTTTTTTTTGTTTTAAGTTTTGTCGTGTAATCTCTGTCACTGTGTGGAAAGTTTTTCTGTGCATAGAACTTCAACACTTGTGACATTGCCATAAGTAGCTGCCTCTGAGGTTTGGACTGCTACTAAATACACTCAAAACATACTTCTAGGTGAAGTTTTTACTGATTTGTCTAGAAACCTTGCTGAAGTAGTTGAGATAATCAGTGTTGTGTTCAGATGATAACTCAGTTAGAAATACTCTTTTGATTCTCTGGGTACTTCATGTATATAATTCTCTAATTATTCATATCATGATTGCTACAAAGCATGAATCCTGCTTAGTTTTTTTTTACATAGAATTAAGAGGAAAGTTTAGGTGTACTTTGGTTTGGAGTATTCTAGTAAAACTGTTGGATAAGAAGATTGTTTAAAACCACGTTAAATCATAATAGCACAGTTAAAAACAAATAAATAAATTTAAGTCTTACTACTGTGAGCTGTGACTTGATTGAGATACATGGTATGCAATGCATAGCCATGACAGCAAAGCAACCCAATGCACAACACTAAAAAGCAAAATAAATGAAACAAAACTCCCAAAACAAACCCCCACTTCTTACACATTTGTTCGCAAGCATGTTGTTAATTTTCCCTTAGTATGATTTGCATTTCACTCAGCTAAAACATGTCAATATTTCTACACTTGTGTTTTCTATCCTCATTAGCTCCGAAAGCAGGATATAGCCAAGGGGCAACTCAGTACACCCAAGCCCAGCAAACACGGCAAGTGACAGCTATAAAACCTGCAACCCCAAGTCCAGCAACAACGACATTTTCCATATATCCGGTGTCCTCGACTGTGCAGCCAGTGGCAGCTGCAGCCACTGTTGTTCCATCCTATACTCAGAGTGCGACGTACAGCACAACAGCAGTAACTTACTCTGGTAAGAATTTTGCATGTCTTCTTGCTGGGATCTTTGAAGTTGCTGCAGAAGAGGCTTTCTACACTCAGAAGTTCAGCGGTTCATGCTCAATTACATTGTAGTCTGCTGAGAGGTATCAACCAGTTCAATCATTACAATGGCAGAATGCTTTGTTATATCTTTAAAAGAGTTTTGATGTCTTACGTACCTATTTTTTAGATGTGAGAATATACAAAATGCTGGCATTACTTTCTGAGCAGTGATTTATTGTAAGGTGAGAAGGAAAAAACAGGGAATATGAGGAAATGCATCCACATAGATGTTACTCCCAGGAAATGGGAAGGATGCATGCAGTTACAGAGACAGAGAAGAACAGTTCAGTATAAATCTTTTAAGTTTGGGTTGTCCTGACCCAAAACGGAATGAAAAATGTGTGCTGGGAAGACTTTTGTTCTACCTAGGAATCCAAAACATAGTTAAAGATGAAAATATGGTAACTTCATTGCCATAGATGGTAATTAACTGGCATGTTGTAGCTATCCTGAACTTTTTGTTTTCTTTTGTTTCCTGCTTAAAAAGGGACTTTAATATTTCCTTGAGACAGAGCCTAGTTTGCTTGATTTATTCAACTAGAAATCAAGGACTGTGTAGCAAGGTTTTAGTGAGTGAAGCATCTTCTCTGTACCAAAACAACTTAAATCACTGAAATAGGATGTAATACCACTAGATGTTCTGCCTTTTATCTTCATTTTTACCCCTTCCTCTCCGTATTATCAGACCTTGCCATTTGGAAATGTGAACAGCAAATCTGGTTCTGGAAGATTGCTTACTCATGTGCCCTTTGCTAAATCTTTCACTAAAATTCTTGTTCCATCATACCCAATCTTACCAGATGTACCAGGAAATTTCATGTGTTCTCTAGGGATGCTTTGATATAATCTAACATAACTGTGTGTCTGCAAAGATGTGTCTAGAATTGAATATATTCCAACACAATTGTTGGCTGTATATTTGTCTACTGTGAAACATGAAGCTAAATTCAAGACTGCCTGACAAGATCTCAGTGAATTACTTACATCTTGCCTTTCCCCTCAACTGTTATGCAACATGAGTTGAATTAGTGTATTATGTAATTGATACATTATATATGGTGATGTAACATTTGTTTTTATTTTAATTTTTCAGGTACCTCCTATTCTGGCTATGAAGCTGCAGTGTATTCAGCTGCATCGTCCTATTACCAACAGCAGCAGCAGCAGCAACAGAAACAGGCAGCAGCAGCAGCTGCTGCTGCGGCTGCAACAGCTGCTTGGACAGGGACCACCTTTACTAAAAAGGCACCATTCCAAAATAAGCAACTGAAACCAAAACAGCCTCCCAAACCACCCCAGATCCACTACTGTGACGTTTGCAAGATCAGCTGTGCTGGACCACAGGTATCTGTACTATGTATTATTCTATGTGCTTTATTCTACTATACTTTATTCATTTCTTCAGCTAAAAAACCTTACCATTTTAAGAGTCAAAGAATTGCAGAATGACCTGGGTTGGAAGGGACCTTGAAGATCATCTGGTTCCAAGCTCTGTGCTATGGGCAGGGACACCTTCACCAGAGCAGGTTGCTCAGAGCCCCATCCAGCCTGGCCTTGAGCACTTCTAAGGATGGGGCACCCACAGCTTTTTTGGGCAGCTGTGCCAGTGCATCATCATCCTCACCGTAAAGAATTTCTTCTTAATACCTAAACCTACTTTCTATCAGTTTGAAGCCATTGCCTCTTGTCCTGTCACTCCATCTTTAAGAAGTCTCTCTCCATCTTTCTTATAAACTTCCTTTAAGTACTGGAAGGTCCCAGTTAGAAGACCCCAAAGCCTTTTCCAGGCTGAACAAACCAAATTGTCTTAGCCTTTCCTCATAGGAGGGGTGCTTCATCCCTCTAATCAAGAGTATTTGTTAATTTTTAGACCTTATTCTATACTTCTACTAAAGAAATAATGAAATAAAAATGTGTACTATTACAGAAAGAGTTCAGGTTGGAAGACATAAAGATACACCCCCTGAGCTTGTACAGAGGAGCTTCACCTGACTTCAGAGTTATTTGAAACTTTGAACATCATTTGTTTCTTTTGCCTAGGAAACTTCTTAGAAAATAGAAAATTCCACTGTTTTGAAAGCTGTGGAATTACACAAGTTTTCCAAATGGGAAACCTGAAAATTTATTCTTCATTATATTCCGGTTTCCCAGTTTAGTGTCACAGTGGGTAAAAGTGCCTAGAAAGTAGATACAAACTCATGCAGAATGTTTATGTCTGAGTCTGGCTAAGCAGTTCTTTTACTTTAGGTAAACTTGTCATTATTTCCGTACCTTGTCTGCTCTAGATCGCCAACACCAACTTCTGCATTTTGTTTTCAGTACAGCTTTATTTATGCACTACCTTCTTTTAAATACATTTTTCTGTTTATCTGGATGCACTTAAAGTTTGAGGGAAGCTGAAAATCAAGAATAATTGAATGAAATGCAGGAAACTGCATTTTCTCATCCTATCAAGTTTTCAGTGGTGATATCTGTTGACCACTACTTGATTGGGAAGTTGAGAAGTTAGAGAAGAAAAACCTGTGTTGTTTTACCTAAGTGTGGGATCCTGATGCTGGAGAAGAAAATGTTTTGGTCTTAGAAGTGGCCTGTTAATGCATGCCATACTGCAGAAATGTTCCGTGTAGGAGGTGCTTCTTAGGTAAAATGTGTGTTTTCTGCCATTTTCTGTGTTACATGTATTCACAGGAATGATGAACCAGCAGTACAAAGACAGCTTACTGTGTATTTTGTTTGTTTAAACAGACTTACAAAGAACACTTAGAAGGCCAGAAACACAAAAAGAAAGAAGCAGCATTAAAAGCTTCCCAGAACACCACCAACAACAGTACTTCTGCTCGTGGAACTCAGAATCAGTTGCGCTGTGAGCTCTGTGATGTGTCTTGTACCGGGGCAGATGCTTATGCTGCCCATATCCGTGGAGCCAAGCATCAGAAAGTAAGAGGTTTCTGTTCTTACCATGCAAGTCAGTATATACATTTTTTTCTCATTTTAAGGAAGGAGAAAACATGTAGAAACAGTGTAATTTAAATTATTTTATTTAAAAATTTTAGTTCTTCTTTTCCTTTCAGACTTGTCTTTAGATTCACTATTAGAATGGCATTGTTGAAAGAAAGGGGGGAAAATATTGCGATGGCATCAATGAAAAGAGGATGTATTGGGTTATCATCCAAATCATAGGAAGGAGGTGTGGAGTGAGATGAGGGAAAGGTACCATTGAGGAGATGTGATGCTATGGTTGTGCCCCCTAACTTTTCTGAAGACCTTTCCTGAGATTCATCTTACTTGTCTTGCTGGGACAGTAAATCTTTCAGTGCACTTTGAAACACTGTAAGCTGAGATAGTGCAAAGAACAGGAGTGTTAGGAATCATTCTTTGATAGTACTTGCAAAGAAAACTGTCCTCTGGAAGCAAGGAACAATCTCCTGTAGTAGACTTTATAATGAGAATGTTTAGAAGGCTTTTGGTACACATATTTTTCTTATTGTTTGGGTGTTCTTTTGTGGGCATCCTGGAATAAAAATTATGGGATGCACTCTGAAATGCTGTGATCTGTGTTTTAAACTTGGGCATACAACAGTAAGCGCAATGAAAGGTAGAATATGTGTTTAGAAATTACATATTTCCCTCATAACTCTGGAAAGATTAATGTCACTGACAAATAAAGTATTAATACTTTGCTTTTATAGCTCTTTACATTTCAGGACACAGGCATCAGTAACATTGCTCCTACTAAAATAAATAAATCTCATATCATGTTTAAAATAATCTTCTCCAAGAGCAAAAATCAAAATTTAGAGAGACTTTTTACTTTAGTAAACCAAGCAATTACTTTCTTGGGTTGTGCTCAATAATTCTGTAGGTATATGGAGTATAGTATATATTATCCTTTTATATTTGGATATAATTTTCTCTTTCTGATAGTCAAACCATTGCTGGGTTTTGGTCCTTACCAGTGTGGAAATGGTATCTCAAAGGACTCCATTGCTGTGGTAACTAAAGAACTGTGTGCACTCTACTGGAAAAATGTAATTTTGAACAGTTGCTTGAGTTTAAATTGATACTATTGTGTGACATTAATATGTCAATATTCTGTTAAGGAGCATAAAAAATAAGAACAAAAGCCTAAGAAATTAATTTGGACAGTTATGTGCATATTATGATTGTGTACATGTTCACGTTTAAGGCATGTCTCGCAGGTTTGTATTTTTTTTACTTCTGTTTCCAACACTGTCTTTAGTTTTGATCTTGCATGGTTTTTTTTTGTATGGATTACTTGCATTACTTTTTCAGATGGTGGTCAGCACACACCAAAAAGAAGTTCTATTTAGAGAGACATGTTATAGGAAGGTCTGTGCTTATTAATTTCTAAGAATAAACATGTACCTCTTTACTTCCTACAAGATACTAAAGAGCTCTGAAATACCTCTTCAATCCTACTTAACTATTTCTAAACATTAGAAAAAAAGCAAAAAAAAAGGAAGACATTTGCCTAAGGAGTCTCTTCAGCTGGGCTAAATAAAGTGTGAAGTCTTTCAATATGAAGACTCTTCAAATGTAGCAATCAAAAGACACGGTGTTGCCAAATCTGAAGTAAATGAGTCTTAGTTACAAATACCGTTTGGAACCAAAACAGTTCAATGTGTTGCCCTTTCCAGGGAGATTAAAAAGTGATGAGGCAACAAAACAGACACATTGAAACACTAGGAACAAAATGTATTCTTGAACTTATCCAGAGTTGTAAGATTGTTGTGTTTCTGTTCTTATCTGAACAGCTGTGGGAGTAAGTGCCTGGATTTCTAATACAAGTAAGCAATGTGCGATCACAAGTACCTATTTCCTTGTTGTAGATGACAAGAGCTTTTACACATCCATCTTTTTTGATTTCCCAAGACCACTTTTTATAAAAAAAACAAGCTAACTTTTTTTTTTATATTGATATTTTTGCTTGTGATACATTATTTTTACAGCTTTTTCAGGGGAGATCATGTTACGAATTTCTCTTCCTTTTACAGGTAGTAAAGTTGCATACAAAACTTGGCAAACCTATTCCTTCAACTGAACCAAATGTGGTTACTCAAGCTACTTCCTCAACATCCACATCTGCTTCCAAACCAACTGCCTCTGCTTCAAATATAGCAACTAGCAGCAGTACGGTGAACTCCTCCGTTGCCTCCTCCGCAGTGAAAATTCTTACTCCCACGGCAAACACACCACTTAACACTGCCTCCAACAACAAAACATCTTCAACCGCTGCTAATATAGCTGTAAAGAAAATATCTACACCGAAAATAAACTTTGTTGGCAAGTACAGAAGTCAGTCTTTATTTTGAAACCTAACCTATTCTGTGAATTTTTCTTAAGAACTAGTGCAGCAGACACAAATGCATTTAGGTAACTCCATGCATGAGTTACTCCGCTGTGTTTAAGGAATTACTGATAAGTGAGAATGTCTATAATAGTTTTGTTTCAAAATTAATGGTGTTTTCTGTCCAGTTGTCTCCACATGGCCCCTCTTGATTACTTTGCCCATCTTCATAAGAAGCCTCCCACCTTTGGTTTCTTATGTAGTAGCTGCTGGAGTATTGCAGTTTATAGTCCTAATTTCAGTTCACAGTCTGGGCTGTTAATGAGCCTGCAGTAGATTGGCAGTTTGTGATGGGCAACTAAAACATCCTTTTTCAGTGGAAAACTAACCATGTAAACTTTGATGTGAACATAACAGAGGTGGGAAGTAGCTGTTCCATAATAAGGTATCCTGCTCTTCAAGGAGAGACCTATACAATTGCAGCACTAGGGGTATACTGCCTTTAGTAGTACAAACATTATAAAGTTTTGAAGTACTTTTTCTTTGATAAATTTACAAAATAAAAAAAAAGAGATTATTAAAATACATTTTCTAAGTTGTTCCCCATTCAGTCCTGTCCCTTGAAAAAGCAGGAAAACGAATAACAAAAGTGGTGATTTTATAAAGCAGAAGTTTTTCCTATTAGAATAAACAACTTCAGTGTTTAAATAACCTGAACGTTGTTAAATTTACTATTAAAATATTTAATTGTATTGAAAATATATTTAAGTTTTGGTTGATTTTAAAATCCGATAGATTTTAAAAGACCTATAATTCTTTGCCCAGATCATAGATATTTGCAAATAAAATCTTCAGTTTACATATTATGTTTAATCACATTCTCATTTTATGAAGGGTAATAATTTAACTTTTTTTGATTTCTAGGTGGTAATAAGCTTCAGACAACAGGAAGTAAAATGGAAGAAATGAAATCAGCTGAAAGTGTTAAAACACCTCCTGCTGCTACAGTGCAAACACAGGAAGTAAAACCTGACACAGCAGCTGAACCAGTGACTCCCACAACTCTTGCTGCCTTGCAAAGCGATGTCCAACCAGTGGGCCATGACTATGTGGAGGAGGTATGAATATGAAAATATGTATTATTTTTTAACTGTTGTAGTGAAACATAGTGATTGAGGTTGGCAGGGACTTCTTTAGGTCATCTGGTTCAGTCACCCTGCTTAAGAAGGGTGACTGAATAGCATGCAGCCAGTCACCCAGGACCATGTCCAGATGTTTTTTGAGACTGTCAAAGGATGGAGACTCCATAACTTCCCTGAGCAGTTGTGCGAGAGTGCAGTCAGTCACAATAAAACAGTGTTCTGATGTTCAGCTGTTTTTCACTTGGTGCTAATTGTCTCTGGTCCTGGCACTGGGCACCATTGAAAAAAGTCTGGCTCTGTCCTCTTTGCACCCTTCCTCCAGGTATTTATATGCACTGATATGATCCCCTTCAGCCTCCTCTTCCCTAGGTGAGACAATTGAGGTCCCTCTGGATGTCAGTGCAACCCTTTGGCATATCAGCCACTCCTCTTAGTTTTGTGTCATCAGCAAACTAGCTGAGGATACATTCTCCCCCATCATCCAGAGCATTACTGAAGATGTTACAGGACTGTATTGATCCTGGGGCTGCATTGCTGCTCCTGGCCTCCAACTGGGCTTCATTCTTCTGATCACCACCCATGGCCTGGCTGTTCAGACAGCTTTCAGTCCACCTCGCTGTATACTTATCCAGCCTATACTGGCACTTGTGTAGGAGGATATTGTGGTGAGACTATGTCCAAGGTAAGTCCACAGGGACAGTCTTGACTGCTCTGCCTTCATCTGCCAGGCCTTCACCTTGGTGAAGTCATGCTGACTGCTCCTGATGGTTTTCTTGCCCTCATTGTACCTGGAAATGGTTTCCAGGATTAGCTGCTCCATTGCCTTCCCAGAGATCGAGATGAGGTTGACTGTCTTTCCCTGGGTTCTCCTTGAAGATAAGAGTAAAAATGGATTGAACCTGCAAAAGCTTGTGCATATGTTTACGTTTTTGTGTTGTGCATATTTCTTTTTTGCTTCATGTGCTTGGTATGAGATAGGTGGATCAACTCTGATGTAAATTTTGCATGACACAGGTATGTGATTTATTAGCTCACTATGTTCAGGTTTGAATTTATGGCTGTGCACTCTTTGGAATGGAAGGGCCTTGTTCCCTGCCCATTACCAAGCATAACGGTGTGTCTGTCAGAAATGAAGGTTCAACTTTTCTACTTTGCCTTCTTTCAGTTATTGTGTGAACTTCTTAACGTGTTTTGTGACAGGTAGACATTATCCAGTGGCACTGGATAATTAGATTAATGGATAATTAAATTTTATATCAGCCTTATGAAATAAAAATGTGTTATAACTTTATTTTCCAGGTAAGGAATGATGAAGGAAAGGTGATCCGCTTTCACTGTAAACTCTGTGAATGCAGTTTTAATGATCCTAATGCCAAGGAGATGCATTTGAAAGGGCGGCGGCACAGACTTCAGTACAAGGTAAAAATGCTAATGCTTCTCTCTGAAAATCAACCACATATCAGCTAACTGGTCTGGTCACCTGTTCTTAGGTTTAAAGACTAGACAAAAGTAGGCACTCTGAGTAAACAGCATGTAAAAAAAGAGAAATATATTTCATAGGCAGTATAGTCTTTGAAGAATAATGTAAACTATGAAATTATATTTTGGTTGAGGCTTTTTAAAATGTTTTGAATGTCGCTTGTAGTCCAAGCGATGCAAGCAACAGTAGGTTCTTTATGTTACTTACCATGAAGTTTAAAGAGTATAAAGTAGTATTGCTTAGTGGTTTTGGTAGGATAAACAACACACACTCTTTGTGTTGCAGACTTTTTAATGATAAGTGCATTTGTGCAGTTCTAAAACTGCATTTTACGCCTTTTGATTTTATTGTAGATGAGTAGTGTGTGTTAATCATGTCAGAACTACTCCAGAACCTTGAGATGAGGACAGGAAAGTAGCATTTAATTCATTACTTTTCTGATCTAGAAAAAAGTAAACCCAGACTTACAAGTAGAAGTAAAGCCCAGTATTCGAGCAAGAAAAATTCAAGAAGAGAAGATGAGGAAACAGATGCAGAAAGAAGAATACTGGAGAAGGCGAGAAGAGGAGGAACGCTGGAGGATGGAAATGAGGTAATGCATTATGTTTCATGAATGAATGTGACAACCTGCTGTCAGATTGTCTGAAGCTAAACTCCATAGTTACTTATTTTAAATACTTTTGGGAACTCTGTATTGTCTTGTTTTAAATTGTCATTCTCTCACTGGGATTTTTGTTTGCTACTGTTCAATCCTTCTGAGTAATGCAGAGTTAGTAGAATTACTTTGCAATAAATGCAGACATACTTTTACAACAATAATTCATGTTGTTACTGTCTCTTCATTGGTATTTGCTTATGACTGCTAGAAGTTGTTGAGGACAGAGAAGGATCTGTTTAGGGCAGTGTCAAGTATTAACTGCTGTTTAAAGAGAACGCTTTTTTTGATGCACTTCAGGCGATATGAGGAGGACATGTACTGGAGGAGAATGGAGGAAGAGCAGCATCACTGGGATGACCGTCGCAGAATACCAGATGGAGGATATCCTCATGGCCCTCCAGGACCACTAGGTCTGCTGGGAGTTAGACCTGGAATGCCTCCTCAACCCCAAGGACCAGCTGTGAGTTTCTTAACTTGACAAAAAAATTAAACCATTCTTACCAGGAGACACAGTTAAGAAATATAAAATTACTTAGTGCTATTGCACTTGTCTCTGGTGTTTCCTAATAAAGGATTTGGAAAAGAGAAGAAGAAATTATATGCTAATGAAATAGTGTAGGTGTACTAGTCCTCAAAAATAAGTCCAAAGAAGTGACAAGAAGATGCTTTAAATACTGCTTCTTATGAAACACAAGTCATACTGGGTTTTTCAATTTTTTATTTTATTTGATTGCATTATACAACATTATTTACCTAATTGTGGACAAATGTATGGATAACAAGTGTCTGGGTCATCAATCTTGAAGAATAGTGCTTAGTGGTGCATCATACTCTAGCAATGTGGAGTGTAGTACTAGTTGGGTTGATTCTGGCATTAGACTGATAAACACCTTATCAGGGATTTGAAAGGTGAGGGAGTGCACACTGCTGAGGTTTGCAGCTGGCATGAACCTGAATCATGTTGGGATGGGGAGAGTAGCTGATACCTTTTGATGGCAAGGCCACTATCCAGAGGCACCTAGGTGGGCTGTAGGAGTGTAACATTATGGAATTCTGCAAGTACAAATGCCTAATGCTGCACTCAGAAGGGAAGAACCCCTTGCATTGGTAGAGGCTGAGTAGCAGCTGTGCTGAAGGGGATCTGGGGGTCCTGGCAAACAGCAGTCGGGGCATGTGTCAGCAGCGTGCCCTGGCAGCAGGGCCAGCAGCTACCTGGGTTCTAACAGGACCACAGTCAGTAGATTAAGGGAAGTGATTAGTTTTCATTAGACTCTAACTTCAACACTACAAATACTACAATACTAAAATTAATTTTGGGCTTTTCAGTAGAAGATACATAAAGCATAACAGGCTCAGTGTGGAGCTACAAAGATGTTCAGGGGTCTGGACCACTTGCCCTGTGAGGAGAGACTGGGGCATCTGGGTTTGTTCAGCCTGAAGAGAGAGCTTCAGTGGGACAGAATAGCCTTCTAATAGCTGTGCTTTGTGAAGGATATGGAGCCAGGCTTTTTATGGTCATGAAGGGTGAGATATATCCAGCTTAAGCAAACACAAAGGAAATTTAGACTGAATACAGGAAATCGTCTTTTTTTTGTACAGGTGTTGTGCAGCCACCATCTTTGAAGGTTTGCAAAAACTGACAGGCTAAAGCCCTCAGCAGCATAATGTGGTCTTACAGCTGACCATGTTTTGAACAGGAGATTGGACTACATGACCTTCTGGGGTCATGTTGCACAATCCTTTACAATCCTGTGATTGTACAAAAGTAATCATGAATACTTTACTTTGTAGAAATATCCAAGTATTTCCCAGTTGATTGAAAGGCAAGAGATATTAGTGTTGAGGAGTACCTCTGATCTTGGGATTTGGCCTTAGTTTAATTTTTATACACTTCATGTCTTTTCAGACATGATTGATTGTGACAGTGTAGGCTGTTGAGGAAACTTCATGTTTTGTTATATTTTAGAGATGTGGGGTTTGAATATTCTGTTCCTTAGCCACATGTTTGGGTTTTGGTCATTTTGTCTCATTTGTGAACTTGGAAGTGCACCCAGGTTTCAGAAGAACACTTTTTTGTCTGTTCAGCCTCTGCGCCGCCCTGACTCCTCTGACGACCGCTACGTGATGACCAAGCATGCTGCTATATATCCAACTGAGGAGGAACTTCAGGCAGTACAAAAAATTGTTTCTATTACTGAGCGTGCTTTGAAGCTGGTTTCTGACAGCATGACTGATCATGAAAAAAGCAAGAACAAAGAGGGAGATGATAAAAAGGATGGCAGTAAAGACAGGTATTTTTTAAATTACTTTTTAAGAATTTTATTGGTTTTCCTTACCCTGTTATCTCTGCTTCTAGGATCTCATCTCTTTGGGCTTTTATACAGTATTATGAAGTCTCAAAGATGTGGAGTACTATTTTATTTTACTTTTCTATCTTCAGGATTATTTTAATGATTTTTACATTATTATTTTAAATGCAACTTTTAACTACAATTCACAGAGCTCTGAAAGGCGTTCTACGGGTGGGCGTTTTGGCTAAAGGTTTGCTGCTCCGTGGAGACCGAAATGTCAATCTTGTTTTGTTGTGTGCTGAGAAGCCCTCCAAGACGTTACTCAGTCGTATTGCTGAAAGCCTCCCTAAGCAACTTGCAGTAAGTAGAATTTATATTTTTGGATTTGAATTTTTGTAAAAGTACTGTCAAAATCTGTCCTCAAGTTAAATGTCTGCAGTACTCAACTGTGCTGCTACATGGCATAGCTCAGGTTCAGTTTCTTTCCGTTTTCTGAGTGTTTTCATCTGAATTCAGAGACTGCTGCATGTTCTTCTTCCTCTATATTGTGTCCATACAAGCATGTGCTCTAGCAGTGTAGTATCAATCACCATTTAACAGATTTATTTGGGAAATAGAAATAAGCATAAGCAAGACCATTAATCAATTACCAGTAGCAATAGAGGTAATTACATGTTACAGCATGCCTGTTGCCTCAAGGTCAAAGTTCTCCATTAAGGCCAGTCTTTTATACTTACATCTTGTTTCCTTATTGTATGTGTCAGTGTTTCATAGTTCAAAATTAGCCAGCTAAATCTAGTCTGGGGTTTTTTAGAATTTGGACCTATGAAAAAGTAAACATGCAGTCTTAGACCATTCAGTGAAATATAAACCCTTTGTAGTATTACCACAAGAAAGTGTAAAGTGTCTGCTCTCTGCTGAACAAAGCCTGTCACTGTAGAGTGCTTGTCACAGCATTAGTATTTCAATGCAATCCAGTAAAATGCTTGACAGAATCACTGGCATGATCAGATTAATGAAAAAATAGTCTCAAGTTTGCTCTTGTTTGAAGTAACAGAAGTAAATTTAACAAATGGACATCTTGGTCTTTCTTTGTGGAAATATTCACCATGTATGTAGAAGAAGGTCACAGAGGTGCCTACAGTTTTCTTTTGGGGCTATTTAGAATTATTAAATAAAGTTGCAAAAAGCAATTCAAAATAAACAATTTATTAGTTAATCTTACATTTTTTCCCTGGTGCTTATCTTGCCCTTATTTCCTAGCATGTTGTGGCACCAAAGCACAGGAGCAATACCCATTTGTAACTGTGAGCTTAAAAAATATGCATCTTTGCTTTTCAAAGACTTCTGTGTTCCAGTGAGAAACACCCTGCTGACATTTTAATTAGCTCTGAGGCTTTTCTTTATTTCTAACACCATCAAGATTCTTGTTATGTAATTTGTATTAATTTCCTTTCTGGACAGTTTTTTTTATTCTAACTGCTTGGTTATGTATTTTCATTAATAATTTGGACACAATATAAACGTCCACATATGTTTATACTGTGTAGTGTGGTTCTATGACTACACAGGTATGTGTTTCATATAATTATATTGTGTTTCTATCTTTCTGTTGAAAAGAATACTATGTTGGAATCCTTTTGCTTCTTGATACTTTTAATGGCCACATGCTAATAGAAATTTCTGTTTCTCGATATTTAGGTAATAAGTCCAGAGAAATACGATATCAAGTGTGCAGTCCCAGAAGCAGCAATAATTTTAAATTCGTGTGTGGAACCCAAAATGCAAGTTACAATCACACTGACATCTCCAGTCATTCGGGAAGAGAACATGAGGGATGGAGGTTGGGAAGTTGTTAAAGATGTTATATATTTCTCACCTGTTTTTTTTATGTTTATCTATTCTGCTTAAGATGGCACTAAGGTCCTGGAAGGCAACATGCTGGCACACATATTTGATCAAAACTTTGTTTTTCAACAACCAGTCTCAGTAGAAAACAGTTGGTTAAAATAAATGTGTATATGATGCTTTTATTTAATTTTTAAAATTTCTAACTTTATGTCCAACCTCAGCTTTCTGGAAAAGGTACAAGCTTGATTTTTTTCCCCGTCTTTTAAAATGATGGGGAAAACTAAGTATTTTATAGCAAGTGGCTATAAACTGGCTTTCTAGAGTAGTCTTGCCTTAAGAGAAAGATTGTATGGATTTAGAAAATCAAATCACAGGTTTTTGGGTTTGAACGGGGTCAGTATTACCATCACTTAGACATTCTGAATAGTGCCACTTAAAATGCACTTTTACAGTACCTTTGACAGTAACAGTGCTTCTAACTTTAAAAGATAATGCGATTTTTTCCAGCTCTCTGAGGTTGTTTTTTGGTCTGGAGTGCTTTTTGAGTATATTTAGGCTCCTGATATTACAATCACTCTTCTATCCAACTGGCAAACCCAACTAGTACAATAAGAAATGGCTTTGTCGTTGAGCTGAAGCAGAAGGTGGAGCTTGGGAATCAATTTACGTTTCTGAAGTCCACAGTTTCTCTGGTGCCAGCAGTGTTGCTTTAGGGTCTGTTCTGTAACACTTTCAAAGCTCCAAAAGCTTTTAAGCCAACAAGCATGATTAATGTCTGCAGTACATTGGTTCTTTTTATTTATGGGTCAGATAAAATTAACTTTTGTTTCCTTTTAATCCTGTATTTTCATAGTTGAAAGAGATCATAGCAAACAGGGTTCTGGTGTTTGACAGTGAACCTACAAATAGGAAATCTGAGGCTGTTTTAACACTTCTCATATACAGGTTGAAAGAAATTTTGTGTGTGTATGTATACATGTGCTTGTGTATATACGTATTTATATAAGCCACTGAGGTTTTTTTTTTATATTTCATCTCATCACTACATGTCCTCTAAAACACTTGAGGTTTTTATATTGCATTACTAAGTGTCCTGTAGCTGTGACTAGTGCATTTATAAGCAAGCTATGTTAACAAAGTCATCCTACATAATCAGAAAAATTTTCAACATGCATTCTGTGGTTTGGATGACTTCCAAACAGTCTTAGAGTGCTTTTGTTTTAAGCTATGCATTTTATTCCTAGCTATAAAGGCTTTGTATGTGTACTGTCACACCCAACCAATTTTACTTGGTTTTGGACAATCTGAGTGTAACATGACTATGGGCTGAATCCAACTTTCCATGTTATTTAAGTTTATAAAAAAATGCATTTTAATATTAAATTACACTAACCATTTAATGAAATTAACCTTAAACACCATGTTTATTTCTTGATGTACTGTGCAAAAGTGCAGTATTGATTCCTGCTACTATACTCAATTTCAACTAAGTGGTTTCTGGCCCAAAATTCTATGATGTGGACTAAAAGGGAAACAAATTTCAAATTACTACCATCAGTCCCCTAAGTTACGCCACCAAAAGGAAACAAATCTGTATTTTTGTCTGACCCACACTTGAGTTAAATTATCTTTGTGAGTTTATTCACTGCTGAATGCAGCACTGCCTCTAGGCAAACAAAATCAAGTTAGATTTCTCTTCAAGACACTGAGCAGTATAAAATGGATGTGCAGAAAAGTTCACTTTTGAAACTGGAGCAAATAGAAGACTGAATTGCCAATTATTGCAGCAAAGAAGTTCCTTATTCCGAAGACTGCTGCTTATTTGCTGCAGAGTAACAGTATGTGTTTGTGTTTTTCTTACTGCAGCTTCTCATGCTCTGTGTCTTACACTGGTTTGAAGTTCTCATTTTCCTTGGCCCGCTTGGGGAGCTAGTTCAGGTGTTAAGGAAGGCTTTACCGGAAGAACCAGTTGGAGTAAAGATGCAACTTGAGCCTTGCACGTGGATTAGAATCATCTTTGATGTGTTATGAAGTAAAAGGCTAAAAAAAAACCAAAAAAAACCAGTGAAATGAAATTGTTAACCGCATAGCTACTGTTCCTTACAGTATTGTGCGTTTGACAGTTGACCGAATCTGATACATTTGAAGAGCTCTGACCCAGCTGTGGAGTCTTCCTTCGGCAAACAAAGTGTACATACTTACAAACACCTCTGTGTGTGCGCGTGTGTCTTTTTTATCCTTAGCTACCAGCCCCGGTGCAAAGCCTTCTAGCAGAGGGACTTGATTCCTGTCAGGGGTTGCTGCCAAGACATCGGAAGGATTTTTGACCAAGGTTTTCTAAAGCTCAGTGTCACACCTGCCATGCTTTACAAAGGAGGGGTTTGGATGCATAGTCCTAGCATCTGCTGTTACTTTATGTTTGGTTTTTGTTTTTTTTTTCTTTTTGTCTTTGTCTCTCTCCTAGAATGAAGCAGTGTTCACACTAGTCTTATAATAGTTGACTGGATAAAATGTATTTTACATAATAAAACTTACCTAAATTGACATATCTGTTAACTTTTAATGAAGAGGTAGTGTGGACACAGCACATCTAATTTAAGATTAACCCCTTATGTTTAGGTTAGTAATAAGTTATACAGGGTAAGAATTCATGCCCATTTTTTGTAAATTAATTCAGTTTTTGTTCTAGTTTAGTAGGGTGGTAGGTTAGGCATCTGATTTTAGTTACACAGTCTTTAAGGGGTTAATCCAGAATTGTGAAACATATGCAAAAATCCACAGAATAAATATTACAGGAGTTCCCTTGATACATTTTTTCAGTCAGTATTTTCTCAGTGTAGTACATGCCTCAGCAACTTCTGACTTTCAGAGTCTTTTTAAGTTCCAAGGGTATTCTTATGACAGCTATTAGTAACCCATTTTAGATCAACATTTCCAGCACTAAGATTCTTTCCTGTACATTTAAATTGCAATTCTTCTCAGTAAAACTATTTTACAAGTTGAAAGTTTTCAGAGGTAGAAGTTTCAAATTATTAATGAATTATTGTGCTAAAAGTTTGCACTGTATCATCTATTTGCATATTAGTTTTAGAAGAGTGTAGATAATTGAGTGATTAGGCTATTGGCCGCACAGCACATATTTGCATTTTTGATTTCTCAACTTTATTTTGCCACTTTTTCCTGTGGTGGGTTTCCTCAGGATGTACTCCTTGTCTCATATATCTGGGTTGTACTCCTTTTATCACTTAGCTTTAGCTGGCACCCCTCTTGCGTAGGTTTGGAGGGGATTTTTTTGTTGTTGTTGTTGGTTTTGTTTTGGTTTGGGTTTTTTGGTTTTTTTAATTGGTTTTGTTTTAAAAGAAACATCATTTTAAGCATCTTCATTTGCTCTGTAATTGCATTGCTAGTGAAGATTTTCATTTTCCACTTTAATATATAGTCTGTCTGTGTGAGAAGTTACCTATGTTCTTCTCAACTTTGCTCTTATGAAGTCTTTACCTTTTTATCCCTATGCCGAGCAATGGGACTATCCTAGCAAAATGCTCAAATTTGAATATAGTACTTTACATTAAATTAGTTACTGTTCTGCAAAGCTGTACTACCATGTTAATTCATGGCCTTTTAGCTCTATATACTAAAGAATTCTACTATTTTACGTTTGTGGTTTCAGAGCACAATTTCTGCAACATTCCTAAAAGTTTCTTGTTGCAGGCATGTTTCATGAGTCTCATTATTTTTTATTTTATTTTATTCCCTAACTTAATATAAATTTAGATCTTGGAGGAGTAAACTGTACTGTTCCAAACAGCTAGCTCCTGTGAATTTGAAATGTGTGCCATCAAGTGAGGGCTTTTTGTTTCATCTTATTTGGTGTATCACCAGTTACGCTAGCAACATATGTTGTGACGAGTCACCACAGCTATTTTCAAAATGAGTGAAAAAGTAACTTCTGATGGTGATCACTGACCTGATTATATCCATATAATTTTCACGTAACTCAAGGATACAATTTCCCACTGCTTAGTGGTTCCAGTTTCACTGATAAAACCACTTCTGTGGTCTCTTCATTTCTTTGGTAATAAAGCAGTCAGCTTGGTAATTAAATTATTTTCTGAACATTTAAATAGGCAATGAATGTCTGGCATGTTTTTTCCATCTTTCAGACATTTTGCTTTGTTTTTTAGGCTATTCCTTGCTTTTCTTTATCTTGGTGAGTCTTTGGTAAAGCAGTCCCTTTTCAGATCCTTCCATGCATCCTAAGTGTTGCTGGAACATATCTATTATGGGCTGAGGAATTTTACTTAGATGAGTAAGAGAGAAGGTGCTAGAAAACAAGGAACTCTGTAATATTGAAGAACATGTCACATTCCTTTAGTCAGGTTTTTTAAGTCAAATAATTTTAAGTTTAAGGCATTATAAAAATAAAATCATTACTAAACATTCAGTGCTTTTAAGATTTGTTATACTTAGTTCTTCTTTCAAGAATAGGTCCCAAATAACACCTGACAATTAAAATTTAGAAGAAACTAAGTTTGAATGTTTCTACTTGGTTAAAGTGGATTTTTGTGTTCTTTCTGTCTTGTGTTCTCTGTGCTGGTGCACTGTGTCCAACCATCCTTCCTTCGGTATTTAATTTTAGGGGATATGTGTTTTTCCACTGTTAGTTGAAATAAAGAAGTACTATGCATTGCATAATCAGCAATGCAGTTGAAAATAACTTCAGAGCTGAAGTGCATTATGCTCTTGATCTTCCTTCTGGGTTGATGCCCTGATCCTAATTGAGCGACTATTGCTGAGCATTTACATTTCTTGTTCAAGGGTTTAAACTTTAAATGGCATGTGTGACATTGAAGCTATTTAAGGAAGTGTCTTGCTCACCTGGTCAAACACCCATTCCTCACTGCATTTTGCCAATTCAATCCATTTTAGATGTAACCTCGGGTATGGTGAAAGACCCACCGGACGTCTTGGACAGGCAAAAATGCCTTGACGCTCTGGCTGCTCTACGCCACGCTAAGTGGTTCCAGGTTCGGAACATCATTTTACTTTCTTCTTGTAGCCTTATGAGAGATTAGTTCAGTTGCAATATGAATGTTTAACTGTGTGAAAACACTCAGCGTTGTTCATGCTAATAATACTTAATATTTCTCTGGTCCCTAAATTTAACTGTAGAAGGTTGAGTATGGAGGAGCTGCTTTATGCAGTTATTGCTCATTTGACATCATTTTTTTTTCCAGTCATTGAGAAGGCGATGTTGAAAGCTTGACTCGCTTGGGGTGATCATATGTTGTATATTTGTTATATATTCCATAAGGCTGCAGAGTAACTTTGCTTTAAATAATGGAATATGTGTTTAAAGCTTTGTGTTTAGATTTAAGACTTTTTTTTCTATTTCTTTAAGTGCATTAAGTGTAGGGAATGAAAGGTGAGAAGCAACTGTTTGGTTTAGTGACTTTGCATTCTGGCAAAGGCACAATAAAGAAACCAAACAGATTCCCTTGACCTTTCAGTCTCTATACCTATTTCTTAGATCTTTACTTTACCCTTTTTATTTCTAATATAGAAAGCTACTGTATTTATTGTTTCAAATGAACATGGGTCAAAGTGTATAGGGGATCAAGAAATGTTATTCTTGTATAACCTGTGCACTTTGACTTCTACCACCTTAAATTACTAACCCTGTATAAAATACTGCTGTAAATGGCAGCTCACGGAATAAAGTTGTAGAATGATTTGTTTCAATCTTGCATCTGAGCTTCCATTGAACAGTGGTGTTTTAGTCTTTCAACAAGTTCTGTTTGCTCTGGGTGCGGGGGTTAATTAATTTGATTTTGTATTGCTCTCAAGGCTAGAGCTAATGGTCTGCAGTCCTGTGTGATTATCATACGTATTCTTCGTGACCTCTGTCAGCGAGTTCCTACTTGGTCTGATTTTCCAAGCTGGGTAAGTGATGGTTTTTTAATGAGTCTTCTTAATAAATATGTTACTACAAGGAAATTATAGAGAAGTGTTAATACATTTTTTAAATTCAGACTTTTTCAACATGTAATGTAGGGTTTTGTTCGGGATTTTGGGAGCTTTTTTGCTAACAAATACTCCAGATTCCCTCTTAAAATACAGTTTTCTGAGGTTTTTCATTTGAAGCTGGAAGTTACTGGTTTTTTCCAAAATAAATTTTCCTGTTCTTTTCTATTCTTTGTGGGTAGATTTCTATTCTAGGTTTTAGGATTTTCTTCCTTTACTCTATATAAAAGAACCTACTTTTTTCTAACCACCTACTCTGAATTGCTTGGAGTTTGCTGAAACTTATTTAAAATAATGTCAGCTGTGCCCAAATAGTTCTGTGACAACAGAAAGAACTTGAAAGAAAAAATCACAGTAATTCTTATGTTTATTATTTCTCTTTTGCAAGGGGAAGTACCACAGTACTTCAGTACCGCCTGTGGTTGTGTCATCATCATATTTTAGTAGTGTCACTTAAATCTCTGGGCTGTATCAGGTCACTTTTCTTAATTCTGTTGAGTGTTCCTGGAGCATTCCTTTTGCATTGACTACCTTATAAATGCTCCAAATACTAACAGATGTACAATCTGTGGATTGGACTGAGCTAGCCTGAAACAAATACCTGAGACATGCATCATGTGAAAGTAAACCTAGCTCTGACTGTTGTGTTTTGCAGACCAAATCCATTTGCACTGTGCTGCTTCCTTCTCAGTTTTGACAGGAAGAGCACTAACATTGTTTTCATCATTTGACTTTATTTAGATGAGAATTACTTTACAACTCTACTAAGTTTGCAGACAGTTTTGTTAAGTTACTTCTAATAATATTTATTGCTTCTGAAAAGGAAGTGGAACAGTAATGTCTGTTTTTTAAAATATTTAAATGGAAAAAAACTAGTGCCACTTTCAGTACTGCATTTTATTACAAGTACACTAATCAAATAGAGCTTAAAAGATGCTAAGTGCTCTGTTAATATCACTGTGATACTTAGTTGCCAGAGAATGAACCTTGGCATACTTTCAGGAAAGTATCCTTTAAACTATTGCAACACGGAGCAGGTATACGGGTGAAGAAAAAGAAATGTGGCTTCTTAATTCTCACATTACAGCAGCATGTCAGACTTCTCTGTGTCTCACTTCTCTCCAAAAGTGATTCCTGATTTATTCCTGGTACCTGATGCATTCTCAGTGACATGGATTAGCACTGAACTGTAGTCAGCTGTTCTTTTGGCCTGTAGGAAAAGTCTTACTGATAAAAAGAATGACAAAATGAAAGTGGTGATTTCATCCAGTATGGATGGAATTTCACAGATTGGAGTAATACAGTTTTCTGAATACAGATATTCTCCTACCCTCTGTACTTGAAACCTTTTACAAATGAAAGAGATGACAGAGCTTTTATTTTAAAAAACATAAGTAGTTGTAAAAATAGAAGTTAATAGGAAGCCTGAATGCTCACAGTAGTAGCATTTCATGTACCTAAAAGTAGAAACCAAAATAGAAATTTTTTTTCAGGTTCCTACAGATTATTCAAATTTGAAATCCAGCCTTTTGTGCACATAAACACCAGGACATCATAATTCACGTTTTCCTAGGACTGAGTTATAGACCTCCATGTATTGTATGAAGATCCAAAAGAACTAGATTTTAATATATGCAAATCCAAGATCTGCTTTTTTTTCTTTACTGGTTCACTTTGTTTCCTACTTGAAAACATCTTAATTACTGTTGCCAAATCCTGACTGATACGGCAGGAATAAGGAAATAAGGTGCTCAAGAACTGAAATCTGTCAGTTAAATGGAGCTGAAATAGAAAGGAATGGGCTGCCTTAGTGATTAGCACTGCCTGTAGTTACTTGCATACATCAGAATAAATATTTACAGCTTGCAAGGAAGAAGAAAAGGTAGCATTTGAACAACTACAGATGTGGTAGTTGTGGTAGATACAGAAGAGGACAAAGTCCAAACACCAAGTGCCTCCAAAAACCTACCAAAAACTATTGTTTGAGAATTAAACTTGCCAAAGATGTAGTAGTGAAATATCTATCTAATTCTGGGAAAGAGATCTAGGAGAAGTTAGTTCTTTCTTTTACAAATACTTTTATAGGTTCTTCTGGGAAAAAGTAGTGTCTAATAAAAGTGAACAATGGAAATATTCACAGAAAAAAACATCAGTACTTAAAACACAGCTAATGATTTAAACCATTTTAACTAACATCAAATAATGTATACATTTCAGAATGTGTACATTCTTTAAATGAAATTTATACATTCAGAAAATATATTTATCATAGAGGTTTTTTTATACTTGTTTAATATCTGAGTTAGTGTTGCTTGCTAAGCAGGAGAAAAATTGCTGTCAGCTTCAGTTTTGCTAAACTGAAGGACTAGTGAGGATATTAAGGATTTTAAAGACATTTAAATTTTTGATGTTATAAGTTTCTGTACTCTTGTAGAAAAAACTATTTCTATTTTTCTAAAGCATCCTGTTTCATTAGGTATACCTTGTACTGTATTCATGTGGCTGACAGAATCCAGTGTCCCAGAGTGTTTCATACTCTCAAAAATGGCTGGGCAAGTTGTCTACCTGTATGTATAGGCTACTACTGTATAAATTTCTACAAAATTATTGAACAGCTTGTGATGGGAAGAAGCCCATCATAGAATCACTGAATTATTCAGGTTGGAAAAGACCTTGAAGATCATCAAGTCCAATTGTTAACCCAGCACCACTAAACCATGTCCTTAATTGCCATGTTCACATGTTTTATGAACACTTCCAGGGATGGACAGTAACTCTGTCAACTCCCTGGGCACTCCCTTGTTCCAATGCTTTACAACCCTTGCAGTCAAAATTTTTTTTCTGATACCCAATCTAAACCTTTCCTGGTGCAACTTGAGGCCATTTCCTCTTATCCTATCATCATTCATGTGTGAAAAGAGAGCAACCCCCACCTGGCTACACCCACATTTTAGGTGGTTAGACAGGACAATAAGGTCATCCCTGAGCCTCCTTTTCTCCAGGATAAACAACACCAGTTCCCCCAGCAGTTCCTAAAAGAACTTTGTGCTCCAGATCCTTCCCCAGCTCTGTTCCCCTTCTCTGGACATGTTCCAGCACCTCAGTCTCTTTCTTGTGAGGGGTCCAAAACTGAACCCAGGATTTGAGGTGTGGCCTCACCCACACAGAGGGGCAGTCACTGCCCTGGTCTTGCTGGCCACACCACTGCTGATACATTCAGGATGTCCTTGGCCTTCTTGGCCACCTGGGCACACTCCAGTTCATGTCCAGCCACTGCTGACCAGCACCCCCAGGTCCTTTCCCACTGGGCAGCTTTCCAGCCACTCTGCCCCAGCCTGGAGCTGCAGGGGGTTGTTGTGACCCAAGGGCAGGACCCAGCACTCGGCCTGGCTGAACCTCACACAAGTGGCCGTGGCCCATGGATCCAGCCTGTGCAGATCCCTCTGCAGAGCCTCCCTGCCCTCCAGCAGATCAGCACTCACACCCAGCTCGGTGCCCTCAGCAAACTGGCTGAGGGTGCTCTCGAGTCCCTCATCCAGATCGTGAATAAACAGGACTGGGCCCAGGACTGAGCCCTGGGGGCACCACCAGCGATCAGCTGCCAGTATCAGTACTCATTGTTTATCTGGCACCACATTTCTTTTTATCATCTTTATAAAACAACTGGGGTTTCTTTCCATTTTAACTGAAAGTCTTCTATGATGTGTAATGTTCTTCAGAATTCAGGATTCAAAATTCTCTACTAAGGAACAGCAGCAGCTTTATTTTGTCTTAGTCCATCTTCTAATTTGGCTGAATCCTCCTGTTGTTGGTCTAGGCTATGGAGCTGCTTGTGGAAAAAGCAATTAGCAGCGCAACTGGACCACAGAGTCCTGGAGATGCACTGAGAAGAGTTTTTGAGTGTATATCTTCAGGAATCATCCTAAAAGGTAAGTTGCCTTTTCTGTATACGTACGCTTAACTAATCCATAATCTTGCTCATAATAAGGTAAAGATGTGATACTAATTAGCCTGATTATTGTAGGTGGTCCTGGCCTTCTGGACCCTTGTGAAAAAGATCCTTTTGATACACTTGCTGTAATGACAGATCAGCAGCGAGAGGATATTACTTCAAGTGCACAGGTATGGGAATGTAGTTGTGAAGTAACTAAATTTGATGTATGGTTTTGGTTTGGTTCTGGTTTTTTTTAATGGAGCTTTATATTGGATGTGAATTTTTTTTTCTCAGAATGTAGTGGGATCTTACGAGTCTTAAGCTAGGCATTGAATGTATCACAGGAGAGGATATTCGTAGTGTTCATTATTGCACTGAAATAAATGTATTTTCCTGAACAATTTATTGCATTCTCATCTATAGCTATATATCTAGATCTAGATCTGTAAAGAGGCTTACTCTACAGCAGTATGTTACTAGATTGGAAATTTTATAAATACATCTGTGTAAGATTCATATAACAGTAATGACCATTCATGTTTGCAGTTTAAGAGATTACTGTCTCTGCCTCTTCATTTGATCCTTTTGCTAATGATTCCTGATCACTTGTAACCTAACATGACATGTGACAAGCCTTGGCTGCTTCAGTGCAAGCCCAGAACCTCAAACACATGTACATTAAGCTAAGATGCTGCACTTACAGAAGCAGCAAAAGTGACATAAACGTTTTATTGTGTTGATTTTGTTGGGGGACAGAAAGATGGAATAATTAGAGCTAAGGGTAATATCACACATCACTGATGTTCTTCCCTAATTGTTTGACAAAGTGCTCAAAATGGACATTTGTTTGTAACACAAGTAACTTCTCTCTACCATTTTTCTAGTTTGCGCTAAGACTCCTTGCATTCCGTCAGATACACAAAGTTCTAGGAATGGATCCGTTACCACAGATGAATCAACGCTTCAACATCCATAATAATCGTAAAAGGAGAAGGGACAGTGATGGGGTTGATGGGTTTGAAGCAGAGGGAAAGAAGGACAAAAAAGATTATGATAACTTCTAAAAATGTTTGTCATCATTGCTAATATTGATGGTAATGAAAAGTCCATTTGTTGCCTTGCTTTTACTTCATTCATAATGATGTCTGTTTAAAACATCCAAAACCAGCTTCTGAATTAGATTTGGAAGAGAACAACCTAGCTCTTCTGTGAGATTCTGAATATTTTAATTGGATGTACTGTACCAGACAAATTATGGATGGAAAGACCGCAAATGGAAATTTGTCATAGGAAAACATAGTTTTCCCTCATTGCATTTTCTTTAAATGTGTTGCTAAGTTTAGTATCTTTTCTTCTTTGGTTTTTTTGTCTTTTCTATTAACAAGTGCATTGTCTTCCTATCTTGACTGTATTTAACGCAGCATTTGTGCTTCTGTTGCTATGTGTATTTTGACCTTTTATTTAGAAATATTTTTGTTTGCCTTTGACACTAGTTGTATGAGTTACTTTGTGTTAGGTAGTAAAGCAGTTCCCTTCCTAATTAATATTTTACAGAAGGGGTTTTTTTCTTTTTTTGTAAAGTGAGACTGCAGGATCATGTTTTTTTCTAAATGTGAAGGGGTTACAACACATAATTGTCCTGCCATTTGAGTGCTCAGAATTAAATGTTTTTGCCAATCTTGTGGCATTTGTCTCCTTAGTGTGATATAACGGTGTAATTAAGACAAATTTGTGTTAATCTAATCGAGTTTGCTGTTAGTTGTGCATTAGCAGTATAAAAGCTAATATATACAGTATGGTCTTGCAACAGTTTTAAAGCCGCTGCATAATTGATCAAAGATTTGCATGATGGGTTTTTTTTTTTTTAGAAGGGCTTTTAAAACTATTATCTTAGGTTACATGCATAGGTCTTTGTATGATTGACTTCGTGACATAGCAAGGCCAAAAAATAACTTTCTGAATTTCTTTTCTCAACAAGCAAAGGTGGGCATTTTCCATTTAGACAAAGTTAGTCATTCTTTTCAGTCAACTTTGTCAATATGGTATTAATGCCTCTCAGCCCTTAAAATAAATGTTTGTCATATCAGTGCCTGTGAGGTTATTCCTTATATCTGTTCCTGTATAAACTTTCTGTGATTTTTTCAATAATTCAAATTTTAAAAGTGAAGTATTACTTAAACAGTAAAGGTTATCAAAGGAAAAAACCCAAAAAATTATTTGCTGTGGCCATAGTGTATGCTTATGTCTCTTTCAAAAATCTAAATATAGCAGTGGTGTAAGTAAAGTTACATCATACTGTTGATGTATGCTCTGGTACACAGGTGTGATTTGTTGTCACAGCACTACAGTGGAATACACAAATAAAAGTTAAAATTTATTAAATGACTAAAATTCATTACACACTGGAAACTGAAGTTTCACTTACTCTGTTAAATGTGTATTATGCTTTGTTGCAAACCCATAAAACACAGATTAACATAGACTAACATTCCAGTAGCTACTTTATTGATGGCTGTAGGGGAGCATCACATGTGACAAAGATAATTTGTTATTTCTGATACCATTTATTAAGAAAAGCCCAACTTCTGTTCCATTTCAAGGTCAAATTTATCTTTGACCTTTTTAATAAGCAACTATTGGAGCAGGGGGCATGTTTCTGTTTCCAGCATCTACTGCTAACCAGCATGGGCCTATGGAATAAAAATACAATATTTTAGAAAACTAGAGGGGATCTAAAGACTTAAAAAAGAAAAAGACTTAATAATAGTGTTCTGCAAGCATCAGAGTGCAATTTTCAAGGGAGTGATTATAAGGGGTTAGCATATAAAAATAAAGCTTTCTCATTGTAGGAAAGCTTTCTAAATAATTAGAAATATGAAAAGCAGAAATGCTTTGAAGTTACTTTAAAAAATTACACTCATTTCGTTGTCCAGCCTTCATGCATAGCTCCAAGCATATGCTTGTTCTAGGGGATATCTTGCTGCCATCGTGTCTAGTTAGCCATTACTATTTATTTTGAAAGCTACAGGTGCTATTCATGTGGCTAGTTCAACTCCATACCAAAGTTTCTTTCCTCATAAGGCAAACTTGTCTATTCAGGAATGTGACCCTAAAAATAGGATTAAAAAGGTCAGATATGTATTTTAGATTTTCTGTATTTTTGTTCTACTGGCTTTTAGCTCCTAACCAGTTTCTGGATCTTTTGAAATATTGTGTACTTAAAGTGATTCCACATTAAATATGAAGCTGTGACCATGATTTTTGTGCTGTGTGGTGAAAGGTGAATTTGCAGTTTGTTTCTGGTGTTCCTGCCCATTTTAATGGATAACTTCTGACTCTTGTTAACAATTCTAAGAATGTAAAAACAAGGTTTTCAAAAGTACAGAGTTAGCTTTGACTTAAATACTATACTGTGCACTTGGGAAGGCAAAACTGACTAAATGAGCATTTTAATACCCTGTGTTTTGGTAATGCTAACAGTTTACTAATAAGCACTGTTTATATTTTTTTATTCAGCAGTGCTGTGTGTTAAACTCCACAATTACAAACACTGTAGTCCTCATTCACAAAAGGGAAATGTACACAGAGAAGATATTCCCCCCATGCTCACCTTAGAGGAACAGTTGGTGAACATGTGAGCTGTTCTGTTTCAAAGCTTTTTTGAATTTTGACTTGTCTTCCTACTTCATAAGTGTGTCCTGTCTGTGAGCAGTGTGGTTTCACATGGATCTGTGCATAAAGGCACTGCTAGAAATGAAAGTCTGTTAGACATAGTCCATTGACTTCTTGCCCTTTTATGAAATTCTAGATGAACAGTTAAACTTGCAGAACTATTGAATATGATGGGTTCATTTGCAGCTTCTATTTTTAGACCTTTTAGTACTTAAAATTTTTCTGCCTAGAAAACTTCCAACAGTTGGAGTCAACTTTAAATATTCCTGCAAAAATATGCATGCATATTTGACATTCTTATTGCTGGTTGAATATCTGCTGGTCATTAGTCTGTTAAGTAGTCACACAATGCCTAAATTAATTTCTTTATTAAGCAGTTATGACTTGTTTGGACTAACTAAACAGATTTGAATAGCATAGCATTAATAATGGTGGGTAATAGACAAAGTTAGCAATGGTTTCTTCCATTTATATTTCAGTTTTACCAAGTACAGTGATAAAGTCAACAAAAACATCTGTTTTCCTTCATTTTTTTAAATGACAACTTGTAAGCTAAAGAGCCTTCTAGCCAAAAAGGCTAGCAAATTAAATTTCTCCTGAGAGATAGTTTTATAGATCTCAGAAGATCTTTTTATCCTTCAGTGTGGTATTTCTCAGACTTTCAAAATGAAACAGATAGCTGGTCTTTTTGGGAAAGAAAAAAAAATCCAAGGAGTGTTCTTTATAGACTTACTACAGCAGTTTTAATTTATATCCAAATAAAAATCAGACATCATTCTATAAATATCTGTTAATCTGTATTCTTACATTTTGTTCCACTTCTTTCACTTGTGTTATCGAAGTCTGAGAGAAGATTGCTGTTGTTTTTTGAACTTGCTGCTTGTTTACAGTTTGCATTTTAAGAAACACTACCCTAATAATACTCAACAAATGTCCAATTCCTACCAAGGGCAAAAGTCACTGTTTTTCAGGGACTGGCAGCTCTTGCTGGGGATGTTAACCCCGGACAGTGCACACCTTCCCACGTGTCATGGTCCTTACATACCTGTGTTAGTAAGGGTCATCATTTAGAGACATCTTTAACACTTGTGTTTCAGAACTTAAAACTTTTACAAAGCCATGGCCACCAGTATTCATTGCAGGGTATTTTAAAGCCCTTCCAGCTTGCAGAAGCTCAGCCACCAGCTTAAATACTTTCATATACATTCTGCATCAGTCCTGTTTGAGGTTGACACCCTGAATCACAATAAACAGGATGGCATCAAGAAACCTTTGTGAATTTTATAAGTTGTCTGTAATTAAAAATCTAAGACTGCAGAACAGAGTAGCTGACTAAGAGAAAATAAATGGCTTTTTCTATAGCGAAAAGGTTACTTTAACATTAAAAGTGAGACAAAAGGCCTCTTGTTTCAGCATAAGAATCACAAACCTTGCTCCTTATAGAACCTCTTTTGTCTCCTTTTCTGCATGCTGTATTGTGTATCAATAGTGTGGATGTATGATTGGACTATGTAAGACAGCCTTATCACATTTAAGTTTGACAGTAATTTTCTGGTTATACAAGTTAATGAACATTATGGGAGCAATGAACATGCCTGAATACAGGAGTTTATGGTCATGTTTTACATTCTCCTGGGCTATGTGCTGCTCCAAAAGGGGATGGGTTTCCCAGAGGTGCAGGCCCACACCTGCCAGTCCTGCATGGATACCTCAGCATGGCTTAGGATGTTAAGAATGTCACTGCTTAGGTAACTACTTCATATTTTCACACGTGAGAGAAAAGCATGGTACATCTAAGAACTGGAGCCAGAGTAATCCAGGATGTTGCTGGTATAGTCATGTGAAACTGCAGCTTCAGGAAAGTGGGATAATCATAGTGGTATCAGCAGCAGAGGGTGCTTGTCACGAGAAAAGTGTATGTGATAATTAAATCCCACTTTCTACCAATAACTTCAGTAATTAATTTTAGTTGTAAGTGGAAGGGGAATAAAATACAATAGAACAGACTCTTCTGTATTGACAGGAAGGGACCTACAGTCATTGTCCAGTCACTTGCCTGCCCACTCAGGGCTGGCCAGGTTCCAGCACGTTGTTAAGGGCACTGTCCAGATGCCTTTGAACACTGGCAGACTGGGGCATCGACCACTTCTCTAGGAAGCTGTTCCAGTGCTTGACCCCCCTCTCTTTATAGAAATGCCTCCTAATGGCCAGGAAAGCTCTCCTGGTGCAGCTGTGAAGAGCTCCCTCGTGTCCTGTCCCTGGATTACAGGGAGGAGAGCTCGGCACCTCCCGGTGCCCTTCCCCTCTTCAGGAAGCTGCAGAGAGCAGTGGGCTCACCCTTCAGCCTCCCTTTCCCCAAACTGGCCAATCCCAAATTCCTCAGCTGCTCCTCACAGCGAGTTCCTTCCAGCCCTCCCACCAGCTTTGTTTTCCTCCTCGGGACACCTTCAAGGACCTTCCCACCCTCTCCACCTGCAGGGCCCGGCAGGCCCCAGGTGAGGCCGCCCCGAGGCTGAGCCCAGCGGGACCATCCCCTCTGCGGGATGTGCTCGGTGCTCTGGGATGGGCTTTGTCCTCGGGGCTGCCCGGGCACTGCCGACCCACCCTGAGCCCAGCACCAGCCAGCCCCACCTCCCCCTGCAGCTGTGCAGCCACTCCTCTCCCACTTCATCCCTGTGCTTGGCATTACCCCATTCCAGGTGCAGAATCCAGCATTTGAACTTCTTAAATTTCACTCCATTAGAAAAGTGGGGGTGGGGGGAAAAAACAAAACCAAACAACCAAACAAGAAAAATGGCAACAGAAAGAACAGAACTAATTAAATGGGTCCATCTCAAGAAAGAATATGGGGAAGGCCATTAGAGAGCTACAAATCAAAAGTAAAATAAAAAGGAAAAAAATTACATCAATACTCAACAACAGTCAGCTCCAAAAATAGTGTAGGAAATCAAAGAGAAAGGCTCTGTTTCAGCAGAGAGCATGATTGGCCACTCATGCAGCAACTGCAGCACTCCACAAAAACATAGAAAAAAGAAGCTCCAGGTGATTGAGTGTTGTTTTGTTCTTTTGGGATTTCTCTAAGCCTTCTGATGTTTGCATTCTTGTAATGGACTTTCATGTAAATAATGATTGTTTTGCATTCTTCTCTGTAGGAGGAGAATTTTGATGGACTTAGTCTGACCAGTGTGGTTGGAGAAGTGGCAACGTCATTCTCCAATCCACTGTCACTTTTAGAATTCTATAAATGTTAAAGTCTAAAAAATAAAGCTTATTTTCCTGTTCCTGTTCAGATACTGGAACACCTTATGTGGGTTTTATTATTTCTTGTCACAACAGTGACAGAGGAGTTTAAACTGAAATGGTTTAGGCCAGTGGAACTGAGGTGTTAAATATGTTACATTCCATGTATGGCAAGTGAGCTGTGGGAAGAGGTGAAGGAAAAGCTGAAGAGTTTTTATGGACTTTTCATGCTTCTATCCTGCTTCACAGACAGAACTACATCTGGAGTCCATGCCTTGCTCCCTTGCACATGAAGGGAGAGCGTTAAAAAGTGTATGAGGACACTTCCCCACACACTTGGAACCCTAAGTGAATGCTCCACAGCCAAAAAGAAAAGGGCAGTTTTATGCACCAAATCCTCAGGGCTGTGTTTGCAGTGTCCCTCTGTGCTCCCAGCAGCAGAGAGCGCTGTGTCCTCAGCAGCAGCTCCCACTGGAAAGCCAGAATTCCTTCTCACCTTTCTATGACAGGCACGAAGGGAAAAATATGATGTTTTAGCTATTACAGCATTCCTCTCCATTGCCAAAGAATGCATTTTAAAATAATTTAAAAATAATTCTTTAATGATGCACCAAAGTCATCATGGCAGCAAAACCCCAAATAAAATCTGCTAGTGATTTAGAAAACAGCAGTGGTTAGAAACACAGCCAGGACTATATCCTTAATAAATTAGAAATAAATACTTTAGGGGTGTAAAGAAATTACACAAGTCAGAGTAGGCATAGCAGAAGGAAGAAGAGAGATTCAATTTTGAGTCACTGAGGGCTGCAAAGAAGAAATTCTGCAAGGTAAGGATTCCCACTGAGGAAGGCAACCTGAGAAAGAGGTTATAAAGGGAGAGCTGACAAAATGTGTGTCAAAAGGCTATATCTGGCAAATCATTGAGAACAGGAGGAGAGGGGCATTTCAGATAAAAATCTTGTGTGAGGGGGTAGGGTGTTTTTTTTTCTTTCTTGTATCTATTTCTTAAGAAATTTCTTGCAGCTGCTGTCAGGGGTGATTTCAGGGCAATAGATTCAGGATAAGCATTCCTTACATGACAGTGGTAAATCATAAATCAGGATTCTGGATGCTTTAACTAACATCCCCAGCAAGTTCTCCAGCACATCCAAAGGCATAAGATGAGCCAATTTACAAGCTATGGGACCAGTTCAGCTCCTGTTACAGGAGCAGCCAGGGCTGAAGTGTTTCCCAAGAAGCAGTGATGCATTCACAGAACACAGATCTGAAACCCAACAGTGTGGGACAAAGTCCACGCAATAAAACTCCTCCAGTCCTCTGCTGGTTTACATATTCTCCCTGGGGAAAAGTCCCTCTACAAATTTCACCCACACATCAGAAAAAAAATAGATTCAAAATAACTTATTTCTGTAGAAAAACCTGGAGTTCTGGAAGTGCAGGTGATTTCTGGAATCCTCAAGAAAAATGTTTCCAAATACCCATCTGACATTCAGGCATGCCAGATTGCCATATGGATATCAGCATGAACATTTTAATTCTAGCATGAATGCATTTTAATTCTAGAAAGTTTGGTCAAGAAACTTTCCAAGAGCCTGAAGATAAAAATCACAGCAATTGCAGAGAAAAATATTCTAGTAAATCGGAAACATTTGCTAACAGGAAAGAATACATGGTTTTATGAGATTTCTTTTACGAGATTTGCTGCTTCTATAAAGTTTGCTGCTTCAAAGACTTGTTTGTCTTAGCCAAATAGAAGTGTGCCTTGCTTAGACAACAGCCTTTTTGAAGTCAGAGACAGTAAAGGGAAGCCTCTAGACTCATGTTTGTGTTTTGCCATGAGTTTCTGCTAAAGAGCATGTAGCCTTCTTGAAGGGGTAGGTTTGTGCCTGTTTCTTAGATTATCTGGGCTGGATTTTTTAGTTGCAGCAGTGGTATAGGAGGTGGGGATGAGCTAGATGGCTTCTTTCATTACCTGACATCCATGATTACTGACACACACACGCATTTTGCATTAGGAAATTAAAGCCAAGAGTAAGTCGACGAGGGCCTGGTGGGCAAAGTAAAACAAGCACGTTTTTTCACTGCAGTCATGCACTAGATACAATTTTCACTTCTAAAGGAAAGAAGAGAAGAGCCAGGACACAGCCAGCAAAACCTTTCAAGTTTGTATGTGTCCTTCCCAAAGAGAAGAGGTAACTGTGTAGGCCTCATAATGAATATTTCTCTCCATGGATATGCTGGAACTGACCCATCCTGTACCCTGTAATTCAGACACTGGATGGTTCTTACTAGCTTTGCTTTGCTTCTCCTCATACCCAGCAGGAAGAGTCCTGCATAGGAGCAGCTATTTAACTAGATGGACCAGATTCCTAGCTAGTGACAGACAGCTGGACATCATTCCCAAGGACTTTTCATCCACATTGCATTTAGAGAAGTGACTTGGGAAGAAAGAATCAGGGCTGCCCAAGGACAGATTTTTGTCTTGGCAGATTTTTTTCTTTCAAAAAATCTTGGCAGATTTTTTTCCACCACCCAGCTTAGGGGCTGCCATCAAATTGGGAGCTGAATGTTGCTTTTTTCCTTTTGTGGGATTCACTCCAAGACAGAAGGGTCAATTCAGACCCTTTGATATCAGGAGGGCCACACTTAAATTTATTGGTCTTGTTATTTATGAGCTCATGATCCTTAGGACCTCCCTTTGGACTCCAGGTTTAGAAGAAACAAGGATGAGAGGAGAGCCCTGATGTAACTTTGCCTCACGTCCAGCCATGGTGTAGGTTTTTTCCCAATGCAGATGGGGTTTGGCTCACCCTTTGCATACTGCTAAGGATAAGAAATACCCAGTCTGAAGTAATTTCTGTTCACAGCATTTTGGAGAATAAAATAAGTTCACTACATGACAAAGAAGTCTGTGTGTGCCCACAAGCAAGTAATTGTGTTTGCTTCAAAATACCTAAAAAAAGGTGGGGAACTTCCCTAGCCCTTGTATTCTTGTTGTGACACCCATGCTTTCCTGGGTGACTAGAGTTATTAAAAAGTTACTCACTTCCTCTTCTCCCACTTGTAGCTATTAAGAGAAGGTAATTTTGCTATTTGATGTGAGGTGCTTTGTTTCCTGAGTTTTCACAACTCTCACAGCAATATTTTGTTTTCCATCCTCAAGTTTAAAACATGTAATTCCCAGCTGCATCTCTATGGCTAAAGTAAACACCCTGGTCCAGGGTGTGTTCTCAGCAGTTAATGCCTCTGTCCCTCTCTGCACAGTGTTAATCTGGTCTTGCACCCTTTTGTGTGCGTATTTTGGAACTGTATGTCCCAAATGGCAGATTAACTTCCTGGTTTGAATGGTTAGGAAGGTTACCTCTGGAAGGCCCTGGTAGAACAAAAACATTCAGTAATTAAGGGATGGACACAAAATGGCACTGGTCTGTATTGCTACCCCTGAAGGAAGTGCTGTTTGCCATCTGAGTCATGATGTGTGGCCATGTGGGACATCCCAGATGGCTTTACTTAAGAAAAAAATTGCATCCCTTCAGCCACCTTCAGGGAGGAACTGGGCACATAGTGTCCTGAGACGTGGGATGGAACAGGAATCAGAGCCAGATATTTCAGCTGAGGAAAGCTAGAGTAGATCTGCTTTCCCTTTACCCAGAGAGATTAGGTTCTCACAGTGAGGAGTAGAAAACTGCTTAAGAAATTGAATCACACAACACAATCAGAAGAGAAAGGCCGCTGCAACAAAGATAAAACATAAAAGGTTTATATAGGACAGCATTACACAATCTCTGACCATATACTTCAAAAATAGGCTCATCTCAAAGATGACAGACTGCAATCTGAACCAAGTTCAGAAACCAGTTCCTGAAGGACACTGAAAGTACTGGAAAATTAAAATGTCACTGTGAATACAGTATTAGAAGTAGTAACTTAGAGCAGAGCCCTTTTATGGTTTTTGCTGTTGTTTTCTTTTTTTAGAATTATCTTAATTTGCAGAAAAATAACATTCATGACTTTTCACAGAAAATTCTCTTAGCCTGTATAAAGCAGAGGTAGCTGCTGGCTGTCTATAGACTGATTTGGTGACCTTTTCCCAGAGGACATCTCAGTATATTCCTCATTTCTGATTTTTTCTCTGATAGTTCCCAGTAACCTGTCTTCCAGCTTCATCTTAAGTCTTCTATATTTCTTGGATACTGATTTCAGCCACTTTAAGGTGTTCTCTTAAAATGTTTGAAACACTAAAGTCCTAAACAGAGTTACTTAATTGAACAGTATAAATAGGGAGTATCAGACCCAGAATGCATGGCAGATCTCTGTGTACTCAGGGTAAATCCAACACTTCTGGGACAGCTCCTCCCTTCTGGGTTACACATGGGCATCTGCAATGCTCTGTGAAATGTCAGAGCAACTGTACAGGTACACCAGAAACACCCAGGTTTGCACACCTAAGTGCAGTTCTTCTGGTAAGGCCCACACAAATGTGAAAATAAGAAAAATCAAATTGTACACACAGGTAGACTTTCTGAATAGAAAGATCATAGAACCTTGACAAATGGTAATTGTTTGAGATCTTCTTTTGAGATGCTACTTCAAATTCTTTACCTGTGTCACCATTGGAGTTGCATGTACTAACAGTAATGTTCAGCCCTGGATCCAGCCATGATGAGAGTTCAAAGGGAAGCACAGCTGCAGATTCCTGCCTCTGATTTACCACTCTGGAATGGGAGTTATGCACACCTGCGACTTTGCAGGTCTGCAGCACTGCAAAGACTCCCTCTATTTTCTTCAAAAAGAGGAAACGGGGAGTAGAAATTAGATAAAGTCAGGCAAGCTTGCTCAACAATCATGAATGGCTTTAAGAACTCATTACATCTGTCCAGCCCATAACAAAGCACCCACAACACACAGTGGCCTGCACCCCCTGAGTATCCAAGCACCCTTTGCACTCCCCAAGGCACTGAGATTTACAAAGGCCCAGGCTCAGAATAGCTGAAATGTGATACAAAGAGCTGTGTTCAGTGATCTTCACCAACTGTGCTCCAGATACTGTCTAGGATAATGCCTTATCCAGGATACTTACTTCTCATAGCCAACGAAATGCTGACAAGGAGGACTGCCACAAAGGAAAATTTGAGATACCACTTGCAGTTAAGAGGATCACTGAAAGAAAATTGCTAGAGAAGCTGCAAACTGATCTTTGTGTCTCCCTTCCATCAGCTGTTGTGCCACCCAGCCTGGGCACAGCTGGGAATTCAGCCCAAAGAATTATTCAAATTAACAGCATGTGAATTTTTTAAACAAAGTAATCTCTGTTTATAGGAAGAGCTGGTCTGTGAGTTTCCCTCCTGCAGGCAGCATTAAATTCTGTGATTATTCTTCTAGAAAGAGGAAAGTATCAGGATGAAACGGCAACAGTTAAATGCCATGTATTCTTCACTCACTACAGACAATCTAGACTTGGCTTTTAAAAAGTTTTACTCTTTTACGTTTGCATAATTGTCATTGATATACATATAAAATTGAACAAAATCAAATTACATTATTTGACACACTGTTTTTCTTTTTAATGGATTGAAAGTCATTGGCAGCATGGAACAACACTTCCCATTTAGAAGAATCATGGGAAGACCTATCCTATTAATACACCATTCCAGGAACTTCAGTTTCTTGTAGAAATTTTTTTTTTAGAAGTCTTTATTAGTGAAGAGAAGAATCCCAAATGATTGAACATTATTGAACTGCCTTATTTCCTGGTTGGTTATGGAGCAATTTTGAACAACACTACAGAGTGACAATGCTGAAGAGAGGGACCCCATTAAAATGACAAAAAAGTAAGTATGTAAATACATAACTGAGAGGCAGTAGATGACTATGGGGGGAGAGTAAAGATAAGGGAGGGAAGGAGGGCACTCTGAAAGGCCAATTTCAGCCTGGCCAAGCTGAATTCCCGAGGTGCTCTGAGCACTGGACAGTCTTTTGAGGCTGTTTCTTAACAAGGAATTTATTTGCTGCCCCCATTGCCTTTAGAAGGAACCTATTTCCCTCCACTGTCTGCAGGAAGAATCTACAGAGATGAGGTGACTGGGCTGAAGTTGACTTTTGTGAGTACTCCCCACAGACACTTCAGATTTTAGAAGAGAAAGTGAGAATACATTGCTCTTCCTGGGGAAAGGGAAGAACATGGAAGCCCTTGGTGCTCTTGGTAATGCACAGAGTCAGGGTTGCAGCTGGCTCTTTCAGATGCTAATGTTCTTCTCCAAATTAAGTTAACTTGCTTGTGATAGCTTTATTTCTTCCATTCCAGAAAAGATGAACTAAGGGGATATCCAAATCCAGCCTCCAAATTCTAGCAAAAAGGCTTCAAATCCCTTCTGCAATGGGTCCAGACCCACACATTTTGCATCTTGGAGAGCAAACCCCAGGATGAAGCACTCCCTGTTCATCACCATGTGGGTATTTTGCTGATGGAGAATAGCAGTTACACTCAGATTTTTTTTTATGTACGGCTTTTTTTGATGACAAGATGAAGAATTAATTCCCATGTGCTGTGTGGGAATTAAGGCTCCTTTTGCACTTCCCATCAGAGTTAAGACTTTGGCCTGGTGTCAAAACATCCCTTCCTCTTTGAAAAATGCTATGTCAGTAAGTAGCTGATTTTTGCCTTAGTTATGCTGTAAATCTCAGGGCGTGCTGAGGTATTCACATTATTCCCATTCTAAATTCAGGTATTTTAAAAGATTTTTTAATATGTTATTCTCTTTCTTTAAGTACTTTAATACACTGGAGAGTGCAGAGGTGGTGTCCCACATTTCCCCTCACCCTGGATTTGCACCAGTTTAATCCCGTGGGGTGTGCGTTTGACCTATGCAGCTGAGGTCAGATGGGAAGTAAGGAATGATGTGGAAGCAGCTGTGGAGTGAAACATGAGAGCTCTTCAGCGTGGGATCCCATACCAGAATAGCCTTTGTTGGCTGAAACTACTAATGAAAGCTAATCTCTGAGTTGTTTCGAGTATTTTTTTTCCAGACAGAAGGTGATTAAATCCAAAAGACTTCTCATTCCTTGACTCCGAAAACAGGGAAATTGCTTTATTTCTGAATTGAAACAGTCACTCCATTTAACTTTTATAAATGCTGTCTTATAACTCCATGTAATCTTTTTTCTTCCTCCTGGAGTTTTCCTAGGTCTGGGTTTGGAGCAAGGTAAATAAAGTGAAGTATTAAAACAAAAAGAGGGGGGAATGATATGAAAAGTGCTTATCACTAATATTTGAAGGAGCTGTTGACATTCACATCCTATGGTCTACTGAAGTTTGTAAAGTATGTTTTATTTTTGTAAAAATATTGCCATAAAGTCTACTCTGCACGAGTTGTCGCCTGGGTTACCATTCGCCATTTGAATTGCTGGGTAGTCTTGCTGCATTGCCACAGGCCATTTACAATATTTGCATTGTTCTGTATCCATATAAAAATGAGGCTTTCAAAAGTAACCTACATACCAGTTAAACCTGGTGTATATTTACAGCTCTGATTATACAGTGTTCAAAGATGACATTCCAGGGAGGCTGTGGCTGTAACACATTAAATAGGCATTGGGCAGAGGATTTCTCAAGGTGTATCAGCAGTCACATTTTAGAGGGTTTTGAGGATTATTTAATGTAAAGCATGTTTTATGTAATTATTCTTGCATTTCTCCTGCCATAAGTAACACTCTGCATCTCCATGCCTTGTTGAGATTTTCCTTAATGGTGTGTTGCTTTCTGAGTGTGTACAGATACAACACAGGCATTTGGCAGCTGAGAAACAGTGCAATACATGAGTTAAACGAAGTTTAGATGGGATATTAGGAATAAAGTCTTTACTGTGAGGAGGGGTGAGGCAGTGGCACAGGTTGCCCAGCTGTGGATGCCTCATCCCCAGGAGTGCTCAAGGCCAGGCTGGATGGGGCTTGGAGCAATCTGGTGGAAGGTGTCCCTGCTCATGGCAGGGGGGTGGAACCAGATGAGCTTTAAGGTCCTTTACATCCCAAACCATTCTGCGACTTTATGACTCTATGGAAGTGACGGCTGGATCCAGAACAGGCCAGGAGCGGGAGGTCCCTGCAGCTACGCAAAAAGGTACGTGGTTACCCCGAAACTGAAAGAGCGGCGGGGGATGCCTGCTGGCTGCAGCCGCGCCCGGCAGGCCGAGGGCAGAGCCGTGCTGGCCATTCTGTGGGCACACAGACCAGGCCCGGCCCGGCCAGGCCAGGCCAACCGCCCCGCGGCCGCTGAGGGGCGCGGGCCCC